>CM077557.1:11952765-12267765 GCA_039657345.1 Stephania japonica
GAGATTATAATTCCTTTAAGTATGTATTAACAGAACACTTTGTACATATGTATGTGTATATATTAAAAGTATGTCAATCTCTTTTGAAAATAAAACAACTACATATGGGTAAAGTGACGCTTCTATTTGTTTTCTTCGATGTCATGGCATTTTCCTGTGAAAATTTTTTTTCTTTAGTTGTATGTTTGATGGCGTTGCATTTGTTTATATAGAATTGCTTCTTAAGTTGTACATTCGATAGCATTGTATGAACTGAAAAAAAAACCAATTCAATGACTTTGTAAGAGTATCAATGAAGGCCCTATTCAAAACCAATCAACAACATGCCTTATAGGCTTTGACTTATTTTATTTAAGCAGTCTACGTATCTTCTTCATGTTTGAGAGGCATCAAAGCCTACGTAGTTCTCTTATATATATTTGTACATATATATATATATTAACAGGAGTTAAATGATTTAAAAAGACCTTAGTAAAAATATCAATTAAGGCCCTATTCAAAACCACCCTACAGCATACCTTGTGGCCTTTGACTTATTTAATTTAAGCTGCCTACGTATCCTTTGCAAGTTTTAGAAAATTAAAGCCGACGTAGTTCTCTTATATTTTTTTTGTACGAGACGTAAATGATTTAATAGGACTTATTTACAATACCAATAAAGACCTTATTCAAAACCACTCCCAGACACGCCTTGTGGGCTTAGACTTATTTTATTTAAGCTGTTTACATATCATTTTCATGTTTTAGATGAATCAAAGCCTACGTTGTTCTCTTATATATATAAATATTTTTTTACAAGAGTTAAATGATATAAATACGCCTTAGTAAGAGTATCAATTAAGGCCCTATTCAAAACCACTCTACAACACGCCATGTGGGCTTTGACTTATTTTTATTAAAGCTACCTACGTATCCTTTTCATGTTTTAGAGGAATCAAAGCCTATGTAGTTCTCTTATGTATTTTTTTTCTACAAGACGTAAATGATTTAAATATGCCTTAGTAAGAATCAATTAAGGCTCTATTTAAACCACTCTACAACACAACTTGTAGGCTTGGACTTTTTTAATTTAAGCTGCCTACGTATCCTCTTGAAGTTTTAGAGGAATCAAAGCCTACGTAGTTCTCTTATATCTATTATTTTTCTAAAAGACGTAAATGATTTAAATAGGTTTTAGTAAGAGTATCAATTAAGACCCTATTCAAAACCACTCTACAACATGCCATATGGGCTTGAACTTATTTGATTTAAGTTGCGTACGTATCCTCTTGAAGTTTTAGAAGAATCAAAGCCACGTAGTTCTCATATATTTTTTTCTACCAGACGTAAATGATTTAAATAGGCATTAGTAAGAGTAGCAATTAAGGTCCTATTCAAAACTACTACACAACACGCCTAGTGGCCTTGGACTTATTTAATTTAAGCTGCTTACGTATCCACTTGAAGTTTTAGATGAATCAAAGCCTACGTAGTTCTAATATCCTATTAATAAATTTGCTGAATGAACTGCATTTTCTACTAATCTTAGTCTATTGATGTAAAAAAAAAACAATTGAAAAAGTATTATACTTTACTGTTGGTAAATTTGCAAAAATTATAATTCCTTTAAGTATGAATTTACATAACACTTTGTACACATATATGTATATATATTAAAAGTATGTCAATCTCTTTTTAAAATAAAACAACTATACATGGGTAAAGAAGTGACCCCTCTATTTGTTATTGAGATGTTATGACATTTCTTTGCTATAAAAATGGTTCTTTAGTTGTATGTTTGATGGCGTTGCATTTGTTGATATAAAATAGCTTCTTAAGTTGTACATTTGATAGCATTGTATTAACTGAAAAAAAAACCAATTCAAGAACTTAGTAAGCGTATCAATCAAGGCTCTATTCAAAACCCATCAACAACACGCCTTTTAGGCTTGGACTTATTTTATTTAAGCGGTCTACGTATCCTTTTCATGTTTTAAAGGAATCAAAGCCTAAGTAGTTCTCTTACGTATTTTTTTCTACACGACGCAAATGATTTAAATAGGCCTTAGTAAGAATCAATTAAGGCCCTATTCAAAACTACTCTACAACACACCTTGTGGGCTTAGAATTATTTAATTTAAGCTGCCTACGTATCCTCTTGAAGTTTTAGAGGAATCAAAGCCTACGTAATTCTTTTATATATATTTTTTTCTACAAGACGTAAATGATTTAAATAGGTCTTAGTAATAGTATCAATTAAGACCCTATTCAAAATCACTCTACGACACGCCTTGTGGGCTTGGACTTATTTAATTTAAGCTGCCTACGTATCCTCTTGAAGTTTTAGAGGAATCAAAGCCTATGTAGTTCTCTTATTTTAATTTTTTCTACAAGGCATAAATGATTTAAATAGGCATTGGTAAGAATACCAATTAAGGCCCTATTCAAAACCGCTCCACAACACGCCCTGTGGGTTTGGACTTATTTAATTTATGTTGCCTACATATCCTTTTGAAGTTTTAAAGAAATAAAGGCCTACGTAGTTCTTTTAACTATATATTTATTTTCAATGTGACATAAATGATTTTAATAATAGGAAACCATGGCTTATTATGCATATCCTCAAAACTATAATAACATAATAAAGAGATTAAAAAAATTGTCATAACATATTAAAAAAATTTAACTCAACATGTACTTCAAATGTAATCGTTGTTTATCATAATGCCTTTTATTTTAGTATACTGAATATCCTGTTACTAAATTTGTTGAATGAAATGCATTTTCTACTAATCTTAGTCTATTGATGTAAAAAAAGAATTGAAAAAGGTATTATACTTTACTGTTGGTAAATTTGCAAAGATTATAATTCCTTTAAGTATGAATTGACATAACACATTGTACATATGTATGTATATATATTAAAAGTATGTCAATCTCTTTTTAAAATAAAACAACTATACATGGGTAAAGAAGTGACCCTTCTATTTGTTTTTGAGATGTCATGACATTTATTTGCTATAAAAATGCTTCTTTAGTTGTATGTTTGATGGTGTTACATTTGTTGATATAAAATTGCTTCTTAAGTTGTACATTTGATAGCATTGTATTAACTCAAAAAAAAACCAATTTAATGACTTAGTAAGAGTATTAATGAAGGCCCTATTCAAAACCAATCAACAACACGCCTTATAGGCTTGGACTTATTTTATTTAAGCTGCCTACGTATCCTCTTGAAGTTTTAGAGGAATCAAAGCCTACGTAGTTCTCTTATATATATATATATTTTTTTTTCTACGAGACGTAAATGATTTAAATAGGTCTTAGTAAGAGTATCTATTAGGACCCTATTCCAAACAACTCTACAAAACGCCTTCTGGGCTTGTATTTATTTAATTTAAGTTGCCTACATATCATCTTGAATTTTTGAGGAATAAAAGCCTACGTAGTTTTCAAATATTTTTTTCTACAAGACGTATATGATTTTCATAGGCATTAGTAACCGAAGCAATTAATGCCCTATTCAAAACCACTCCATAACACGCCTTGTGGGCTTGGACATATTTAATTTAAGCAACCTACGTATCCTCTTGAAGTTTTAGAGGAATCAAAGCCTACGTAGTTCTCTTATATATATTTTTTTTCTACAAGACGTAAATGATTTAAATAGGTCTTAGTAAGAGTATCAATTAAGACCCTATTCAAAACATCTCTACAACGCGCCTTGTCGTCTCGGACTTATTTGATTTAAGTTGCCTACGTATCCTCCTGAAGTTTTAGAGGAATCAAAGCCTAGGAAGTGTTCAAATATTTTTTTTCTACAAGACGTAAGTGATTTAAGTAGGCATTAGTGACAGTAGCAATTAAGGTCCTATTCAAAACCACTCCACAACATGCCTTGTGAGCTTGGACTTATTTAATTTAAGCTGCCTACGTATCCTCTTGAAGTTTTACAAGAATCAAAGCCTACGTAGTTTTCTTAAATATATTTTTTTGAAAAGACGTAAATGATTTAAATTGGTCTTAGTAAGGGTATCAATTAAGACCTTTTTCAAAATCACTCTACAACACGCTTTGTGGGCTTGGACTTATTTAATTTAAACTGTCTACGTATCCTCTTGATGTTTTAGAGGAATCAAAGCCTACGTAGTTCTCTTATTTTTTATTTTTTTACAAGACATAAATAATTTAAATAGGCCTTTGTAAGAATGCCAATTAAGGCCCTATTCAAAACCGCTCCACAACACACCTTGTGGGTTTGGACTTATTTAATTTATGCTACCTACATATCCTCTTGAAATTTTAAAGAAATAAAAGCCTACGTAGTTCTTTTAACTATACATCTATTTTCAATGTGACATAAATGATTTTAATAATAGAAAACCATGGCTAATTATGCATATCCTCAAAACTGTTATAACATAATAAAGTGATTAAAAAAATTGTCATAACATAATAAAAGAATTTAACTCAACATGTACTTATAATGTAATTGCCGTTTATCTTTATGCCTTTTATTTCAGTATACCGAATATCCTGTTACTAAATTTGTTGAATGAAATGCATTTTCTACTAATCTTAGTCTATTGATGTAAAAAAAGAATTGAAAAAGGTATTATCCTTTACTGTTTGTAAATTTGCAAAGATTATAATTCCTTTAAGTATGAATTGACAGAACACTTTGTACATATGTATGTATATATATTAAAAGAATGTCAATCTCTTTTTAAAATAAAACAACTATATATAGGTAAAGAAGTGACCCTTCTATTTGCTTTTGAGATGTCATGACATTTATTTGTAATAAAAATACTTCTTTAGTTGTATGCTTAATGGCGTTGCATTTGTTGATATAAAATTGCTTCTTAAGTTGTACATTTGATAACATTGTATTAACTGAAAAATAAAAAAACCATTTCAATGACTTAGTAAGAGTATCAATAAAGGCCCTATTCAAAACCAATCAACAACATGCCTTATAGGCTTGGACTTATTTAATTTAATCTGCCTACGTATCCTCTTAAATTTTTAGAGGAATCAAAGCCTAGGTAGTTCTCTTATATATATATATATTCTATGAGACGTAAATGATTTAAATAGGTGTTAGTAAGAGTATCTATTAAGACCCCATTCAAAACCACTCTACAACACGCCTTGTAGACGTGGACTTATTTAATTTAGGTTGCCTATATATTCTTTTGAAGTTTTAGAGGAATAAAAGCCTACGTAGTTCTCATATATTTTTTTCTACAAGACGTAAATGATTTATATAGGCATTAGTAACAGTAGCAATTAAGGCCCTATTCAAAACCACTCCATAACACGCCTTGTGGGCTTGAACTTATTTAATTTAAGCTGCCTACGTATCCACTTGAAGTTTTAGAGGAATCAAAGCCTACGTAGTTCTCTTATATATATATATATATTTTTTTTTTCTACAAGACGTAAATTATTTAAATAGGTCTTAGTAAGAGTATCAATTAAGACCCTATTCAAAACCGCTCTACAACACGCCTTGTGGGCTTGAACTTATTTGTTTTAAGTTGCTTACGTATCCTCTTGAAGTTTTAGAGGAATTAAAGCCTACGTAGTACTCATATATTTTTTTTCTACAAGATGTATGTGATTTAAATAGGCATTAGTAACAGTAGCAATTAAGATCATATTCAAAACCACACCACAACACACCTTGTGGGCATTGATTTATTTCAATTTAAGCTGCCTACGTATTCTCTTAAAGTTTTAGAGGAATCAAAGCCTACGTAGTTCTCTTATATATATTTTTTTCTACAAGACGTAAATGATTTAAATAGGTCTTAGTAAGAGTATCAATTAAGACCCTATTCAAAATCACTCTACAACACTCCTTGTGGGCTTAGACTTATTTAATTTAAGCTGCCTACGTATCCTCTTGAAGTTTTAGAGGAATCAAATCCTACGTAGTTCTCTTATTTTTAATTTTTTTACAGGACAGAAATGATTTAAATAGGCCTTGGCAAGAATACCAATTAAGGCCGTATTCGAAACCGCTCCACAACACACCTTGTGGGTTTGGACTTATTTAATTTGTGCTGCCTACATATCCTCTTGAAGTTTTAAAGAAATAAAAGCCTATGTAGTCCTTCTAACTATACGTTTGTTTTCAATGTGACTTAAAATGATTTTAATAATAGGAAACCATGGCTTATTATGCATATCCTTAAAACTATTATAACATAATAAAGAGATTAAAAAAATTGTCATAACATAATGAAAGGATTTAACTCAACATGTACTTCAAATGTAATCGTCGTTTATCTTAATGCCTTTTATTTTAGTATACCAAATATCCTGTTACTAAATTTGTTGTCGTTTATCTTAATGCCTTTTATTTTAGTATACCGAATATCCTGTTACTAAATTTGTTGAATGAAATGCATTTTCTACCAATCTTAGTCTATTGATGTAAAAAAAGAATTGAAAAAGGTATTATACTTTACTGTTGGTGAATTTGCAAAGGTTATAATTCCTTTAAGTATGAATTGACAGAACACCTTGTACATATGTATGTATATATATTAAAAGTATGTCAATCTCTTTTTAAAATAAAACAACTATACATGGGTAAAGAAGTGACCCTTCTATTTGTTTTTGTAATGTCATCAAATTTATTTGCTATAAAAATGCTTCTTTAGTTGTATGTTTGATGCCGTTGCATTTGTTGATATAAAATTGCATCTTAAGTTTTACATTTGATAGCATTGTACTAACTAAAAAAAAAAAATTTAATGACTTAGTAAGATTATTAATTACGGCCGTTTTCAAAACCAATCAACAACACGCCTTATAGGCTTGGACTTATTTTATTTAAGCTGCCTACGTATCCTCGTCATGTTTTAGAGGAATCAAAGCCTACATAGTTCTATTATATATATATATATATATTTTTTTCTACAAGACGTAAATGATTTAAATAGGTCTAAGTAAGATTATCTATTAAAACCCTATTCAAAACCACTCTACAACATGCCTTGTGGGTTTAGACTTATTTAATTTAAGTTACCTACATATCCTCTTGAAGTTTTAGAGGAATAAAAGCCTACGTAGTTCTCATATATTTTTTTCTACAAGACGTAAATGATTTATATAGGCATTAGTAACAGTAGCAATTAAGGCCCTATTCAAAACCACTCCATAACACGCCTTGTGGGCTTGAACTTATTTAATTTAAGCTGCCTACGTATCCACTTGAAGTTTTAGAGGAATCAAAGCCTACGTAGTTCTCTTATATATATTTTTTTCTACAAGACGTAAGTGATTTAAATAGGTGTTAGTAAGAGTATTAATTAAGACCCTATTCAAAACCACTCTACAACACGCCTTGTGGGCTTGGACTTATTTGATTTAAGTTGCCTACGTATCCTCTTGAAGTTTTAGAGAAATCAAAGCCTACGTAGTTCTCATATATTTTTATTACAAGACGTAAGTGATTTAAATAGGCATTACTAACAGTAGCAATTAAGGTCCTGTTCAAAACCACTCCAAAACACGCCTTATGGGCTTGGACTTATTTAATTTAAGCTGCCTATGTATCCTCTTGAAGTTTAGAGGAATCAAAGCCTACGTAGTTCTCTTATATATATATATATATTTTCTTCGAGACGTAAATGATTTAAATAGGTCTTAGTAATAGTATTTATTAAGTCCCTATTCAAAACCACTCTATAACATACCTTGTGGGTTTGGACTTATTTAATTTAAGTTGCCTACGTATCTCCTCTTGAAGTTTTAGAGGAATAAAAGCCTACGTAGTTCTCAAATATTTTTTTCAACAACAAATAAATGATTTATATTGGCATTAGTAACAATAGCAATTAAAGCCCTATTCAAAACCACTCCATAACACGCCTTATAGGCTTGGACTTCTTTAATTTAAGCTGCCTACGTATCCTCTTGAAGTTTTAGAGGAATCAAAGCCTACGTAGTTCTCTTGTATATATTTTTTAAGGTAAATGATTTAAATAGGTGTTAGTAAGAGTATCAATTAAGACCCTCCAAACAACACAACACGCCTTACGTATCCTTTTGAAGTTTTAGAGAAATCAAAGCCTGTAGTTCTCATATATTTTTTTTTTTTTTTTTCTGCGAGACGTAAATGATACAAGACGTAAGTTATTTAAATAGGCATTAATAACAGTAAGTCAATTAAGGTCTTATTCAAAACCACTCCACAACATGCCTTATGGGCTTGGACTTATTTAATTTAAGCTGTCTACATATTCTCTCGAAGTTTTAGAGGAATCAAAGCCTACGTAGTTCTGTTATATATTTTTTTTCTACAAGACGTAAATGATTTAAATAGGTCTTAATAAGAGTATCAATTAGGACCCATTCAAAATCACTCTACAACACGCCTTGTGGGCTTGGACTTATTTAATTTAAGTTGCCTACGTATCCTCTTGAAGTTTTAGAGGAATCAAAGCTTACTTAGTTCTCTTATTTTTTATTTTTTTTACAAGACATAAATGATTTAAATAGGCCTTGGTAAGAATACCAATTAAGGCCATATTCAAAATCGCTCCACAACACGCCTTGTGGGTTTGGACTTATTTAATCTATAACATGCTTGCCTACATATCCTCTTGAAGTTTTAAAGAAATAAAAGCCTACGTAGTTCTTTTAACTATACATTTATTTTCAATGTGACATAAATGATTTTAATAATAGGAAACCATTGCATATTATGCATATCCTCAAAACTATTATAACATAATAAAGAGATTAAAAAAATTGTCATAACATAATAAAAGAATTTAACTCAACATTTTCTTTAAATGTAATCGCCGTTTATCTTAATGCCTTTTTCATTAGTATACCAATATCCTATTACTAAATTTGTTGAATGAAATGCATTTTCTACTAATCTTAGTTATTGATGTAAAAAAAGAATTGAAAAAGGTATTATACTTTATTGTTGGTAAATTTGCAAAGATTATAATTCCTTTAAGTATGAATTGACAACACCTTGTACATATGTATGTATATATATGAAAAGTATGTTAATCTGTTTTAAAATAAAACAACAATACATGGGTAAAGAAGTGACCCTTCTATTTGTTTTTGAGATGTCATGACATTTATTTGCTATAAAAATGCTTCTTTCTTAGTTTTATGATTGATGGCGTTGTATTTGTTGATATAAAATTGCTTCTTAAGTTGTACATTTGATAGCATTGTATTAACTCAAAAAAAACAATTTAATGACTTAGTAAGAGTATTAATGAAGGCCTTATTCAAAACCAATCAACAACACGCCTTATAGGCTTGGACTTATTTTATTTAAGTATCCTTTTCATGCCTACGTATCCTCGTCATGTTTTAGAGGAATCAAAGCCTACGTAGTTCTCTTATATATATATATATATTTTTTTCTACGAGACGTAAATGATTTAAATAGGTCTAAGTAAGAGTATCTATTAAGACCCTATTCAAAACCACTCTACAACATGCCTTGTAGGTTTAGACTTATTTAATTTAAGTTGCCTACATATCCTCTTGAAGTTTTAGAGGAATAAAAGCCTATGTAGTTCTCAAATATTTTTTCTTACAACACAAATGATTTATATAGGCATTAGTAACAGTAGCAATTAAGGCCCTATTCAAAACCACTCCATAACACGCCTAGTGGCCTTGGACTTATTTAATTTAAGCTGCTTACGTATCCTCTTGAAGTTTAACAGGAACAAAGCCTACGTAGTTCTATTATCCTATTAATAAATTTGCTGAATGAACTGCATTTTATTCTAATCTTAGTCTATTGATGTAAAAAAATAATTGAAAAAGTATTATACTTTACTGCTGGTAAATTTGTAAAGATTATAATTCCTTTAAGTATGAATTGACATAACACTTTGTACATATGTATGTATATATATTAAAAGTATGTCAATCTCTTTTTAAAATAAAACAACTATACATGGGTAATGAAGTGACCCTACTATTTGTTTTTGAGACGTCATGGCATTTATTTGCTATAAAAATGGTTCTTTAGTTGTATGTTTGATGGCGTTGCATTTGTTGATATAAAATTGCTTCTTAAGTTGTACATTTGATAGCATTGTGTTAACTCAAAAAAAAAAAAAACCAATTCAATGACTTAGTAAGAGTATCAATGAAGGCTTTATTCAAAACCCATCAACAACACGCCTTTTAGGCTTGCACTTATTTTATTTAAGCGGTCTACGTATCCTTTTCATGTTTTAAAGGAATCAAAGCCTAGGTAGCTCTCTTACGTATTTTTTTCTACACGACACAAATGATTTAAATAGGCCTTAGTAAGAATCAATTAAGGCCCTATTCAAAACCACTCTACAACACATCTTGTGGGCGTGAACTTATTTAATTTAAGCTGCCTACGTATCCTCTTGAAGTTTTAGAAGAATCAAAGCCTACGTAGTTCTGTTATATATATTTTTTTCTACAAGACGTAAATGATTTAAATAGGTCTTAGTAAGATTATCAATTGAGACCCTATTCAAAATCACTCTACAACACGTCTTGTGGGCTTGGACTTATTTAATTTAAGCTGCCTACGTATCCTCTTGAAGTTTTAGAGGAATCAAAGCTTACGTAGTTCTCTTATTTTTATTTTCTTACAAGACATAAATGAACTAAATACGCCTTGGTAAGAATACCAATTAAGGCCCTATACAAAACCGCTCCACAACACGCCTTGTGGGTTTGAACTTATATAATCTATGCTGCCTACATATCCTCTTGAAGTTTTAAAGAAATAAAAGCCTACGTAATTCTTTTAACTATACTTTTATTTTCAATGTGACATAAATGATTTTAATAATAGGAAACCATGGCTTATTATTCATATCCTCAAAACTGTTATAACATAATAAAGAGATTAAAAAAAATTGTCATAACATAATAAAAGAATTTAACTCAACCTTTTCTTCAAATGTAATCGCCGTTTATCTTAATGCCTTTTATTTTAGTATACCGAATATCCTGTTACTAAATTTGTTGAATGAAATGCATTTTCTACTAATCTTATTCTATTGATGTAAAAAAAGAATTGAAAAAGGTATTATGCTTTACTGTTGGTAAATTTGCAAAGATTATAATTCCTTTAAGTATGAATTGACAGAACAACTTGTACATATGTATGTATGTATATATAAAGTATGTCAATCTCTTTTTGAAATAAAACAACTATACATGGGTAAAGAAGTGACCCTTCTATTAGTTTTTGAGATCTCATGACATTTATTTGCTATAAAACTGCTTCTTTAGTTGTATGTTTGATGGCGTTGCATTTGTTGATATAAAATTGCTTATTAAGTTGTACATTTTATAGCATTGTATTAACATAAAAAAAAGAAAACCAATTTAATGTCTTAGTAAGAGTATTAATGAAGGCCCTATTCAAAACAAATCAACAACACACCTTATAGGCTTGGACTTATTTTATTTAAGCTGCCTACGTATCCTCTAAAATTTTTAGAGGAACCAAAGCCTACGTAGTTCTCTTATATATATATTTTTTTTACGAGACATAAATGATTTAAATAGGTCTTAGCAAGAGTATCTATTAAGACCCTATTCAAAACCACTCTACAACATGCCTTGTGGGTTTGGACTTATTTAATTTAAGTTGCCTACGTATCTTCTTGAAGTTTTATAGGAATAAAAGCCTACGTAGTTCTCAAATATTTTTTTCTACAACACATAAATGATTTATATAGGCATTAGTAACAGTAACAATTAAGGCCCTATTCAAAACCACTCCATAACACGCCTTGTAGGTTTAGACTTGTTTAATTTAAGCTGCCTATGTATCCTCTTGAAGTTTTAGAGGAATTAAAGCCTATGTAGTTCTGTTATATATATATATATATATATTTCTACAAGATGTAAATGATTTAAATAGGTGTTAGTAAGAGTATCAATTAAGACCCTATTCAAAACCACTCTACAACACGCCTTGTGGGCTTGGACTTATTTGATTTAAGTTGCCTACGTATCCTCTTGAAGTTTTAGAGGAATCAAAGCCTACGTAGTTCTCATATACTTTTTTTTCTACAAGACGTAAGTGATTTAAATAGGCATTAGTAACAGTAGCAATTAAGGTCCTATTCAAAACCACTCCACAACACGCCGTATGGGCTTGGACTTATTTAATTAAAGCTGCCTACGTATACTCTAGAAGTTTTAGAGAAATCAAAGCCTACGTAGTTCTCTTATATATATATATATATTTTTCTAAGAGACGTAAATGATTTAAATAGGTCTTAGTAAGAGTATCTATTAAGACCCTATTCAAAACCACTCTACAACATGCCTTGTAGGTTCGGACTTATTTAATTTAAGTTGCCTACGTATCCTCTTGAAGTTTTAGAGAAATCAAAGCCGACGTAGTTCTCATACATTTTTTTTCTACAAGACGTAAGTTATTTAAATAGGCGTTAGTAACAGTAGCAATTAAGGTCTTATTCAAAACCCCTCCACAACACACCTTATGAGCATGGACTTATTTAATTTAAGCTGCCTACCTATTCTCTTAAAGTTTTAGAGGAATCAAAGCCTACGTAGTTCTCTTATATATTTTTTTTCTACAAGACGTAAATGATTTAAATAGGTCTTAATAAGAGTATCAATTAGGACCCATTCAAAATCACTCTACAACACGCTTTGTGGGCTTGGACTTATTTAATTTAAACTGCCTACGTATCCTCGTGAAGTTTTAGAGGAATTAAAGCTTACGTAGTTCTCTTATTTTTTATTTTTTATACAAGACATAAATGATCTAAGTACGCCTTGGTAAGAATACCAATTAAGGCCCTATTCAAAATCGCTCCACAACACGCCTTATGGGGTTGGACTTATTTAATCTATGCTGCCTACATATCCTCTTGAAGTTTTAAAGAAATAAAAGCCTACGTAATTCTTTTAACTA
The DNA here is from genome assembly GCA_039657345.1 of Stephania japonica. Lineage (NCBI taxonomy): Eukaryota > Viridiplantae > Streptophyta > Magnoliopsida > Ranunculales > Menispermaceae > Stephania > Stephania japonica. The sequence continues at coordinate 11,965,691 of CM077557.1, forward strand.
TACATTTATTTTCAATGTGACATAAATGATTTTAATAATAGGAAACCATTGCATATTATCATATCCTCAAAACTATTATAACATAATAAAGAGAATAAAAAAATTGTCATAACATAATAAAAGAATTTAACTCAACATTTTCTTTAAATGTAATCGCCGTTTATCTAAATGCCTTTTATCATAGTATACCAATATCCTATTACTAAATTTGTTAAACGAAATGCATTTTCTACTAATCTTAGTCTATTGATGTGAAAAAAAGAATTGAAAAAGGTATTGTACTTTACTGTTGGTAAATTTGCAAAGATTATAATTCCTTTAAGTATGAATTGACAGAACACCTTGTACATATGTATGTATATATATGAAAAGTATGTTAATCTGTTTTTAAAATAAAACAACAATACATGGGTAAAGAAGTGACCCTTCTATTTGTTTTTGAGATGTCATGACATTTATTTGCTATAAAAATGCTTCTTTAGTTTTATGATTGATGGCGTTGTATTTGTTGATATAAAATTGCTTCTTAAGTTGTACATTTGATAGCATTGTATTAACTCAAAAAAAAAACAATTTAATGACTTAGTAAGAGTATTAATGAAGGCCTTATTCAAAACCAATCAACAACACGCCTTATAGGCTTGGACTTATTTTATTTAAGCTGCCTACGTATCCTCGTCATGTTTTAGAGGAATCAAAGCCTACGTAGTTCTCTTATATATATATATATATATATTTTTTTTTTCTACGAGTCGTAAACAATTTAAATAGGTCTAAGTAAGAGTATCTATTAAGACCCTATTCAAAACCACTCTACAACATGCCTTGTAGGTTTAGACTTATTTAATTTAAGTTGCCTACATATCATCTTGAAGTTTTAGAGGAATAAAAGCCTATGTAGTTCTCAAATATTTTTTCTTACAACACAAATGATTTATATAGGCATTAGTAACAGTAGCAATTAAGGCCCTATTCAAAACCACTCCATAACACGCCTTGTGGGCTTGGACTTATTTAATTTAAGCTACCTACGTATCCTCTTGAAGTTTTAGAGGAATAAAAGCCTACGTAGTTCTCTTATATATATATTTTTTCTACAAGATGTAAATGATTTAAATAGGTGTTAGTAAGAGTATCAAATAAGACCCTATCCAAAACCACTCTACAACACGCCTTGTGGGCTTGGAATCAAAGCCTATGTAGTTCTCATATATTTTTTTTCTACAAGACGTAAGAGATTTAAAAAGGCATTAGCAACAGTAGCAATTAAGGTCCTATTCAAAACCACTCCACAACACGCCTTATGGGCTTGGACTTATTTATTTAAGCTGCCTCCATATCCTCTTGAAGTTTTAGAGGAATCAAATCTGACATAGTTCTCTTATATATATTTTTTTTCTACAAGACGTAAATGATTTAAATAGGTTTTAGTAAGAATATCTATTAAGACCCTATTCAAAATCACACTACAACACTCCTTATGGGCTTGGACTTATTTAATTTAAGCTGCCTACATATTCTCTTGATGTTTTAGAGGAATCAAAGCTTACGTAGTTCTTTTATTTTTTATTTTTTTTACAAGACATAAATGATTTAAATACGCCTTGGTAAGAATACCAATTAAGGCCCTATTCAAAACCGCTCCACAACACGCCTTGTGGGTTTGGACTAATTTAATCTATGCTTCCTACATATCCTCTTGAAGTTTTAAAGAAATAAAAGCCTACGTAGTTCTTTTAAATATACATTTATTTTCAATGTGACATAAATGTTTTTAATAATAGGAAACCATGGCTTATTATGCATATCCTCAAATCTTTTATAACATAATAAAGAGACTAAAAAAATAATCATAACATAATAAAAGAATTTAACTCAACATTTTCTTCAAATGTAATCGCCATTTATCTTAATGCCTTTTATTTTAGTATACCGAATATCCTGTTACTAAATTTGTTGAATGGAATGCATTTTCTACTAGTCTTAGTCTATTGATGTAAAAAAAGAATTGAAAAAGGTATTATACTTTACTGTTGGTAAATTAGCAAAGATTATAATTCCTTTAAGTATGAATTAACAGAACACCTTGTACATCTGTATGTATATATATTAAAAGCATGTCAATCTCTTTTTAAAATAAAACAACTATATATAGGTAAAGAACTGACCCTTCTATTTGTTTTTGTGATGTCATGACATTTATTTGCTATAAAAATGCTTCTTTAGTTGTATGTTTGACGGCGTTGCACTTGTTGATATAAAATTGCTTCTTAAGTTGTACATTTGATAGCATTGTATTACCTTAAAAAGAAACCAATTTAATGACTTAGTAAGAGTATTAATGAAGGCTCTATTAAAAACCAATCAACAACACGCCTTATAGGCTTGGACTTATTTTATTTAAGCTGCCTACATATCCTCGTCATGTTTTAGAGGAATCAAAGCCTACGTAGTTCTCTTTTATATATATATATATATATATATATATTTTTTTTTTCTACGAGACGTAAATGATTTAAATAGGTCTAAGTAAGAGTATCAATTAAGACCCTATTAAAAACCACTCTACAACATGCCCTGTGGGTTTAGACTTATTTAATTTAAGTTGCCTACATATCCTCTTAAAGTTTTAGAGGAATAAAAGCCTATGTAGTTCTCAAATATTTATTCTTACAACACAAATGATTTATATAGGCATTAGTAACAGTAGCAATTAAGGTCCTATTCAATACCACTCCATAACACGCCTTGTGGGCTTGGACTTATTTAATTTAAACTGCCTACGTTTCCTCTTGAAGTTTCAGAGGAATCAAAGCCTACGTAGTTCTCTGATATATATTTTTTCCTACAAGATGTAAATGATTTAAATAGGTATTAGTAAGAGTATCAATTAAGACCCTATTCAAAACCACTCTACAACACGCCTTGTAGGCTTGGACTTATTTGATTTAAGTTGCCTACGTATTCTCTTGAAGTTTTAGAGGAATCAAAGCCTATGTAGTTCTCATATATTTTTTTTCTACAAGACGTAAGTGATTTAAATAGGCATTAGCAACAGTAGCAATTAAGGTCCTATTCAAAACCACTCCACAACACGCCTTATGGGCTTGGACTTATTTAATTTAAGCTGCCTATGTATCCTCTTGAAGTTTTAGAGGAATCAAAGCCTACGTAGTTCTCTTATATATATTTTTTTTCTACGAGACGTAAATGATTTAAATAGGTCTTAGTAAGAGTATATATTAATACAAACCACTCTACGACACGCCTTGAGGGCTTTGAATTATTTGATTTAAGTTGCATACGTATCTTCTTGAAGTATTAGAGGAATAAAAGCCTATGTAGTTCTCAAATATTTTTTTCTATAACACATAAATGATTTATATAGGCATTAGTAACAGTAGTAATCAAGGCCCTATTCAAAACCACTCCATAACACGCCTTGTGGGCTTGGACTTATTAAATTTAAGCGGCCTACGTATCCTCTTAAAGTTTTAGAGGAATCAAAGCCTACGTAGTTCTCTTATATATATATATATTATTTTTTTCTACAAGACATAAATGATTTAAATAGATGTTAGTAAGAGTATCAATTAATACTCTATTCAAAACCACTCTACAACACGCCTTGTGGGCTTGGACTTATTTGATTTAAGTTGCCTACGTATCCTCTTGAAGTTTTAGAGGAATCAAAGCCTACGTAGTTCTCATATATTTTTTTTCTACAAGACGTAAGTGATTTAAATAGGTATTAGTAACAGTAGCAATTAAGGTCCTATTCAAAACCACTCCACAACACGCCTTATGGGCTTGGACTTATTTAAATTAAGATGCCTACGTATCCTCTTGAAGTTTTAGAGGAATCAAAGCCTACGTAGTTCACTTATATATGTATATATATATATTTTTTTTTTCTACGAGACGTAAATGATTTAAATAGGTCTTTGTAAGAGTATCTATTAAGACCCTATTCAAAACACTCTACAACATGCCTTGTGGGTTGGACTTATTTAATTTATGTTGCCTACGTATCCTCTTGAAGTTTTAGAGAAATAAAAGCCTGCGTAGTTCTCAAATATTTTTTTCTACAACACATAAATGATTTATATTGGCATTAGTAACAATAGCAATTAAGGCACTATTCAAAACCACTCCATAACACGCCTTGTGGGCTTGGACTTATTTAATTTAAGCTGCCTACGTATCCTCTTGAAGTTTTAGAGGAATCAAAGCCTCCGTAGTTCTCTTACTTTTATTTTTTTACATGACATTAATGATTTATATAGGCCTTAGTAAGAATACCAATTAAGGCCATATTCAAAACCGCTCTATAACACGCCTTGTTGGTTTGGACTTAAATAATTTATGCTGTTTAGATGTCCTGTTGAAGTTTTAGAGGAATTAAAGCCTACGTAGTTCTTTTAACTATACATTTATTTTTAATGTGATATAAATGATTTTATTAATAGGAAACCTTGGCTTAATATGCATATTCTCAAAATTGTTATAACATAATAAAGAGATTAAAACATTTTCGTAACATAATAAAGGAATTTAACTCGAAATTTTCATGTACTTCAAATGTAAGCACCGTTTATCTTAATGTCTTTTATATTACTATACCAAATATCCTATTACTAAATTTGATGAATGAAATGCATTTTATACTAATCTTAGTATATTGATGTAAAAACAGAACTGAAAAAGGTATTATACTTTATTGTTGGTAAATTTGCAAAGATTATAATTCCTTTAAGTATGTATTAACATAACACTTTGTACATATGTATGTGTATATATTAAAAGTATTTCAATCTCTTTTGAAAATAAAACAACTACATATGGGTAATGAAGTGACGCTTCTATTTGTTTTTTTTGATGTCATGACATTTTCCTGCGATAAAAATTTTTCTTTAGTTGTATGTTTGATGGCATTGCATTTGTTTATATAGAATTGCTTCTTTAGTTGTACATTCGATAGCATTGTATGAACTGAAAAAAAAAAAAAACCAATTCAATGACTTTGTAAGAGTATCAATGAAGGCCCTATTCAAAACCAATCAACAACATGCCTTATAGGCTTGGACTTATTTTATTTAAGCAGTCTACGTATCATCATCATGTTTGAGAGGCATCAAAGCCTACGTAGTTCTCTTATATATATATATTTGTGTATATATATATATATTAACAAGAGTTAAATGATTTAAATAGGCCTTAGTAGAAATATCAATTAAGGCCCTATTCAAAACCACCCTACAACATACCTTGTGGCCTTTGACTTATTTAATTTAAGTTGCCTACGTATCCTTTGCAAGTTTTAGAAAATCAAAGCCTACATAGTTCTCATATATTTTTTTTGTACGAGACGTAAATGATTTAATAGGACTTAGTTACAATACCAATTAAGACCTTATTCAAAACCACTCCCCGACACGCCTTGTGGGCTTAGACGTATTTTATTTAAGCTGTCTACATATCATTTTCATGTTTCAGATGAATCAAAGCCAACGTTATTCTCTTATATATAAATATTTTTTTACAAGAGTTAAATGATTTAAATAAGCCTTAGTAAGAGTATCAATTAAGGCCCTATTCAAAACCACTCTACAACACGCCGTGTGGGCTTCGACTTATTTTATTAAAGCTACCTATGTATCCTTTTCATTTCTTAGAGGAATCAAAGCCTAAATAGTTCTTTTATGTATTTTTTTCTACAAGACGTAAATGATTTAAATGTCTTAGTAAGAATCAATTAAGGCTCTATTTATAACCACTCTACAACACACCTTGTAGGCTTGGATTTTTTTAATTTAAGCTGCCTACGTATCCTCTTGAAGTTTTAGAGGAATCAAAGCCTACGTCGTTCTCTTATATTTATTTTTTTCTACAAGACGTAAATGATTTAAATAGGTTTTAGTAAGAGTATCAATTAAGACCCTATTCAAAACCACTCTACAACACGCCATATGGGCTTGAACTTATTTGATTTAAGTTGCCTACCTATCTTCTTGAAGTTTTAGAAGATTCAAAGCCACGTAGTTCTCATATATTTTTTTTCTACAAGACGTAAATGATTTAAGTAGGCATTAGTAAGAGTAGCAATTAAGGTCCTATTCAAAACTACTACACAACTTGCCTAGAGGCCTTGGATTTATTTAATTTAAGCTGCTTACGTATCCTCTTGAAGTTTTAGAGGAATCAAAGCCTACGTAGTTCTATTATCCTATTAATAAATTTGCTGAATGAACTGCATTTTCTACTAATCTTAGTCTATTGATGTAAAAAAAACAATTGAAAAGTATTATACTTTACTGTTGGTAAATTTGCAAAGTTTATAATTCCTTTAATTATGAATTAACATAGCACTTTGTACATATATATGTATATATATTAAAAGTATGTCAATCTCTTTTTAAAATAAAACAACTATACATGGGTAAAGAAGTGACTCTTCTATTTGTTTTTGAGATGTCATGGCATTTATTTGCTATAAAAATGGTTCTTTAGTTGTATGTTTGATGGCGTTGCATTTGTTGATATAAAATTGCTTCTTAAATTGTACATTTGATAGCATTTTATTAACTCAAAAAAAAAATCAATTCAATGACTTAGTAAGAGTATCAATGAAGGCCCTATTCAAAACCCATCAGCAACACGCCTTTTAGGCTTGGACTTATTTTACCTAAGCGGTCTGCATATCCCTTTCATGTTTTAAAGGAATCAAAGCCTAGGTAGTTCTCTTACGTATTTTTTTCCACACGACGCAAATGATTTAAATAGGCCTTAGTAAGAATCAATTAAGGCCCTATTCAAAACCACTCTATAACACATCTTGTGGGCTTGGACTTATTTAATTTAAGCTGCCTACGTATCCTCTTGAATTTTTAGAGGAATCAAAGCCTACGTAGTTCTCTTATATATATTTTTTTCTACAAGATGTAAATGATTTAAATAGATCTTAGTAAGAGTATCAATTAAGACCCTATTCAAAATCACTCTACAATACGCCTTGTAGGCTTAGACTTATTTAATTTAAGCTGCCTACGTATCCTCTTGAAGTTTTAGAGGAATCAAAGCTTACGTAGTTCTCTTATTTTTTATTTTTTTACAAGACATAAATGATCTAAATATGCCTTGGTAAGAATACCAATTAAGGCCCTATACAAAACCGCTCCACAACACGCCTTGTGGGTTTGGACTTATATAATCTATGCTGCCTACATATCCTGTTGAAGTTTTAAAGAAATAAAAGCCTACGTAATCTTTTAACTGTACTTTTATTTTCAATGTGACATAAATGATTTTAATAATAGGAAACCATGGCTTATTATGCATATCCTCAAAACTGTTATAACATAATAAAGAGATTAAAAAAAATTGTCACAACATAATAAAGGAATTTAACTCAACCTTTTCTTCAAATGTAATCGCCGTTTATATTAATGCCTTTTATTTTAGTATACCAAATATCCTGTTATTAAATTTGTTGAATGAAATGCATTTTCTACTAATCTTAATCTATTGATGTAAAAAAAGAATTGAAAAAGGTATTATGCTTTATTGTTGGTAAATTTGCAAAGATTATAATTCCTTTAAGTATGAATTGACAGAACACCTTGTACATATGTATGTATGTATGTATATATAAAGTATGTCAATCTCTTTTTAAAATAAAACAACTATACAGGGTAAAGAAGTGACCCTTCTATTTATTTTGAGATGTCATGACATTTATTTGCTATAAAACTGCTTCTTTAGTTGTATGTTTGATGGCGTTGCATTTGTTGATATAAAATTGCTTCGTAAGTTGTACATTTTATAGCATTGTATTAACTCAAGAAAAAACAATTTAATGACTTAGTAGGATTATTAATGAAGGCCCTATTCAAAACCAATCAACAACACGTCTTATAGGCTTGGACTTAATTTATTTAAGCTGCCTACGTATCCTCGTCATGTTTTAGAGGAATCAAAGCCGACGTAGTTCTCTTATATATATATTTTTTTCTACGAGACGTAAATGATTTAAATAGGTCTAAGTAAGAGTATCTATTAAGACACCATTCAAAACCACTCTACAACATGCTTTGTGGGTTTGGACTTATTTAATTTAAGTTGCCTACGTATCCTCTTGAAGTTTTAGATGAATCAAAGCCTACGTATTTCTCATATATTTTTTTTCTACAAGACATAAGTGATTTAAATAGGCATTAGTAACAGTAGCAATTTAGGTCCTATTCAAAACCACTCCACAACACGCCTTATGGGCTTGAACTTGTATAATTTAAGCTGCCTACGTATCCTCTTGAAGTTTTAGAGGAATCAAATCCTACGTAGTTCTCTTATATGTAAATTTTTTTCTACGAGACGTAAATGACTTAAATAGGTAAGAGTATCTATTAAGACCCTATTCAAAACACTCTACAACATGCCTTGTGGGTCTGGACTTATTTAATTTAACTTGGCTACGTATGCTCTTGAAGTTTTAGAGGAATAAAAGCCTACGTAGTTCTTAAATATTTTTTTCTACAACACATAAATGATTTATATAGGCATTAGTAACAACAGCAATTAATGCCCTATTCAAAACCACTCCATAACACGTCTTGTGGGCTTGGACTTATTTAATTTAAGCTGCCTACGTATCCTCTCGAAGTTTTAGAGGAATCAAAGGCTACGTAGTTCTCTTATATGTATATTTTTTTCTACGAGACGTAAATGATTTAAATAGGTCTTAGTAAGAGTATCTATTAAGACCCTATTCAAAACACTCTACAACATGCCTTATAGGCTAGGACTTATTTAATTTAAGCTGCCTACGTATCCTCTTGAAGTTTTAGAGGAATCAAAGCCTACGTAGTTCTCTTATATATATATTTTTTTCTACGAGACGTAAATGATTTAAATAGGTCTTAGTAAGAGTATATATTAAGACCTATTCAAAACCACTCTACAACATGCCTTGTGGGTTTGGACATATTTAATTTAAGTTGCATACGTATCCTCTTGAAATTTTAGAGGAATAAAAGCCTATGTAGTTCTCAAATATTTTTTTATACAACACATAAATCATTTATATAGGCATTAGTAACAGTAGTAATTAAGGCCCTATTCAAAACCACTCCATAACAGGCCTTGTGGGCTTCGACTTATTAAACTTAAGCTGCCTACGTATCCTCTTGAAGTTTTAGAGGAATCAAAGCCTACGTAGTTCTCTTATATATATTTTTTTTCTACAAGATGTAAATGATTTAAATAGGTGTTAGTAAGAGTATCAATTAAGACCCTATTCAAAATCACTCTACAACACGCCTTGTGGGCTTTGACTTATTTGATTTAAGTTGTCTACATATCCTCTTGAAGTTTTAGATGAATCAATGCCTATGTAGTTCTCATATATTTTTTTTCTACAAGACGTAAGTGATTTAAATAGGCATTAGCAACAGTAGCAATTAAGGTCCTATTCAAAACCACTCCACAACATACCTTATGGGCTAGCATTTATTTAATTTAAGCTACCTATGTATCCTTTTGAAGTTTTAGAGGAATCAAAGCCTACGTAGTTCTCTGATATATATATTTTTTTCTACGAGACGTAAATGATTTAAATAGGTCTTAGTAAGAGTATATATTAAGACCCTATTCAAAACCACTCTACAACATGCCTTGTGGGTTTGGACTTATTTAATTTAAGTTGCATACGTATCCTTTTGAAGTTTTAGAGGAATAAAAGCCAATGTAGTTCTCAAATATTTTTTTCTACAACACATAAATCATTAATATAGGCATTAGTAATAGTAGTAATTAAGGCCCTATTCAAAACCACTCCATAACAGGCCTTGTGGGCTTGGACTTATTAAATTTAAGCTGCCTACGTATCCTCTTGAAGTTTTAGAGGAATCAAAGCCTACATAGTTCTCTTGTTTTTTATTTTTTTACAAGACGTAAATGATTTATATAGGCCTTAGTAAGAATACCAATTAAGGCCATATTCAAAACCGCTCTACAACACGCCTTGTTGGTTTGGACGTAATTAATTTATGCTGCCTACATGTCCTCTTGAAGTTTTAAAGGAATAAAAGCCTACGTAGTTCTTTTAACTATACATTTATTTTTAATATGACATAAATGATTTTATTAATAGGAAACCTTGGCTTAATATGCATATTCTCAAAATTGTTATAACATAATAAAGAGATTAAAACATTTTCATAACATAATAAAAGAATTTAACCCGAAGTTTTCATGTACTTCAAATGTAATCACCGTTTATCTTAATGTCTTTTATATTACTATACCAAATACCCTATTACTAAATTTGATGAATGAAATGCATTTTCTACTAATCTTAGTATATTGATGTAAAAACAGAACTGAAAAAGGTATTATACTTTATTGTTGGTAAATTTGCAAAGATTATAATTCCTTTAAGTATGTATTAACATAACACTTTGTACATATGTATGTGTATATATTAAAAGTATGTCAATCTCTTTTGAAAATAAAACAACTACATATGGGTAATGAAGTGACGCTTCTATTTGTTTTTTTGATGTCATGACATTTTCCTGCGATAAAAATTTTTCTTCAGTTGTATGTTTGATGGCGTTGCATTTGTTTATATAGAATTGCTTCTTAAGTTGTACATTCGATAGCATTGTATGAACTGAAAAAAAAACCAATTCAATGACTTCGTAAGAGTATCAATAAAGGCCCTATTCAAAACCAATTAACAACATACCTTATAGGCTTAGACTTATTTTATTTAAGCAGTCTACGTATCATCATCATGTTTGAGAGGCATCAAAGCCTACGCAGTTCTCTTATTTATATTTCTGTATATATATATATATATATATTTTAACAGGCGTAAAATGATTTAAATAGGCCTTAGTAGAAATATCAATTAAGGCCCTATTCAAAACCACCCTACAACATACCTTGTGGCCTTTGATTTATTTAATTTAAGCTGCCTACGTATCCTTTGCAATTTTTAGAAAATCAAAGCCTACGTAGTTCTCTTATATTTTTTTTTGTACGAGACATAAATGATTTAATAGGACTTAGTTACAATACCAATTAAGACCTTATTCAAAACCACTCCCCGACACGCCTTGTGGGCTTAAACTTATTTTATTTAAGCTGTCTACATATCATTTTCATGTTTTAGATGAGTCAAAGCCTTCGTTGTTCTCTTATATATATATAAATATTTTTTCACAAGAGTTAAATGATTTAAATACGCCTTAGTAAGAGTATCAATTAAGGCCCTATTCAAAACCACTCTACAACACGCCATGTGGGCTTCGACTTATTTTATTAAAGCTACCTACGTATCCTTTTCATGTTTTAGAGGAATCAAAGCCTACATAGTTCTTTTATGTATTTTTTTCTACAAGACGTAAATGATTTAAATATGCCTTAGTAAGAATCTATTAAGGCTCTATTTAAAACCACTCTACAACACATCTTGTAGGCTTGGACTTTTTTATTTTAAGCTGCCTACGTATCCTCTTGAAGTTTTAGAGGAATCAAAGCCTACGTAGTTCTCTTATATTTATTTTTTTTCTACAAGATGTAAATGATTTAAATAGGTTTTAGTAAGAGTATCAATTAAGACCCTATTCAAAACCACTCTACAACACACCATATGGGCTTGAACTTATTTGATTTAAATTGCCTACGTATCCTCTTGAAGGTTTAGAAGATTCAAAGCCACGTAGTTCTCATATATTTTTTTTTCTACAAGACGTAATTGATGTAAGTGGGCATTAGTAAGAGTAGCAATTAAGGTCCTATTCAAAACTACTACACAACATGCCTAGTGGCCTTGGACTTATTTAATTTAAGCTGCTTACATATCCTCTTGAAGTTTTAGAGGAATCAAAGCCTACGTAGTTTTATTATCCTATTAATAAATTTGCTGAATGAACTGCATTTTCTACTAATCTTAGTCTATTGATGTAAAAAACAATTGAAAAAGTATTATACTTTACTGTTGGTAAATTTGCAAAGATTATAATTCCTTTAAGTATGAATTGACATAACACTTTGTACATATGTATATATATTAAAAGTATGTCAATCTCTTTTTAAAATAAAACAACTATACATGGGTAAAGAAGTGGCCCTTCTATTTGTTTTTGAGATGTCATGGCATTTATTTGCTATAAAAATGGTTCTTTAGTTGTATGTTTGATGGCGTTGCATTTGTTGATATAAAATTGCTTCTCAAGTTGTACATTTGATAGCATTGTATTAACTCAAAAAAAAAATCATTTCAATGACTTAGTAAGAGTATCAATGAAGTCTCTATTCAAAACCCATCAACAACACGCCTTTTAGGCTTGGACTTATTTTATTTAAGTGGTCTGCGTATCCTTTTCATCTTTTAAAGGAATTAAAGCCTAAGTAGTTCTCTTTCCACACGACGCAAATGATTTAAATAGGCCTTAGTAAGAATCAATTAAGGCCCTATTCAAAACCACTCTATAACACACCTTGTGGGCTTGGACTTATTTAATTTAAGCTGCCTACGTATCCTCTTGAATTTTTAGAGGAATCAAAGCCTACGTAGTTCTCTTATATATATTTTTCTACAAGATGTAAATGATTTAAATAGATCTTAGTAAGAGTATCAATTAAGACCCTATTCAAAATCACTCTATAACACGCCTTGTAGGCTTAGACTTATTTAATTTAAGCTGCCTACGTATCCTCTTGAAGTTTTAGAGGAATCAAAGCTTTACGTAGTTCTCTTATTTTTTATTTTTTTACAAGACATAAATGATCTAAATACGCCTTGGTAAGAATACCAATTAAGGCCCTACACAAAACCGCTCCACAACACGCCTTGTGGGTTTGGACTTATATAATCTATGCTGCCTACATATCTTGTTGAAGTTTTAAAGAAATAAAAGCCTACGTAATTCTTTTAACTATACTTCTATTTTCAATGTGACATAAATGATTTTAATAATAATAAACCATGGCTTATTATGCATATCCTAAAAACTGTTATAACATAATAAAGAGATTAAAAAAACTTGTCATAACATAATAAAGGAATTTAACTCAACCTTTTCTTCAAATGTAATCACCGTTTATATTAATGTCTTTTATTTTAGTATACCAAATATCCTGTTACTAAATTTGTTGAATGAAATGCATTTTCTACTAATCTTAATCTATTGATGTAAAAAAAGAATTGAAAAAGGTATTATGCTTTACTGTTGGTAAATTTGCAAAGATTATAATTCCTTTAAGTATGAATTGACATAACACCTTGTACATATGTATGTATGTATATATAAAGTATGTCAATCTCTTTTTAAAATAAAACAACTATACAAGGGTAGAGAAGTGACCCTTCTATTTGTTTTTGAGATGTCATGACATTTATTTGCTATAAAACTGCTTCTTTAGTTGTATTTTTGATGGCGTTGCATTTGTTGATATAAAATTGCTTCTTAAGTTGTACATTTTATAGCATTGTATTAACTAAAAAAAAACAATTTAATGACTTAGTAGGATTATTAATAAAGGCCCTATTCAAAACCAATCAATAACACGTCTTATAGGCTTGGACTTAATTTATTTAAGCAGCCTACGTATCCTCGTCATGTTTTAGAGGAATCAAAACCACTCTACAACATGCCTTGTGAGTTTGGACTTATTTGACTTAAGTAGCCTACGTATACTCTTGAAGTTTTAGATGAATCAAAGCCTACGTAGTTCTCATATATTTTTTTTCTACAAGACATAAGTGATTTAAATAGGCATTAGTAACAGTAGCAATTTAGGTCCTATTCAAAACCACTCCACAATACGCTTTATGGGCTTGAACTTATATAATTTAAGCTGCCTACGTATCCTCTTGAAGTTTTAGAGGAATCAAATCCTACGTAGTTCTCTTATATGTAAATTTTTTTCTACGAGACGTAAATGATTTAAATAGGTCTTAGTAAGAGTATCTATTAAGACCCTATTCAAAACACTCTACAACATGCCTTGTGGGTTTGGACTTATTTAATTTAACTTGGCTACGTATGCTCTTGAAATTTTAGAGGAATAAAAGCCTACGTAGTTCTCAAATATTTTTTTCTACAACACATATATGATTTATATAGGCATTAGTAACAATAGCAATTAAGGCCCTATTCAAAACCACTCCATAACACGTCTTGTTGGCTTGGCCTTATTTAATTTAAGCTGCCTACGTATCCTCTCGAAGTTTTAGAGGAATCAAAGCCTACATAGTTCTCTTATATGTATATTTTTTCTACGAGACGTAAATGATTTAAATAGGTCTTAGTAAGAGTATCTATTAAGACCCTTTTCAAAACACTCTACAACATGCCTTATGGACTTGGACTTATTTAATTTAAGCTGCCTACGCAAAGTCTTGAAGTTTTAGAGGAATCAAAGCCTACGTAGTTCTCTTATATATATATTTTTTTCTAAGAGACGTAAATGATTTAAATAGGTCTTAGTAAGAGTATATATTAAGACCTATTCAAAACCACTCTACAACATGCCTTGTGGGTTTGAACTTATTTAATTTAAGTTGCATACGTATCCTCTTGAAATTTTATAGGAATACAAGCCTATGTAGTTCTCAAATATTTTTTTTCTACAACACATAAATCATTTATATAGGCATTAGTAACAGTAGTAATTAAGGCCCTATTCAAAACCACTCCATAACAGGCCTTGTGGCCTTGGACTTATTAAACTTAAGCTCCCTACGTATCCTCTTGAAGTTTTAGAGGAATCAAAGCCTACGTAGTTCTCTTATATATATTTTTTTTCTACAAGATGTAAATGATTTAAATAGGTGTTAGTAAGAGTATCAATTAAGACCCTATTCAAAACCACTCTACAACACGCCTTGTGGGCTTTGACTTATTTGATTTAAGTTGCCTATGTATCCTCTTGAACTTTTAGATGAATCAAAGCCTATGTAGTTCTCATATATTTTTTTTCTACAAGACGTAAGTAATTTAAATAGGCATTAGCAACAGTAGCAATTAAGGTCCTATTCAAAACCACTCCACAACACGCCCATAACTTATTTAATTTAAGCTGCCTACGTATCCTCTTGAAGTTTTAGAGGAATCAAAGCCTACATAGTTCTCTTATATATATATTTGTTTCCACGAGACATAAATGATTTAAATAGGTCTTAGTAAGAGTATATATTAAGACCCTATTCAAAACCACTCTACAACATGCCTTGTGAGTTTGGACTTATTTAATTTAAGTTACATATGTATCTTTTTGAAGTTTTAGAGGAATAAAAGCCTATGTAGTTCTCAAATATTTTTTTCTACAACACATAAATCATTAATATAGGCATTAGCAACAGTAATAATTAAGGCCCTATTCAAAACCACTCCATAACAGGCCTTGTTGGTTTTGACTTATTAAATTTAAGCTGCCTACGTATCCTCTTGAAGTTTTAGAGGAATCAAAGCCTACGTAGTTCTCTTATTTTTTATTTTTTTACAAGACGTAAATGATTTATATAGGCCTTAATAAGAATACCAATTAAGACCATATTCAAAACCGCTCTACAACACGCCTTGTTGGTTTGGACTTAATTAATTTATGTTGCCTACATGTCCTCTTGAAGTTTTAGAGGAATAAAAGCCTACGTAGTTCTTTTAACTATACATTTATTTTTAATGTGACATAAATGATTTTATTAATAGGAAACCTTGGCTTAATGTGCATATTCTCAAAATTGTTATAACTTAATAAAGAGATTAAAATATTTTCGTAACATAATAAAAGAATTTAACCCGAAATTTTCATGTACTTCAAATGTAATCACCGTTTATCTTAATGTCTTTTATATTACTATACCAAATACCCTATTACTAAATTTGATGAATGAAATGCATTTTCTACTAATCTTAGTATATTGATGTAAAAACAGAACTGAAAAAGGTATTATACTTTATTATTGGTAAATTTGCAAAGATTATAATTCCTTTAAGTATGTATTAACAGAACACTTTGTACATATGTATGTGTATATATTAAAAGTATGTCAATCTCTTTTGAAAATAAAACAACTACATATGGGTAATGAAGTGACGCTTCTATTTGTTTTTTTGATGTCATGACATTTTCCTGCGATAAAATTTTTTCTTCAGTTGTATGTTTGATGGCGTTGCATTTGTTTATATAGAATTGCTTCTTAAGTTGTACATTCGATAGCATTGTATGAACTGAAAAAAAAACCAATTCAATGACTTTGTAAGAGTATCAATGAAGGCCCTATTCAAAACCAATCAACAACATGCCTTATAGGCATAGACTTATTTTATTTATGCAGTCTACGTATCATCATTATGTTTGAGAGGCATCAAGGCCTACGTAGTTCTCTTATATATATTTCTGTATATATATATATATATATATATATATATATATTTTAACAGGCGTTAAATGATTTAAATAGGCCTTAGTAGAAATATCAATTAAGGCCCTATTCAAAACCACCCTACAACATACCTTGTGGCCTTTGATTTATTTAATTTAAGCTGCCTACGTATCCTTTGCAATTTTTAGAAAATCAAAGCGTACTTAGTTCTCTTATATTTTTTTTGTACTAGACGTAAATGATTTAATAGAACTTAGTTACAATACCAATTAAGACCTTATTCAAAACCACTCCCCGACACGCTTTGTGGGCTTAAACTTATTTTATTTAAGCTGTCTACATATCATTTTCATGTTTTAGATGAATCAAAGCCTACGTTGTTCTCTTATATATATAAATATTTTTTTACTAGAGTTAAATGATTTAAATACACCTTAGTAAGAGTATCAATTAAGGCTCTATTCAAAACCACTCTACAACACGCCATGTGGGCTTCGACTTATTTTATTAAAGCTACCTACGTATCCTTTTCATGTTTTAGAGGAATCAAAGCCTACGTAGTTCTTTTATGTATTTTTTTCTACAAGACGTAAATGATTTAAATATGCCTTAGTAAGAATCAATTAAGGCTCTATTTAAAACCACTCTACAACACACCTTGTCGGCATGGACTTTTTTAATTTAAGTTGCCTATGTATCCTCTTGAAGTTTTAGAGGAATCAAAGCCTACGTAGTTCTCTTATATTTATTTTTTTTCTACAGGATGTAAATGATTTAAATAGGTTTTAGTAAGAGTATCAATTAAGACCCTATTCAAAACCACTCTACAACACGCCATATGGGCTTGAACTTATTTGATTTAAGTTGCCTACGTATCCTCTTGAAGTTTTAGAAGATTCAAAGCCACTTAGTTCTCAAATATTTTTTTTTCTACAAGACGTAAATTATTTAAGTAGGCATTAGTAAGAGTAGCAATTAAGATCCTATTCAAAACTACTACACAACACGCCTAGTGGCCTTGGACTTATTTCATTTTAGCTGCTTACGTATCCTCTTGAAGTTTTAGTGGAATCAAAGCCTACGTAGTTCTATTATCCTATTAATAAAATTGCTGAATGAACTGCATTTTCTACTAATCTTAGTCTTTTGATGTATAAAAACAATTGAAAAAGTATTATACTTTACTGTTGGTAAATTTGCAAAGATTATAATTCCTTTAAGTATGAATTGACATAACACTTTGTACATATGTATGTATATATATTAAAAGTGTGTCAATCTGTTTTTAAAATAAAACAACTATACATGGGTAAAGAAGTGACCCTTCTATTTGTTTTTGAGATGTCATGGCATTTATTTGCTATAAAAATGGTTCTTTAGTTGTATGTTTGATGGCGTTGCATTTGTTGATATAAAATTGCTTCTTAAGTTGTACATTTGATAGCATTGTATTAACTGAAAAAAAAAAAAAAAAAAAAAAAAAAAAAAATTCAATGACTGAGTAAGAGTATTAATGAAGGCTCTATTAAAACCCATCAACAACACACCTTTTAGGCTTGGACTTATTTTATTTAAGCGGTCTATGTATCCTTTTCATGTTTTAAAGGAATCAAAGCCTAGGTAGTTCTCTTACGTATTTTTTCAACACGACGCAAATGATTTAAATAGGCCTTAGTAAGAATCAATTACGGCCCTATTCAAAATCACTCTACAATACACCTTGTGGGCTTGGACTTATTTAATTTAAGCTGCCTACGTTTCCACTTGAAGTTTTAGAGGAATCAAAGCCTACGTAGTTCTCTTATATATATTTTTTCTACAAGACGTAAATGATTTAACTAGGTCTTAGTAAGAGTATCAATTAAGACCCTATTCAAAATCACTCTACAATACGCCTTGTGGGCTTGAACTTATTTAATTTAAGCTGCCTACGTATCCTCTTGAAGTTTTAGAGGAATCAAAGCTTACGTAGTTCTCTTATTTTTTATTTTTTTACAAGAAATAAATGATCTAAATACGCCTTGGTATGAATACCAATTAAGGCCCTATACAAAACCGCTCCACAACACGCCTTGTGGGTTTGGACTTATATAATCTATGCTGCCTACATATCCGCTTGAAGTTTTAAAGAAATAAAAGCCTACGTAATTCTTTTAACTATACTTCTATTTTCAATGTGACATAAATGATTTTAATAATAGGAAACCATAGCTTATTATGTATATCCTCAAAACTGTTATAACATAATAAAGAGATTAAAAAAAATTGTCATAACGTAATAAAAGAATTTAACTCAACCTTTTCTTCAAATGTAATCGTCGTTTATCTTAATGCCTTTTGTTTTAGTATACCGAATATCCTGTTACTAAATTTGTTTAATGAAATGCATTTTCTAATAATCTTAATCTATTGATGTAAAAAAAGAATTGCAAAAGGTATTATGCTTTACTGTTGGTAAATTTGCAAAGATTGTAATTCCTTTAAGTATGAATTGACAGAACACCTTGTACATATGTATGTATGTATATATAAAGTATGTCAATCTCTTTTTAAAATAAAAAAAACTATACATGGGTAAAGAAGTGACCCTTCAATTTATTTTTGAGATGTCATGACATTTATTTACTATAAAACTGCTTCTTTAGTTGTATGTTTGATGGCGTTGCATTTGTTGATATAAAAATGCTTCTTAAGTTGTACATTTTATAGCATTGTATTAACATAAAAAAAAAAACCAATTTAATGTCTAAGTAAGAGTATTAATGAAGACCCTATTCAAAACAAATCAACAACACACCTTATAGGCTTGAACTTATTTTATTTAAGCTGCCTAGTATCCTCTAGAAGTTTTAGAGGAATCAAAGCCTACGTAGTTCTCTTATATATATATTTTTTCTACGAGACGTAAATGATTTAAATAGGTCTTAGTAAGAGTATCCATTAAGACCCTATTCAAAACCACTCTACAACATTTCTTGTGGGTTTGGACTTATTTAATTTAAGTTACCTACGTATCCTCTTGAAGTTTTATAGGAATAAAAGCCTACGTAGTTCTCAAATATTTTTTTCTACAACACATAAATGATTTAGATAGGTATTAGTAACAGTAGCAATTAAGGCCCTATTCAAAACCACTCCATAACACGCCTTGTGGACTTGGACTTCTTTAATTTAAGCTGCCTACGTATCCTCTTGAAGTTTTAGAGGAATCAAAGCCTACGTTGTTCTCTTATATATATATATATATTTTTTTTTTCTACGAGACGTAAATGATTTAAATAGGTCTTAGTAAGAGTATCTATTAAGACCCTATTCAAAACCACTCAGCAACACGCCTTGTGGGTTCGGACTTATTTAATTTAAGTTGCCTACGTATCCTCTTGAAGTTTTAGAGAAATCAAAACCTACGTAGTTCTCATATATTTTTTTTCTACAAGACTTAAGTTATTTAAATAGGCATTAGTAACAGTAGCAATTAAGATCTTATTCAAAACCACTCCACGACACGCCTTATGGGCATGGACTTATTTAATTTAAGCTGCCTACATATTCTCTTGAAGTTTTAGAGGAATCAAAGCCTACGTAGTTCTCTTACATATTTTTTTTTCTACAAGGCGTAAATGATTTAAATAGGTCTTAATAAGAGTATCAATTAGGACCCCATTCAAAATCACTCTACAACACGCCTTGTGGGCTTGGACTTATTTAATTTAAGCTACCTACGTATCCTCCTGAAGTTTTAGAAGAATCAAATCTTACGTAGTTCTCTTATTTTTTATTTCTTATACAAGACATAAATGATCTAAATACGCCTTGGTAATTGTACCAATTAAGGCCCTATTCAAAACCGCTCCACAACACGCCTTGTGGGTTTGGACTTATTTAATCTATGCTGCCTACATATCCTCTTGAAGTTTTAAAGAAATAGAAGCCTACGTAATTCTTTTAACTGTACATTTATTTTCAATGTGACAAGTGATTTTAATAATAGGAAACCATGGCATATTATCATATCCTCAAAACTTTTATAACATAATAAAGAGATTGAAAAAAATTGTCATAACATAATAAAAGAATTTAACTCAACATTTTCTTCAAATATAATCGACATTTATCTTAATGCCTATTATCTCAGTATACCAATATCCTGTTACTAAATTTGTTAAACGAAATGCATTTTCTACTATTCTTAGTCTATTGATGTAAAAAAAGAATTAAAAAAGGTATTATACTTTACTGTTGGTAAATTTGCAAAGATTATAATTCCTTTAAGTATGAATTGACAGAACACCTTGTACATATGTATGTATATATATTAAAAGTATGTCAATCTCTTTTTAAAATAAAACAACAATACATGGGTAAAGAAGTGACCCTTCTATTTGTTTTTGAGATGTCATGACATTTATTTGCTATAAAAATGCTTCTTTAGTTTTATGTTTGATGGCGTTGCATTTGTTGATATAAAATTGCTTCTTAAGTTGTACATTTGATAGCATTGTATTAATGACTTAGTAAGATTATTAATGAAGGCCCTATTCAAAACCAATCAACAACACGCCTTATAGGCTTGGACTTAATTTATTTAAGCTGCCTACGTATACTCGTCATGTTTTAGAGGAATGAAAGCCTATGTAATTCTCTTATATATATATTTTTTCAACGAGACGTAAATGATTTAAATAGGTCTAAGTAAGAGTATCTATTAAGACCCCATTCAAAACCACTCTACAACATGCCTTATGGGTTCACCCTACAACATGTCTTGTGGGTTTGGACTTATTTGATTTAAGTTGCCTATGTATCCTCTTGAAGTTTTAGATGAATCAAAGCTTACGTAGTTCTCATATATTTTGTTTTCTACAAAACATAAGTGATTTAAATAGGCATTAGTAACAGTAGCAATTTAGGTCCTATTCAAAACCACACCACAACACGCCTTATGGGCTTGAACTTATTTAATTTAAGCTGCCTACGTATCCTCTTGAAGTTTTAGAGGAATCAAAGCCTACGTTGTTCTCTTATATATATATTTTTTTCTACGAGACGTAAATGATTTAAATAGATCTTAGTAAGAGTATCTATTAAGACCCTATTCAAAACACTCTACAACTTGCCTTGTGGGTTTGGACTTATTTAATTTAACTTTCCTACATATCATCTTGAAGTTTTAGAGGAATAAAACCCTACGTAGTTCTCAAATATTTTTTTCTACAACACATAAATGATTTATATAGGCATTAGTAACAATAGCAATTAAGGCCCTATTCAAAACCACTCCATAACACACCTTGTGGGCTTGGACTTATGTAATTTAAGCTGCCTAAGTATCCTCTTGAAGTTTTAGAGGAATCAAAGCCTACGTAGTTCTCTTATATGTATATTTTTTTCTACGAGACGTAAATGATTTAAATAGGTCTTAGTAAGAGTATCTATTAAGACCCTATTCAAAACACTCTACAAAATGCCTTGTGGGTTTGGAATTATTTAATTTAACTTTCCTACGTATCTTCTTGAAGTTTTAGAGGAATAAAAGCCTACGTAGTTCTCAAATATTTTTTTCTACAATAAAAAAATGATTTATATAGCCATTAGTAACAATAGCAATTAAGGCCCTATTCAAAACCACTCCATTACACGTCTTATGGGCTTGGACTTATTTAATTTAAGCTGCCTATGTATCCTTTTAAAGTTTTAGAGGAATCCAAGCCTACGTAGTTCTCTTATATATATTTTTTTTCTACAAGACATAAATGATTTAAATAGGTGTTAGTAAGAGTATCAATTAAGACCATATTCAAAATCACTCTACAGCACGCCTTGTAGGCTTGGACTTATTTGATTTACCTCTTAAAGTTTTAGAGGAATCAGAGCCGACGTAGTTCTCATATATATTTTTTTTCTACAAGACGTAAGTGATTTAAATAGGCATTAGTAACAGTAGCAATTAAGGTCCTATTCAAAACCACTCCACAACACGCCTTATGGGCTTATTCTTATTTAATTTAAAATGCTTACGTATCCAGTTAAAGTTTTAGAGGAATCAAAGCCTACGTAGTTCTCTTATATATATATTTATTTTCTACGAGACGTAAATGATTTAAATAGATCTTAGTAAGAGTATATATTAAGACCCTATTCAAAACCACTCTACACATGCCTTGTAGGTTTGGACTTATTTAATTTAAGTGGCATACGTATCCTCTTGAAGTTTTAGAGGAATAAAAGCCTATGTAGTTCTCAAATATTTTTTTCTACAACACATAAATGATTTATATAGGCATTAGTAACAATAGCAATTAAGGCCCTATTTAAAACCACTCCATAACACGCCTTGCGGGCTTGGACTTATTAAATTTAAGCTTTACTACGTATCCTCTTGAAGTTTTAGAGGAATCAAAGACTACGTAGTTCTCTTATATATATTTTTTTCTACAAGACGTAAATTATTTAAATAGTTGTTCGTAAGAGTACCAATTAAGACCCTATTCAAAACCACTCTACAACACGCCTTGTGGGCTTGGACTTATTTGATTTATGTTGTCTACGTATCCTCTTGAAGTTTTAGAGGAATCAAAGCCCACGTAGTT
The DNA here is from genome assembly GCA_039657345.1 of Stephania japonica. Lineage (NCBI taxonomy): Eukaryota > Viridiplantae > Streptophyta > Magnoliopsida > Ranunculales > Menispermaceae > Stephania > Stephania japonica. The sequence goes on from CM077557.1 coordinate 11,988,674, forward strand.
CTCATATATTTTTTTTTCTACAAGACGTAAGTGATTTAAATAGGCATTAGTAACAGTAGCAATTAAGGTCCTATTCAAAACCACTCCACAACACGCCTTATGGGCTTATTCTTATTTAATTTAAAATGCTTACGTATCCAGTTAAAGTTTTAGAGGAATCAAAGCCTACGTAGTTCTCTTATATATATATTTATTTTCTACGAGACGTAAATGATTTAAATAGATCTTAGTAAGAGTATATATTAAGACCCTATTCAAAACCACTCTACACATGCCTTGTAGGTTTGGACTTATTTAATTTAAGTGGCATACGTACCCTCTTGAAGTTTTAGAGGAATAAAAGCCTATGTAGTTCTCAAATATTTTTTTCTACAACACATAAATGATTTATATAGGCATTAGTAACAATAGCAATTAAGGCCCTATTTAAAACCACTCCATAACACGCCTTGCGGGCTTGGACTTATTAAATTTAAGCTGCCTACGTATCCTCTTGAAGTTTTAGAGGAATCAAAGACTACGTAGTTCTCTTATATATATTTTTTTTCTACAAGACGTAAATTATTTAAATAGTTGTTCGTAAGAGTACCAATTAAGACCCTATTCAAAACCACTCTACAACACGCCTTGTGGGCTTGGACTTATTTGATTTATGTTGTCTACATATCCTCTTGAAGTTTTAGAGGAATCAAAGCCCACGTAGTTCTCATATATTTTTTTTCTACAAGACGTAAGTGATTTAAATAGGCATTAGTAACAGTAGCAATTAAGGTCCTATTCAAAACCACTCCACAATACGCCTTATGGGCTTGGACTTATTTATTTAAGCTGCCTACGTATCCTCTTGAAGTTTTAGAGGAATCAAATCCTACATAGTTCTCTTATATATATTTTTTTCTACAAGACGTAAATGATTTAAATAGGTTTTAGTAAGAGTATCTATTAAGACCCTATTCAAAATCACACTACAACACTCCTTGTGGGCTTGGACTTATTTAATTTAAGCTGCCTACGTATTCTCTTGAAGTTTTAGAGGAATCAAAGCTTACATAGTTCTCTTATTTTTTATTTTTTTTACAAGACATAAATGATTTAAATACGCCTTGGTAAGAATACCAATTAAGGCCCTATTCAAAACCGCTCCACAACACGCCTTGTGGGTTTGGACTTATTTAATCTATGCTGCCTACATATCCTCTTGAAGTTTTAAAGAAATAAAAGCCTACGTAGTTCTTTTAACTATAAATTTATTTTCAATGTGACAAATAATTTTAATAATAGGAAACCATGGCTTATTATGCATATCCTCAAAAATTTTATAACATAATAAAGAGATTAAAAAAATTGTCATAACATAATAAAAGAATTTAACTCAATGTTTTCTTCAAATGTAATCGCCATTTATCTTAATGCCTTTTATTTTAGTATACCGAATATTTTGTTACTAAATTTGTTGAATGAAATGCATTTTCTACTAATCTTAGTCTATGGATATAAAAAAAGAATTGAAAAAGGTATTATACTTTATTGTTGGTAAATTTGCAAAGATTATAATTCCTTTAAGTATGAATTGACAGAACACCTTGTACATATGTATGTATATATATTAAAAGTATGTCAATCTCTTTTTAAAATAAAAAAATTATACATGGGTAAAGAAGTGACCCTTCTATTTGTTTTTGAGATGTCAAGAAATTTATTTGCTATAAAAATGCTTCTTTAGTTGTATGTTTGATGGCGTTGCATTTGTTGATATAAAATTGCTTCTTAAGTTGTAATTTTGATAGCATTGTATTAACTCAAAAAAAAAAAAACCAATTTAATGACTTAGTAAGAGTATTAATGAAGGCCCTATTCAAAACCAATCAACAACACGCTTTATAGGCTTGGACTTATTTTATTTAAGCTGCCTACGTATCCTCGTCATGTTTTAGAGGAATCAAAGCCTACGTAGTTCTCTTATATATATATATATTTTTTTTCTACGAGACGTAAATGATTTAAATAGGTCTAAGTAAGAGTATCTATTAAGATCCTATTCAAAACCACTCTACAACATGCCTTGTGAGTTTAGATTTATTTAATTTAAGTTGCATATATATACTCTTGAAGTTTTAGAGGAATAAAAGCCTATGTGGTTCTCAAATATTTTTCCTAGGACACATAAATGATTTAAATATAGGCATTAGTAAAAGTAGCAATTAAGGCCCTATTCAAAACCACTCCATAACACACCCTGTGGGCTTGGACATCTTTAATTTAAGCTGCCTACGTATTCTCTTGAAGTTTTAGAGGAATCAAAGCCTACGTAGTTCTCTTATATATAATTTTTTCTACAAGATGTAAATGATTTAAATAGGTGCTTGTAAGAGTATCAATTAACACCCTATTCAAAACCACTCTACAACACGGCTTGTGGGCTTGGACTTATTTGATTTAAGTTGGCTACGTATCCTCTTGAAGTTTTAGAGGAACCAAAGCCTACGTAGTTCTCATATATTTTTTTTTTCTACAAGACGTAAGTGATTTAAATAGGCATTAGTAACAGTAGCAATTAAGGTCCTATTCAAAACCACTCCACAACACGTCTTATGAGCTTGGACTTATTTAATTTAAGCTGCCTACGTATCCTCTTGAAGTTTAGAGGAATCAAAGCCTACGTAGTTCTCTTATATATTTTTTTTTCGACAAGACGTAAATGATTTAAATAGGTTTTAATAAGAGTATCAATTAGGACCCCATTCAAAGTCACTCTACAACACGCCTTGTGGGCTTGGACTTATTTAATTTAAGCTGCCTACGTATCCTCGTGAAGGTTTAGAAGAATCAAAGCTTACGTAGTTCTCTTATTTTTTATTTCTTATACAAGACATAAATGATCTAAATACGCCTTGGTAAGAATACCAATTAAGGCCCTATTCAAAACCGCTCCACAACACGTCTTGTGGGTTTGGACTTATTTAATCTATGTTGCCTACATATCCTCTTGAAGTTTTAAAGAAATAAAAGCCTACGTAGTTCTTTTAACTATAAATTTATTTTCAATGTGACAAATAATTTTAATAATAGGAAACCATGGCTTATTATGCATATCCTCAAAACTTTTAAAACATAATAAAGAGATTAAAAAAATTGTCATAACATAATAAAAGAATTTAACTCAATGTTTTCATCAAATGTAATCGCCATTTATCTTAATGCCTTTTATTTTAGTATACCGAATATTTTGTTACTAAATTTGTTGAATGAAATGCATTTTCTACTAATCTTAGTCTATGGATATAAAAAAAGAATTGAAAAAGGTATTATACTTTATTGTTGGTAAATTTGCAAAGATTATAATTCCTTTAAGTATGAATTGACAGAATACCTTGTACATATGTATGTATATATATTAAAAGTATGTCAATCTCTTTTTAAAATAAAAAAATTATACATGGGTAAAGAAGTGACCCTTCTATTTGTTTTTGAGATGTCATGAAATTTATTTGCTATAAAAATGCTTCTTTAGTTGTATGTTTGATGGCGTTGCATTTGTTGATATAAAATTGCTTCTTAAGTTGTAAATTTGATAGCATTGTATTAACTCAAAAAAAAAAAAACCAATTTAATGACTTAGTAAGAGTATTAATGAAGGCCCTATTCAAAACCAATCAACAACACGCTTTATAGGCTTGGACTTATTTTATTTAAGCTGCCTACGTATCCTCGTCATGTTTTAGAGGAATCAAAGCCTTCGTAGTTCTTTTATATATATATATATATATATTTTTTTTTTTCTACGAGACGTAAATGATTTAAATAGGTCTAAGTAAGAGTATCTATTAAGACCCTATTCAAAACCACTCTACAACATGCCTTGTGGGTTTAGATTTATTTAAAAGCCTACGTAGTTCTCTTATATATAATTTTTTCTACAAGACGTAAATGATTTAAATAGGTGCTAGTAAGAGTATCAATTAAGACCCTATTCAAAACCACTCTACAACATGCCTTGTGGGCTTGGACTTATTTGATTTAAGTTGTCTACGTATCCTCTTGAAGTTTTAGAGGAATCAAAGCCTACGTAGTTCTCATATATTTTTTTTTCTACAAGACGTAAGTGATTTAAATAAGCATTAGTAACAGTAGCAATTAAGGTCCTATTCAAAACCACTCCACAACACGCCTTATGAGCTTGGACTTATTTAATTTAAGCTGCCTACGTATCCTCTTGAAGTTTAGAGGAATCAAAACCTACGTAGTTCTCATATATATTTTTTTTCGACAAGACGTAAATGATTTAAATAGGTCTTAATAAGAGTATCAATTAGGACCCTATTCAAAATCACTCTACAACACGCCTTGTGGGCTTGGACTTATTTAATTTAAGCTGCCTACGTATCCTCTTGAAGTTTTAAAGGAATCAAAGCTTACGTAGTTCTCTTATTTTTTATTTTTTTTACAAGACAAATGATTTAAATACATCTTGGTAAGAATACCAATTGAGGCCCTATTCAAAACCGCTCCACAACCCACCTTGTGGGTTTGGACTATTTTAATCTATGCTGCCTACATATCCTCTTGAAGTTTTAAAGAAATAAAAGCCTACATAGTTCTTTTAACTATACATTTATTTTCAATGTGACATAAATGATTTTAATAATAAGAAACCATGGTTTATTATACATATCCTCAAAACTTTTATAACATAATAAAGAGATTAAAAAAATTGTCATAACATAATAAAAGAATTTAACTCAACATTTTTTTCAAATGTAATCGCCATTTATCTTAATGCCTTTTATTTTAGTATACCGAATATCCTGTTACTAAATTTGTTGAATGGAATGCATTTTCTACTAATCTTAGTCTATTGATGTAAAAAAAGAATTGAAAAAGGTATTATACTTTACTGTTGGTAAATTTGCAAAGATTATAATTCCTTGAAGTATGAATTGACAGAACACCATGTACATATGTATGTATATATAAAAAAAGTATATCAATCTCTTTTTAAAATAAAACAACTATACATGGGTAAAGAACAAACCCTTCTATTTGTTTTTGTGATGTCATGACATTTATTTGCTATAAAAATGCTTCTTTAGTTGTATGTTTGATGGCGTTGCATTTGTTGATATAAAATTGCTTCTTAAGTTGTACATTTGATAGCATTGTATTAACTCAAAAAAAAAACCAATTTAATGACTTAGTAAGAGTATTAATGAAGGCCCTATTCTAAACCAATCAACAACGCGCCTTATAGGCTTGGACTTATTTTATTTAAGCTGCCTACGTATCCTCGTCATGTTTTAGAGGAATCAAAGCCTACGTAGTTCTCTTATATATATATATATATTTTTTTTTCTACGAGACGTAAGTGATTTAAATAGGTCTAAGTAAGAGTATCTATTAAGACACTATTCAAAACCACTCTACAACATGTCTTGTGGGTTTAGACTTATTTAATTTAAGTCGCCTACATATCCTCTTGAAGTTTTAGAGGAATAAAAGCCTATGTAGTTCTCAAATATTTTTTCTTACAATACAAATGATTTATATAGGCATTAGTAACAGTAGCAATTAAGGCCATATTCAAAATCACTCCATAACACGCCTTGTGGGATTGGAGTTATTTAATTTAAGCTGCCTACGTATCCTCTTGAAGTTTTAGAGATATCAAAGCCTACGTAGTTCTCTTATATATATATTTTTTTCTACAAGATGTAAATGATTTAAATAGGTGTTAGTAAGTGTATCAATTAAGACCCTATTCAAAACCACTCTACAACACGCCTTGTGGGCTTGGACTTATTTGATTTAAGTTGCCTACGTATCCTCTTGAAGTTTTAGAGGAATCAAAGCCTATGTAGTTCTCATATATTTTTTTTCTACAAGACGTAAGTGATTTAAATAGGCATTAGCAACAGTAGCAATTAAGGTCCTATTCAAAACCACGCGTTATAGGCTTGGACTTATTTAATTCAAGCTGCATACGTATCCTCTTGAAGTTTTAGGGGAATCAAAGCCTAAGTAGTTCTCTTATATATATATATATATATATATATATATATATATATATATATTTTTTTTTTTTTTTTCTACGAGATGTAAATGATTTAAATAGGTCTTAGTAAGATTATATATTAAGACCCTATTCAAAACCCATCTACAATATGCCTTGTGGGTTTGGACTTATTTAATTTAAGTTGCCTACGTATCCTCTTGAAGTTTTAGAGGAATAAAAGCCTATGTAGTTCTCAAATATTTTTTTCTACAACACATAAATGATTTATATAGGCATTAGTAGCAATAGCAATTAAGGCCCTATTCAAAACCACTCCATTACACGCCTTGTGGGCTTGGACTTATTTAATATAAGCTGCCTACGTATCCTCTTAAAGTTTTAGAGGAATCAAAGCCTACGTAGTTCTCTTATATATATTTTTTTTCTACAAAACATAAATGATTTAAATAGAGTAAGAGTATCAATTAAGACCCTATTCAAAACCACTCTACAACCCTTCTTGTGGGCTTGGACTTATTTGATTTAAGTTGCCTACGTATCCTCTTGGATTTTAGAGGAATCAAAGCCTACGTAGTTCTCATATATTTTTTTTCTACAAGACGTAAGTGATTTAAATTGGCATTAGTAACAATAGCAATTAAGGTCCTATTCAAAACCACTTCACAACACGCCTTATGGGCTTGGACTTATTTAATTTAAGCTGCCTACGTATCCTCTTGAAGTTTAGAGGAATCAAAGCCTACGTAGTTCTCTTATATATTTTTTTTCAACAAGACGTAAATGATTTAAATAGGTCTTAGTAAGAGTATATATTAAGACCCTATTCAAAACCCCTCTACAATATGCCTTGTGGGTTTGGACTTATTTAATTTAAGTTGCCTACGTATCCTCTTGAATTTTAGAGGAATAAAAGCCTATGTAGTTCTCAAGTATTTTTTTCTACAACACATAAATAATTTATATAGGCATTAGTATCAATAGTAATTAAGGCCCTATTCAAAACCACTCCATTACACGCCTTGTGGGCTTGGACTTATTTAATTTAAGCTGCCTACGTATACTCTTGAAGTTTTAGAGGAATCAAAGCCTACATAGTTCTCTTATATATATATTTTTTCTACAAAACGTAAATGATTTAAATAGAGTAAGAGTATCAATTAAGACCCTATTCAAAACCACTCTACAACACGTCTTATGGGCTTGGACTTATTTGATTTAAGTTTCCTACGTATCCTCTTGGATTTTAGAGGAATCAAAGCCTACGTAGTTCTCATATATTTTTTTTCTACAAGACGTAAGTAATTTAAATAGGCATTAGTAACAGTAGCAATTAAGGTCCTAATCAAAACCACTCCACAACACGCCTTATGGGCTTAGACTTATTTAGTTTAAGCTGCCTACGTATCCTCTTGAAGTTTTAGAGGAATCAAAGCCTACATAATTCTCATATAAATTTTTTTTCTACAAGACGTAAATGATTTAAATAGGTCTTAATAAGAGTATCAATTAGGACCCTATTCAAAATCACTCTACAACACGCCTTGTGGGCTTGGACTTATTTAATTTAAGCTGCCTACGTATCCTCTTAAAGTTTTAGAGGAATCAAAGCCTACGTAGTTCTCTTATTTTTTATTTTTTTACAAGACATAAATGATTTAAATACGCCTTGATAAGAATACCAATTAAGGCCCTATTCAAAACCGCTCCATAACACGTGTTGTGGGTTTAGACTTATTTAATTTATACTGCCTATATATCCTCTTTATGTTTTAAAGAAATAAAAGCCTACGTAGTTCTTTTAACTATACATTTATTTTCAATGTGACATAAATGATTTTAATAATAGGAAACCATGGCTTATTATGCATATCCTCAAAACTTTTATAAGATAATAAAGAGATTAAATTGTCATAACATAATAAAAGAATTTAACTCAACGTTTTCTTCAAATGTAATCGTCATTTATCTTAATGCCTTTTATTTTAGTATACCAAATATGTTGTTACTAAATTTGTTGAATGAAATGCATTTTCTACTAATCTTAGTCTATGGATATAAAAAAAGAATTGAAAAAGGTATTATACTTTATGGTTGGTAAATTTGCAAAGATTATAATTCCTTTAAGTATGAATTGACATAACACCTTGTACATATGTATGTATATATATTAAAAGTATGTCAATCTCTTTTTAAAATAAAACAACTATACATGGGTAAAGAAGTGACCCTTCTATTTGTTTTTGAGATGTCATCAAATTTATTTGCTATGAAAATGCTTCATTAGTTGTATGTTTGATGGCGTTGCATTTGTTGATATAAAATTGCTTCTTAAGTTGTAAATTTGATAGCATTGTATTAACTCAAAAAAAAAACCAATTTAATGACTTAGTAAGAGTATTAATGAAGGCCCTATTCAAAACCAATCAACAACACGCTTTATAGGCTTGGACTTATTTTATTTAAGTTGTCTACGTATCCTCGTCATGTTTTAGAGGAATCAAAGCCTATGTAGTTCTCTTATATATATATATATATATATATATATATATATATATATTTTTTTTTTTTTTTTTCTACGAGACGTAAATGATTTAAATAGGTCTAAGTAAGAGTATCTATTAAGACCCTATTCAAAATCACTCTACAACATGCCTTGTGGGTTTAGATTTATTTAATTTAAGTTGCCCACATATACTCTTGAAGTTTTAGAGGAATAAAAGCCTATGTAGTTCTCAAATATTTTTACTACGACACATAAATGATTTAAATATAGGCATTAGTAACAGTAGCAATAAGGCCCAATTCAAAACCACTCCATAACACACCCTGTGGGCTTGGACATCTTTAATTTAAGCTGCCTACGTATCCTCTTGAAGTTTTAGAGGAATCAAAGCATACGTCGTTCTCTTATATATAATTTTTTCTACAAGACGTAAATGATTTAAATAGGTGTTAGTAAGAGTATCAATTAAGACCCTATTCAAAACCACTCTACAACACGCCTTGTGGGCTTGGACTTATTTCATTTAAGTTGCCTACGTATCCTCTTGAAGTTTTAGAGGAATCAAAGCCTACATAGTTCTCATATATTCTTTTTCTACAAGACATAAGTGATTTAAATAGGCATTAGTAACAGTAGCAATTAAGGACCTATTCAAAACCACTCCACAACACGCCTTATGGGCTTGAACTTATTTAATTTAAGCTGCCTACGTATCCTCTTAAAGTTTAGAGGAATCAAAGCCTACGTAGTTCTTTTATATATTTTTTTTTCGACAAGACGTAAATGATTTAAATAGGTCTTAATAAGAGTATCAATTAGGACCCTATTCAAAATCACTCTATAACACGTCTTGTGGGCTTGGACTTATTTAATTTAAGCTGCCTACGTATTCTTTTGAAGTTTTAGAGGAATCAAAGCTTAAGTAGTTCTCTTATTTTTTATTTTTTTTACAAGACATAAATGATTTAAATACGCCTTGGTAAGAATACCAATTGAGGCCCTATTCAAAACCTCTCCACAACCCGCCTTGTGGGTTTGGACTAATTTAATCTATGCTGCCTACATATCCTCTTGAAGTTTTAAAGAAATAAAAGCCTACGTAGTTCTTTTAACTATACATTTATTTTCAATGTGACAAATGATTTTAATAATAGGAAACCATGGCTTATTATGCATATCCTCAAAACTTTTATAACATAATAAAGAGATTAAAAAAATTGTCATAACATAATAAAAGTATTTAACTTAACATTTTCTTCAAATGTAATCGCCATTTATCTTAATTCGTTTTATTTTAGTATACCGAATATCCTGTTACGAAATTTGTTGAATGGAATGCATTTTCTACTAATCTTAGTCTATTGATGTAAAAAAAGAATTGAAAAAGGTATTATACTTTACTGTTGGTAAATTTGCAAAGATTATAATTCCTTTAAGTATGAATTGACAGAACACCATGTACATATGTATGTATATATATTAAAAGTATGTCAATCTCTTTTTAAAATAAAACAACTATACATGGGTAAAGAACGGACCCTTCTATTTGTTTTTGTGATGTCATGACATTTATTTGCTATAAAAATGCTTCTTTAGTTGTATGTTTGATGGCATTGCATTTGTTGATATAAAATTGCTTCTTAAGTTGTACATTTGATAGCATTGTTTTAACTCAAAAAAAAAACCAATTTAATGACTTAGTAAGAGTATTAATGAAGGCCCTATTCAAAACCAATCAACAACGCGCTTTATAGGCTTGGACTTATTTTATTTAAGCTGCCTACGTATCCTCGTCATGTTTTAGAGGAATCAAAGCCTACGTAGTTCTATTATATATATATTTTTTTTCTACGAGACGTAAATGATTTAAATAGGTCTAAGTAAGAGTATCTATTAAGACACTATTCAAAACCACTCTACAACATGTCTTGTGGGTTTAGACTTATTTAATTTAAGTCGCCTACATATCTTCTTGAAGTTTTAGAGGAATAAAAGCCTATGTAGTTCTCAAATATTTTTTTCTATAACACATAAATTATTTATATAGGCATTAGTAACAATAGCAATTAAGGCCCTACTCAAAACCACTCCATTACACGCCTTGTGGGCTTGGACTTAATTAATTTAAGCTGCCTACGTTTCCTCTTGAAGTTTTAGAGGAATCAAAGCCTACGTAATTCTCTTATATATATATATATATATATATATATATATATATATATATATTTTCTACAAGGCGTAAATGATTTAAATAGAATAAGAGTATCAATTAAGACCCTATTCAAAACCACTCTACAACACGCCTTGTGGGCTTGGACTTAGTTGATTTAAGTTGCCTACGTATCCTCTTGAAGTTTTATAGGAATCAAAGCCTATGTAGTTCTCATATATTTTTTTTCTACAAGACGTAAGTAATTTAAATAGGCATTAGTAACAGTAGCAATTAAGGTCCTAATCAAAACCACTCCACAACACGTCTTATGAGCTTAGACTTATTTAATTTAAGCTGCCTACGTATCCTCTTGAAGTTTTAGAGGAATCAAAGCCTACGTAGTTCTCGTATATATTTTTTTCTACAAGTCGTAAATGATTTAAATAGGTCTTAATAAGAGTATCACTTAGGACCCTATTCAAAATCACTCTACAACACACCTTGTGGGCTTGGACTTACTTAATTTAAGCTGCCTACGTATCCTCTTAAAGTTTTAGAGGAATCAAAGCCTACGTAGTTCTCTTATTTTTTATTTGTTTTACAAGACATAAATGATTTAAATACGCCTTGATAAGAATACCAATTAAGGCCCTATTCAAAACCGCTCCACAACACGCGTTGTGGGTTTAGACTAATTTAATTTATGCTGCCTACATATCCTCTTTATGCTTTAAAGAAATAAAAGCTTACGTAGTTCTTTTAACTATACATTTATTTTCAATGAGACATAAATGATTTTAATAATAGGAAACCATGGCTTATTATGCATATCCTCAAAACTTTTATAAGATAATAAAGAGATTAAAAAAATTGTCTTAACATAATAAAAGAATTTAACTCAACATTTTCTTCAAATGTAATCGCCGTTTATCTTAATGCCTTTTATTTTAGTATACCGAATATCCTGTTACTAAATTTGTTGAATGAAATGAATTTTCTACTAATCTTAGTCTATTGATGTAAAAAAAGAATTGAAAAAGGTATTATACTTTACTGTTGGTAAATTTACAAAGATTATAATTCTTTTAAGTATGAATGGACATAACACTTTGTACATATGTATGTATACATATTAAAAGTATGTCAATCTCTTTTTAAAATAAAAGATCTATACATGGGTAAAGAAGTGACCCTTCTATTTGTTTTTGAGATGTCATGACATTTATTTGCTATAAAACTGCTTCTTTAGTTGTATGTTTGATGGCGTTGCATTTGTTGATATAAAATTGCTTCTTAAGTTGTACATTTTATATCATTGTATTAACATAAAAAAAAAAGAAAACCAATTTAATGTCGTAGTAAGAGTATTAATGAAGGCCCTATTCAAAACAAATCAATAACACACCTTATAGGCTTGGACTTATTTTATTTAAGCTGCCTACGTATCCTCGTCATGTTTTAGAGGAATCAAAGCCTACGTAGTTCTCTTATATATATATTTTTTTCCCAAGGAGACGTAAATGATTTAAATAGGTCTTAGTAAGAGTATCTATTAAGACCCTATTCAAAACCACTCTACAACATTTCTTGTGGGTTTGGACTTAGTTAATTTAAGTTGCCTATGTATCCTCTTGAAGTTTTATAGGAATAAAAGCCTACGTAGTTTTCAAATATTTTTTTCTACAAGACAAATGATTTATATAGGCATTAGTAACAGTAGCAATTAAGGCCCTTTTCAAAACCACTCCATAACACGCCTTGTGGGCTTGGACTTCTTTAATTTAAGCTGCCTACATATCCTCTTGAAGTTTTATAGGAATCAAAGCCTACGTAGTTCTCTTATATATATATATATATATTTTTTTTTATTTTTATTTTTATTTTTTTCTACGAGACGTAAATGATTTAAATAGGTCTTAGTAAGAGTATCTATTAAGACCCTATTCAAAACCACTCTACAACACGCCTTGTGGGTTTGGTATTATATAATCTATGCTGCCTACATATCCTCTTGAAGTTTTAAAGAAATAAAAGCCTACGTAATTCTTTTAACTATACTTTTATTTTCAATGTGACATAAATAATTTTAATAATAGGAAACCATGGCTTATTATGCATATCCTCAAAACTTTTATGAGGTAATAAAGAGATTAAAAAAATTTTCTTAGCATAATAAAAGAATTTAACTCAACATTTTCTTCAAATGTAATTGTCGTTTATCTTAATGCCTTTTATTTTAGTATACCGAATATCCTGTTACTAAATTTGTTGAATGAAATGAATTTTCTACTAATCTTAGTCTATTGATGTAAAAAAAGAATTGAAAAAGGTGTTATACTTTACTGTTGGTAAATTTGCAAAGATTATAATTCCTTTAAGTATGAATTGACAGAACACTTTGTACATATGTATGTATACATATTAAAAGTATGTCAATCTCTTTTTAAAATAAAACATCTATACATGGGTAAAGAAGTGACCCTTCTATTTGTTTTTGAGATGTCATGGCATTTATTTGCTATAAAAATGCTTCTTTAGTTGTATGTTTGATGGCGTTGCATTTGTTGATATAAAATTGCTTCTTAAGTTGTACATTTGATAGCATTGTATTAACTGAAAAGAATAAAAAATAAAAAATAAAAAATAAAAAACCAGTTCAATGACTTAGTAAGAGTATCAATGAAGGCCCTATTCAAAACCAATCAACAACACACCTTATAGGTTTGGACTTGTTTTAGAGAAATCAAAGCCCACACGGGTATTGGTACTGGGCTGGGTGACAAAATATACCCACGGGTAATCCCCACGAGTATACCCATGGGTGATCCCACAGGGATCCTGATACCCAATGGAGATACCCATGAGGATTACCTCCACATATCAATTATGCACCATATGATATTTATTATTTATACACTATATGATATTTATGTATAAATATAATATAATATTTCATAGTTTCTACCCGAAACATTCATTATGCACATGACAAAAATCGTTAATGAGATTTTGAATTGTTATCTGAAAAGAAGAATCCTAACGCATTGTCATATACAAATAGTGAATATAATAAGATTATAAGAACCTTCATTGGAAGAGAAGAATCCCAAGGTATTGTTTTCATACACCATCACAAATTAAAGAAAGAAAGCGCCTATCATTTGATCTTGAAAACCTACCATGATCTTCAATTGTACGTTTGATCTTGTTATCAGTTCTTTGATTAGTTAATTATCTTATATGTTGTAAATGTTATCCCTATCTCAATTAATCTTATCCTAAATATACTCAAATTGAGAAACAGAGAAACGAAAGAGAAGTAACATTGACAAAGAATTGGAAAAACAAAGAACGATCCTAATCGAACTAACAGATGATGGAGAGATCAGTGGCCATTCCTACCATAACAATTGTTGAGAAAACTGTTGTTCGAACAATTGTTAATGAAAAAACAAACAAATTGGCGAAACTGAAGCAGTGAAGAATAATCGAAATCATCCGTTTTTATATAAGATAAGAGACACCAAAAAGAGACCGAACTCACATTCACAAAGAATAATTGTAACCTAAAATCTATAAGACGCTAAAACAAACGAAATCGAAGCAAAAACTCTAGAAAGAGAGATCTATAAACAACAACAAACACAGAAGCGAAGAGAAGAGAAGAGAACTCACCTTCACAAAAACGAAACAACACACACAAACGAAAGAATTGAAAAAACAAACAAATTGTGAAAAACCATCCTCTAATCGAACGAACCAACGAACACACTTTATTGGGTCTTAGACTCCCCTTATTTATAGACTCTTATTTATGAGGCCACCGACTTAACACATTCACCACTTATCTTCAAATCTTATTTTATTTATAGGAGATAAAGTATCAATCCAAGTATCCAAATCTCTAGTTATCCGTTTTATGATTATAAATAATCTTATCAGCTGTAATATTATCCTATCTTGATTAATCTTATCCTAACAAACATGATTTAAAAAACTTATCCCAAAAAATATATAGCAAGTATATATCATCGGCTCCAAAAAATATAACAAACATGATCTAAAAAACAGATTCCTATAAGCTCGTACAATTACGAATTGTAGCTTGAACAGATTCCTATAAGCTCGTGCAATCTGAGTAACGCTCTATCTAACAAGTTTGTTGTGTTCATCAACTCCCTCCTCTTGTGAAATGAAAGTGCTAATCTTTCTTTCGATTTCGTTAACCCCTTGAAAAGCCTGCATAACAAAAATCATATATCAAGTGCGCAATGTCTCTAGCACCAAATAGAGCAAACAAAACCTTTGAACTTTTAGAAAGTTCAAATGTTGATTAGCAATGATATCCAACTTTAAGATTTTTCTAAATTAAGAAAACTCATAAAGGAAAGCAGAGAACATTGGGAGGTCACAAACATAATAGACGATGTTATTCAATGAAACTGAATTTAATTAGTTGAGCGACAGATTTTATACAACTGAAATGTTCCTACTGCAATTTCATGGTTGTTTCAAGGAAAGGAATTTGCAGTTTGAAGAGGAGTTCTTCCATCTATGTCCTTAAGAACACAAAGCGAAGAATCAATTTTCAAAGAGTTCCCTCGCCATCTCTGCATTCCCATTGTTTTCATACACCAGGACAAATTAAAGAAAGAAATCACTTATCATTCACACACTTGCTTCAATGAACAATAATCACAACACACAAGACTTCAATCAATGACCTCCACGAATACATCTAAAAAGAACATCGATGAATGAATGAAAACCAAATATATTCAAATTTACAAACACAGAAACGAAAGAGAACTCACATTGTCAAAGAATTGAATTGTAACCTAAAATCTATAAGACGCTAAGACAAACGAAATCGAACCGAAAAATCTAGAAAGAGAGATCTATAAACAAACAAAAGAGAGCTCACATTGACAAAGAATTGAAAAATCAAACAGACTGTGAAAAACGATCCTAAAAAAAAAAAAATGGAACGTCACACACTTGGGTGTTAAGACTCTTATTTATAGACTCTTATTATCGGACCACCGACTTTACACAACTTATCTTCTAATCTTATTTTATTTATAGGAGATAAAGTATCAATCCAAAGTTATCCGTACTATGATTTATAAATAATCTTATGAGCTGTAATATTATCCTATCTTCATTAGCATTACCCTAATCTTATCAGCTGTAATCACATCCAATCTAAAATTTGTAACCTAAAATCTATCTTTAAGACACTAAAAGAAGCCATAAATCTAGAGTTGCACTAAGGACACCCTGCAATCCTCTCAAGGCACCCGGTCATTTTTAATTAAAACTGATTTTATAATCAATTGACAAAAATGCCATCATCCAACCCAACAATTTACATGCTCATTCAAATACCCTCTCCGGGCACCACACTTTTCAAACAGGATAAACAACTGTGTCATCTAAATAAATGACCATTCATCAATCTTGGCTTAGGAATGCCCTTTTCATTTCAATTTCATCAAGAAGTAAAGTTGGAACACGTGCCACATAAATATAAGGAGATTTAGTTCATATCCTAATTAACTTTTGAATCTCACAAAAGTTTCTTCTCCAATTTGGAGTCTCTACAAGTACAATATAACACTTTAGTCATCTACCTTCTCATAGTTAATTTGCTTAAAAATTTAACTATGGTCTAAAGTACTTGATGAAGATGGTCGGTCGTGAACTTAATCTACACTTCCTTAAATTCAGGAGCATTGTAGTATCAGCGTTCAAATTGAACCTATGTAGGCCATTATCTTCATTAACCAAAAGTACAAATTAATCTGATGCAGTGAGAAAGAAGAGGTTGCGGTCTATTGTTTCACTTTTGTTCTTCCTGTTGCATATAGATCATGCAAATAGATATAAAACAATTTACTTTAATAATTCTTGCCTTCATAATAAAAATGAGATGGCCTTCTAAAGTTTATTATCGAATACGAATAATGTCTTTATGCTAGGAACTATAGCTCATACTGTGAGCTTCTTCTGTAGAGCATATTGATAGAGTAGAACATTTTGTTACAATGAGTGTTTTGACAATTGTTACAACACAGCTCTTTTACAATGTTGCAACTTATAACACACATTGTAACCAAGTGTTGTACACTATCAATATATACCACAGCTTCCATTAACATGACATTCATCAGATAAAAATTAGTTCAAGTCAAGATCGATGTCATATACTTTCATAACCCAAAAAAAGGAGGATTCAACTACTTTAAAACGGTGGTTGGCAAGAAAGAGAAATAGATCATGTGGTAGATGTTAGCTAGATCAATGTGCAAGATAGATTCAGACTTAGAGAAGAAAAAATTGATTGAAAACAGCACTGGAAATAAATTAAGCAAGAAGAAACATACCTCTAGCTTAAGAAAGATCTTAAACGAGATCATCATCAATAGTGATTGTTGGAATACTAGTGAGGTAAGGACTTCAGCTTAGGCCAGTCTATAAGCACTAAGGTACTGAGGGAAGGGAAGTGAAGTGGCGTCATTGACTATAGGCAGAAAATTGTAGTTGTGGCTCTTGTAGATCAGGGAATGGGAAATAGTCAAGATCCTCACAAAATTGACCGATTCTCAAGCCCTGAAGGTGGGGGGGCAATGATAAGCCCTCCGGGAATGACTTAAGACCTTTGCAATTTTCAATCTCAACTCGTAGAAGAGATGACATACGAGGTAATGGTACATTAATTGAATTTAGAAGATGACATCCACTCAACACTAGATTTTCAAGAGAACAAACTGGAAGCTCCTCGTTATTTTCTGCAAAAAGGACACGGCCACAACGAACTAGAGGACAGTTGGTAATGAGTAGTCTGTGCAATACATTTCGTGGAAGATATAGTAAATCTTAGATCATATTCAGGCCAAGGTCAGCGAGAGAAGCCAAGTTTCTTGTAAACAATTCTACAAAGGTAGCATTGCTATTCAAAATAGTCAGCGTCTTGAGAGAAGGAAGAGACATTATTGTATCTTTAAAGTTTAAACTGAGGACATCCCCTAATCTCTAACATTAACAACGCCATCACTTACCTTTCTCCATGCAAGGCCTAAAGAGGATATATTGTTCTTTCCCTTTTGTAACTGCCCCAATTTCCCCATGCAATTGGGTACGCCCGGCCTAGACCCGTGCAGGCCCCGAGTCATCACTCTGCAACCTAACGAGCCTAGTCAACCTCCAATCATTCAATTATACAATTTATAAAAGAGTTATTGCAAATTTTTACGCAGCGGAAAGTAAATAAACTAAACATAAGGGGAAATAACTCAATCAAGGGAAATATAGGAATTCTATAAACGTGGAAAACCCCGAGTATTCATGTACAATTCGATAAGCCTATATACATGATACCAATCTCACCAAAAATGCTAAGTTCAATAATCCCAAAAACATAAGTATGAAACGATATACAAATAAGAAAAACATAAAACCTACTAAATAGTCTCCAAGTCTAACCGCTAATCCTCACAAAAAGTAGCCTAAGCAGGGCTCCTTGCCTCTACTGCACTCTGTTCTATCGGGACCTACCGTCACAAACTAAACGGTGAGCAACTGAAGAAATCGAATGTAATGCCAGAATAAGATAACAGTAATTCATGATATAACAATTAAAATATCATGCGGTAATAGAAAGAGAGGAATTTAAGTAAATAGGATGCATGATAAACAGACTAATATATATCAATCGAAAGTCAAGGTTGTCCCAAGAAATCAAAAGAGGCCCATAAGTGGTCTAAATCATAGCATAACGGCGAAGACCTTGCGAGGTCTTCCCGGGCATCGACACAAGCGAAAGCACAGCTATGATGGGAGGGACTCAAATCCACCCACCCAGTACTCGGTGTCACACGGTCACTTAGGGTGGTCACACACTCCTGTACATGAGTGCCCGCGTTTTATCCCTCTAGTGCAGGTCCTAGTACTTTTGAGACGAAACACTTACGCTGGGAAACACACAACAAGGAATGGAATGGAATACCAATAATAGAGCATAACAAGACTAAATAAATGAAAATGAATCACATGGCATTTTCTTACTGGCTTACAAATCATACACAAGTTTTTAAGGCAAGTGTACTTACTTGCCTAATCGCAACCCACGTAACAACACTCTCCCGTCCCTAACGCGTATCCCCGAGTTTCACGCTACCTAACAAGGTCGGAAACTCTAATTAATGGGTCAAGTCATTAGTAACCCTAGGTTGAAACCCTAGTGTTTTCCCAATGTTTTAATGACTCAAACGACTTGGTAATTCAATCGGTAAATCAAACCAAAAACACAACAAAATACAATGACTCTCTTGGGTGTTATAACTACACCTATGTAAGTCTAATTACAAGTCTTAGGCTCGACTCAGTCGTATGTGGGTCATGCCATAGCTTCAAGAGCCGGCGGCATGACCACGACGTTATGACCATTTCACCACATTTTATTACAGCATATACACTAAACCATAACCACACTCGTCATGAACCCCGACCAATAACACACGCATATACAAAACCAATATCGTACTTGATGCATATATGTTCTCACGTAGGCATGAATTCAAATCACTTAATCATGAATTCATGCCATGAGTTTTTCAATGAAAGAAATTTAACATCACATATCCTTGAAACATAACAAAAACCGAACACCCATCAGGACCATGAACTATTGTGTATCATGTTGATGTTCTTCGACATTGGGGAGGGGTCACCACGACATTGAGTTGCCGAAAAACCCTCAACCAGATCGTATTCCCACCATACATACGATTACGAACTTGACGTTGAAATTCACATGAAATGATAATAAAAATAAAGGAAATTGTTTAAACACCACAACTCTTCTCTACCTTCACTGTTTTTAGGCCACTCTGAGAGTCGTGAGACACAAACATGGACTTAGCTTGGTCCCCTACTTCTCTAGTCATGGTGGCACAACGGTGGCTCCGCGCATTCGTGCGGTTTTCGCGAGTACTCAAAATAGTCAAGATAAGCTAACAACAACCAATTTACCTACAACATACTTACCATACATCGCACACCAAGAAAATGTATACCAACCGTGACACACAACACACACACCACAGCCCAACATCTCAAAAGTGAGACACAACATACACAACCCACACCCCAACGTCTCAACAGTGAGACACACACACAAACCTCACGAACCACCCACATTTTACTGTCCAAAGCAGTCATGAAATCCACAAACACTATGATGGGGCTGCTCCGGGAAGTCGGGACTCCGGTGAACCACCGTGATGCTGTCCCCGACCATTCCCTGGTCATTGCATCAATCACCACCACAAAAGTCACCAAAACAGCGAGGTATAATGCAAATGGGAAGAAACATAGTAACACCAAGCAACACTCTACATCCACCACGAATAGAGGAGGCTCCTAGACCATCGAGTCAACCTCAACCAGTCCCAATCAAGGTCGTCCACCACCCACAACAGTGGCAGCAAACAAATACAACACATTCATATGGAATAGTAAGAAAAATAGTGAGAGAAAGAGAGAGAGAGAGAGAGAGAGAGAGAGAGAGAGAGAGAGAGAGAAAGGACACTCACCCTCAACTCCGGTGAGCAGAGGGACCTCAGGCGAGGTCTAACCACCACTGCAATCGGCGGAGTCGTGGCAACAAGGGTGCCACCAAAACGGATGAGAGAGGGGGAGAAAGTGTGAGAGAGAACAAACTGAAAGAGAGAGAGTGACGGATCTCCGGTGAGCTCATCCACTGCTGGGTCCTGGGGACCAGTGCCGGTTCGTCGACGGCGAGAAGAGGACAAGGGTGGTGGTGAGATGAGGAAGATGAAGTGAGACCGTGAGTGAGAAAGAAAGGGGGAGAGAGGGAAACCGCGACAGATAGAGAGATGGAAAGAGAGAGAGAGGTCACAGACCTCCGGTGTGTCAGTTCCGGTGAGGCCGAGTGGAGTGAGCAGGAGGGGAGGCGGCAGTGAGCTTGAAAAAGGAGATGAATAGTGAAGTAGGGTTTATTACAAACGTTATATATATATGACTCAAAATGACTCTTTTGCCCTTGAGTTTAACGCTTGCACATTTTGAAATATTTGCCCTTATGTGTGTTTTACTTCATCATCATAACTCAACACAAATACAAATCTCAATGCCAATCTCATGGCTCTCCTCATCAAGCTGTGTCACTTTAATAATTTTTGTCACCTAGCCCGTGAAATGCATAATTAACCAACTCTCGCATTCAAACAACATTCCTCGGTCCGTCTTACCTTGCCTCGACTCCCGTAGCGCGCGTAGTGTCACCTTGTCTCACCAACTAATTAATTAAATTAATTAAAAATGTATTTATTTGTACTCTTTATTTTTTTATCCCCCGTTTAACTAGCCGAAACCTCACTCAGCTAAAAATCGCCCGAATAGCTCGAGACCCGTAAAATACTAAGATACTAATACACCTAATCAAAGAATCATAAAATCACTTCGGTGTTGACTCACGAAGTTCGAAATATTGCCTAGTATCACATAGCTGGGTCACGTTCCTAACAAGTGTAACACAATTCAGTTAAAAATTTGGGGTTATTACACCTTTAAATTTGCAATCTTGGCATATTTTACAATTTTAACATTCTCCAAGCCCAAGATATTCACTCTATCCCTCAAGAGATTCATATGTCGCAGTTGTGCAATGGAGTTTCCATCTTCCTCAATCCCCACTTTAAAAGTCTTTATAACTTGAAGGCATGTTAGACGTCCTATCCCCTTTGGCATTCCACTCCAATCTTTGTATGAATCAATATGAAGGTGTCTCAAATTGATTAATTTCCACAATTTTTTGGAAGCACTTTAAGTTTCTTGCATTTCTTGAGTCTCAGAGTCTAAGTTGTACAAGCACGTAAATGACTTTGGCAATTCTTCAATATCTATCGTTGAGAGATCAAGGTATCCGAGATGCTTCAAATTGCGCAATTCCTTAATCTAAGTGCGACTTAAATCTAAAGCATGCAAAGAATTCATCTTCGAAGTCCTGTGTACATGAAAAATATGTGTGCAGCTTACTCGCTTTGTATAATTCTTTCGAGGATTCTGTTGCTCTTCCACCAGATATGTAGCCCATGTAATGGACCACTGAAATGTCTTTTGGTATCACGTTTGCATTCGCAATCAAACATTCATTACCACTCACAAATTTTGCAAGATCATATACTAGATCATGCATCATGCAGCGCTTTATCTCCCTAAATATGTTGGTCTCTACATCTTGGAAGAAAGAATTTAAATACTACATATGAAAAAAATTTCCGTTTTAAAAACGTCTTTTTTTTTCTCTTTTGACTTCTCATTTTATAATAAGTGAAAGAATGGGGGAGAGAAATAAGAAAAAGGAAATAAACTTCCGTTTGTAGACTAACTAAACATAAACTTAATGGTTTTGCAAAGATGGCCTCACTATTTAGTTGTTTAAATTTTTTCAAACCAATTTAAAAATTGCAGTTAAAGGCAATATTTGAATAATGATAAGTTTATTTACCAAAAAAAATGATAAGTTTTGGGTTAATAGATTTTCTTAATTAGTTTGAAAAAAATTTAAACAACTAAATAGTGAGGGCATATTTGCATCCCTAGCTTGGATAGAGCCTGTTTGGTTGGAGTGTTAGCTTAGCTAAGGCTGGGCTTAGCTGTAAGATTGGTGTTTGGTTGGAGTGCCGGCTAAGATGCGGTCTTACCAAAGCCATTATATACATGCTTACCAAATGACAGGGGAGACCCTATCATTAGATAAGCCCAAGTTAAAGAAACAAAGATTACATTTTTGCCCTCATCTTCAACATTATCTTCTCCATCACCTGGTTGATGGGAAGAGCATAACAGTCAAAAAAACAAATCTTACCTAACACGAGGGGTATGGAAGCAAACAAAAGATTAGTTAACCTATCACTTGTGTTAGGTAAGCAACAATTTAAATTTGTTATAGTTTTGTTTTTTTTTTCTCTCCAAAAATTGTCTCTTGAATCAGTCTATTGGTTGTCAATTCAGAGGCACTGTAGTTGTCAGTAGGAAAGAGACAAAAGTTTATAGGGAGAAATTCAAAACTCGCCCGAACAAAGCACAAACCCTTCTTTGTGCTTTCATTTTGTCCTTTACAAACCCTAAACCCCATTTTCGTGCGATGTGGGTGTGAAAGGAACGTTAGGGTTTGTGTTGGATTTTTCAACCATTGAAAGGTAACTCGAGCAGTTGAACGAGGTCTCTTGTTAAATATTGTGGTTTTGGTACAAGGAATAGGATTTCTGATCCTTAACATTTTCGTTGGTTGTGTCATGAAGAGTTATGGTTTCATCGAAAGGGAGTGAAAGGTAGCTCATTTGTTTGTGGAAAGGGAAAAGAGAGGGTGCCCACACTTCTAATTAGGATTTTATGGTTTTGATTGGTTATAATGGTCAGTGTTTTTTCTTCATTTTTGTTAAGGTATCTTTAGGGTTTTGTCAAGCGAAATCCAAAGTGGTGGAGGAAGGTGTGCTAACGATTAGACATACTTTATTAATGAGTAAGGTAACAAGATTCATTAGTTAGGCATTTTTTTTAGGAAATTAGTTTGATGATGTTAAATCTATGCTTTATGGTTGTTTGATTTTGTTGTCTTTGGTTACTGTTAGCCATTTCTGTGTGGCTAATGGTTGGTTTAGTCCGATTTTTCTTTAATTTTGTTGGTTTTCAATGTAAAGTAGTATTATTAGAGCACGTAGTTTATAGACCGGGAATGGAGAGTTGTATATGTGACGAAAAATATTTGTTTTAAAATGAAATTAAATGAACATATAGTGCTTGGTGTACCCAAGGCTATCTTAATGGCGATGTATCGTATGTGTAAACCCGAGATCGAGAACGTTGGTAGAATAGGGTTAGGGGTGGCACCCGAAACTATTTGTAAATCCGAACTTGATAGATTAATGGCACAATTATATCTTAATGCAGGGGTTTGGACAAAGGCATTGGAATGAGGTCTTAGTAAATGATTTAAATAGGTCTTAGTAAGAGTATCAATTAAGGCCCTCTTCAAAACCACTCTACAACACACCTTGTGGGCTTGGACTTCTTTTATTTAAGCTACCTACGTATCCTTTTCATGTTTTAAAGGAATCGAAGCCTACGTAGTTCTCTTACGCATTTTTTTCTACACGATGCAATTGATTTAAATAGGCCAAAGTAAGAATCAATTAAGGCCCTATTCAAAACCATTCTACAACGCACCTTGTGGGCTTGAACTTATTTAATTTAAGCTACCTACGTATCCTCTTGAAATTTAGAGGATCAAAGCCTACGTAGTTCTCTTATATATATATATATATATATTCTTCTACGAGAAGTAAATGATTTAAATAAGTCTTAGTAAGAATATCTATTAAGACCCTATTCAAAACCACTCTACAACACGCTTGGTGGGCTTGGACTTATTTAATTTAAGTTGCCTACGTATCCTCTTGAAGTTTTAGAGGAATAAAAGCCTCTGTAGTTCTCAAATATTTTTTTCTACATGACGTAAATGATTTATATAGGCATTAGTAACAGCAGCAATTAAGGCCCTATTCAAAACCACTCCATAACACGCCTTGTGGGCTTGGACTTATTTAATATAAGTTGCCTATGTATCTTCTTGAAGTTTTAGAGGAATCAAAGCCTACGTAGTTCTCTAATATTTTTTTCTACAAGATGTAAATGATTTATATAGGCATTAGTAATAGTAGCAATTAAGGCCCTATTCAAAACCACTCCATAACACGCCTTATGGGCTTGGACTTATTTAATTTAAGCTGCCTACGTATCCACTTTAAGTTTTAAAGGAATCAAAGCCTACGTAGTTCTCTTATAGATATATATTTTTTCTACAAGACGTAAATGATTTAAATAGGTCTTACTAAGAGTATCAATTAATACCCTATTCAAAACCACTCTACAATACGCCTTGTGGGCTTAGACTTATTTGATTTAAGTTTCCTACCTATCCTCTTGAAGTTTTAGAGGAATCAAAGCCTACGTAGTTCTCATATATTTTTTTTTCTACAAGACGTAAGTGATTTAAATAGGTCTTAGTAAGAGTATCAATTAAGACCCTATTCAAAATCACACTATAACACGCCTTGTGGGCTTGGGCTTATTTAATTTAAGCTGCCTACGTATCTTCTTTAAGTTTTAAAGGAATTAAAGCCTACGTAGTTCTCTTATTTTTTAATTTTTTTAAAAGACATAAATGATTTAAATAGGCCTTGGTAAGAATACCAATTAAGGCCCTATTCAAAACCGCTCCACAACACACCTTGTGGGTTTGGACCTATTTAATTTATGCTGCCTACATATCCTCTTGAAGTTTTAAAGAAATAAAAGCCTACGTAGTTCTTTTAACTATACATTTATATTCAATGTGACATAAATGATTTTAATAATAGGAAACCATGGCTTATTATGCATATCCTCAAAACTTTCATAACGTAATAAAGAGATTAAAAAAATTGTCATAACATAATAAAAGAATTTAACTCAGCATTTTCTTCAAATGTAATCACCGTTTATCTTAATGCCTTTTATTTTAGTATACCGAATCTCCTGTTACTAAATTTGTTGAATGAAATGCATTTTCTACTAATCTTAGTCTTTTGATGTAAAAAAAGAATTGAAAAAGGTATTATACTTTACTGTTTGGAAATTTGCAAAGATTATAATTCATTTAAGTATGAATTGACAGAACACTTTGTACATATGTATGTATATATATTAAAAGTATATCAATCTCTTTTGAAAATAAAACAACTACATATGGGTAAAGAAGTGACGCTTCTATTTGTTTTTGAGATGTCAAGACATTTTCTTGCTATAGAAATGCTTCTTTAGTTGTATGTTTGATGGCGTTGCATTTGTTTATATAGAATTGCTTCTTAAGTTGTACATTTGATAACATTGTATTAACTAAAAAGAAAAACCAATTCAATGACTTAATATGAATATTAATTAAGGCCCTATTCAAAACCAATGAACAACACGCCTTATAGGCTTGAACTTAATTTATTTAAGCTGCCTACGTATCCTTTTCATGTTTGAGAGGAATTAAAGCCTACGTAATTCTCCTATATATATCTAAATATATTAACAGGATTTAAATGAATTAAATAGGCCTTTGTAGGAGTATCAATTAAGGCCCTATTCAAAACCACTCTACAACATGCCTTGTGGGCTTTGACTTATTTAATTTTAGTTGCCTGCGTATCCTCGTAAAGTGTTAGAAAATCAAAGCCTACGTAGTTCTCTTATATTTTTTTTTGTACCAGACTTAAATGATTTAATATGACTTAGTTATAGTACCAATTAAGGCCCTATTTAAAACCACTGCCCAACACGCCTTGTGGGCTTGAACTTATTTTATTTAAGCTACCTACGTATCTTTTTCAAGTTTTAGATGAATCAATGCCTACGTTGTTCTCTTATATATAAATATTTTTTTACACGACTTAAATGATTAAAATAGGCCTTAGTAAGAGTATCAATTAAAGTCCTATTCAAAACTACTCTACAACACGCCTTGTGGCTTGGACTTCTTTTATTTAAGCTACCTACGTATCATTTTCATGTTTTGGAAGAATAAAAGCCTACGTAGTTCTCTTACGTATTTTTTTACAAGACGTAAATGATTTAAATAGGCCTTAGTAAGAATCAATTAAGACCCTATTCAAAACTACTCTACAACACAACTTGTGAGATTGGACTTTTTTAATTCAAGCTGCCTTCGTATCATCTTGAAGTTTTAGAGGAATCAAAGCCTATGTAGTTCTCTTATATATTTTTTTTTCTACAAGACGTAAATGATTTAAATAGGTCTTAGTAAGACTATCAATTAAAACCCTATTCAAAACCACTCTACAACATGCCTTGTGGGGTTGGACTTATTTTATTTCAGTTGCCTATGTATCCTCTTGAAGTTTTGGAAGAATCAAAGTCTACGTAGTTCTCATATATATTTTTTTCTATAAGACGTAAATGATTTAAATTGGTATTAGTAACAGTAGAATTAAGGCCCTATCCAAAACCACTACACAACATGCCTTGTGGGCTTAGATTTATTTAATTTAAGCTGCCTACGCATCCTCTTGAAGTTTTAGAGGAATCAAAGCCTACATAGTTCTCTTATATATATATTTTTTTTCTACAAGACGTAAATGATTTAAATAGATCTTGTGGGCTTGAACTTCTTTGATTTAAGTTGCCTACTTATCCTCTTGAAGTTCTAGAGGAATCAAAGCCTACGTAGTTCTCATATATTTTTTTTCTACAAAACATAAATGATTTAAATCGGCATTAGTAACAGTAGCAATTAAGGTCCTATTCAAAATCACTCAACAACAGCCTTGTGGGATTGTACTCATTTAATTTAAGCTGCCTACGTATCCTCTTAAAGTTTTAGAGGAATCAAAGCCTACCTAGTTCTCTTCTATATATTTTTTTCTACTAGACTTAAATGATTTAAATAGTTCTTAGTAAGAGTATCAATTAAGACCCTATTCAAATTCACTCTACAACACGCCTTGTGAGCTTGGATTTATATCAGTTCAGTTGCTTACGTATCCTCTAGAAGTTTTAGATGAATAAAATCCTACGTAGTTCTCATATATTTTTTTTTCTATAAGACGAAAATGATTTAAATAGGCATTAGTAACTGTAACAATTAAGACCCTATTCAAAACTACTCCATAGCACGCCTTGTGGGCTTGGACTTATTTAATTTAAGCTGCCTACGTATCCTCTTGAAGTTTTAGAGGAATCAAAGCCTAGCTAGTTCTCTTATTTTTTATTTTTTTTACAAGACATAAATGATTTAAATATGCCTTAGTAAGAATACCAATTAAGGCTATATTCAAAACTGCTCCACAACACGCCTTGTGGGTTTGGACTTATTTAATTTATGCTGCCTACATGTCCTCTTGAAGTTTTAGAGGAATAAAAGCCTACGTAGTTCTTTTAACTATACATTTAATTTCAATGTGACATAAATAATTTTAATAATAGGAAACCATGGCTTAATATGCGTATCCTCAAAACTGATATAACATAATAAAGAGATTAAAACACTTTCATAACATAATAAAAGAATTTAACTCAAAATTTTCTTGTACTTCCAATGTAATAAATGTTTATCTTAATGTCTTTTATATTACTATACCGAATAACCTATTACTGAATTTGTTGAATGAAATACATTTTCTACTAATCTAAGTCTATTGATGTAAAAACAGAACTGAAAATGGCATTATACTTTATTGTTGGTAAATTTGCAAAGATAATAATTCCTTTAAGTATGAAATGACAGAACACTTTGTAAATATGTATGTATATATATTAAAAGTATGTCGATATCTTTTGAAAATAAAAAATCTACATATGGGTAAAGAAGCGACGCTTCTATTTGTTTTTGAGATGTCAAGACATTTTCTTGCTATAGAAACGTTTCTTTAGTTGTATGTTTGATGGCGTTGCATTTGTTTATATAGAATTGCTTCTTAAGTTGTACATTTGATAGCATTGTATTAACTAAAAAGAAAAACCAATTCAATGACTTAGTATGAATATTAATTAAGGCCCTATTCAAAACCAATCAACAACACGCCTTATAGGCTTGAACTTATTTTATTTCAGCTGCCTACGTATCTTCTTCTTGTTTGAGAGGAATTAAAGCCTACGTAGTTCTCCTATATATATCTATATATATATTAACAGGAGTTAAATGAATTAAATAGGCCTTTGTAGGAGTATTAATTAAGGCCCTATTCAAAACCACTCTACAACATGCCTTGTGAATTTAGACTTATTTAATGTAAGCTGCCTATGTTTTCTCTTATATTTTCTTGTACAAAACGTAAATGATTTAATAGGACTTAGTTACATTACCAATTAAGGCCCTATTAAAAACCACTCCCCAACAAGCCTTATGGGCTTGGACTTATTTTATTTAAGCTGCCAACATATCCCTTTCGTGTTTTAGAGGAATCAAAGCCTATGTTGTTCTCTTATATATATAAATATTTTTTTACAAGACTTAATTGATTTAAATAGGCCTTAGTAAGAGTATCAATTAAGGCCCTATTCAAAACCACTCTACAACACCTCTTGTGGGCTTGGTCTTCTTTTTAAGCTACCTACGTATCCTTTTCATGTTTTAAAGGAAACAAAGCCTACGTAGTTCTCTTATGCATTTTTTTCTACAAGACGCAAATGATTTAAATAGGCCTTATTAAGACTCAATTATGGCCCTATTCAAAACCGCTTTACAACACGCCTTGTTAGCTTGGACTTCTTTTATTTAAGCTACCTACGTATCCTTTTCATGTTTAAGAGGAATCAATGCCTACGTAGTTCTCTTATGTATTATTTTTTCTAAAAGAAGTAAATGATTTAGATAGGCTTTAGTAAGAATCAGTTAAGGCCCTATTCAAAAACACTCTAAAAAACACCTTGTGGGCTTGGACTTATTTAATTTAAGCTGCCTACGTATCCTCTTGAAGTTTTAAAGGAATCAAAGCCTACGTAGTTATCTTATATATATTTTTTTCTAAGAGACGTAAATGATATAAATAGGTCTTAGTAAGAGTATCAATTAAAACCTATTCAAAACCACTCTACAACATGCCTAGTGGGCTTGAACTTCTTTGATTTAGGTTGCCTACGTATCCTTTTAAAGATGTAGAGGAATCAAAGCTTACGTAGTTCTCATATATTTTTTTTTCTACAAAACGTAAATGATTTAAATAGGCATTAGTAACAGTAGCAATTAAGGTCCTATTCAAAACCACTCTACAACACGCCTTGTAGGATTGGACTTATTTAATTTAAGATACCTACGTATCCTCTTAAAGTTTTAGAGGAATCAAAGCCTACGTAGTTCTCTTCTATATATTTTTTTCTACTAGACGTAAATGATTTAAAAAGGTCTTAGTAAGAGTATCAATTAAGACCCTATTCAAATTCACTATACAACACGTCTTGTGGGCTTGGACTTATTTAAGTTAAGTTGCCTACGTATCTTCTGAAAGTTTTAGATGAATAAGCCTACGTAGTTCTCATATATTTTTTTTCTATAAGACGTAAATGGCTTAAATAGGCATTAGTAACAGTAACAATTAAGGCCCTATTCAAAACTACTCCATAACACACCTTGTGGGCTTCATCTTATTTAATTTAATCTGCCTACGTATCCTCTTGAAGTTTTAGAGGAATCAAAGCCTACCTAGTTCTCTTATTTTTTATTTTTTTACAAGACATAAATGATTTAAATAGGCATTAGTAAGAATACCAATTAAGGCTATATTCAAAACTGCTTCACAACATGCCTTGTGGGTTTAGACTTATTTAATTTATTCTGCCTACATGTCCTCTTGAAGTTTTAGAGGAATAAAAGTCTACGTAGTTCTTTTAACTATACATTTATATTCAATGTGACATAAATGATTTTCATAATAGGAGACCATGGCATAATATGCTCATCCTCAAAACTGTTATAACATAATAACGAGATTAAAACATTTTCATAACATAATAAAAGAATTTAACGCAAAATTTTTATGTACTTCCAATGTAATCGATGTTTATCTTCATGTCTTTTATATTACTATAGCGAATAACCTATTACTAAATTTGTTGAATGAAATACATTTTCTACTAATCTAAGTCTATTGATGTAAAAACAGAACTGAAATTAGCATTATACTTTATTGTTGGTAAATTTGCAAAGATTATAATTCCTTTAAGTATGAAATGACAGACCACTTTGTACATATGTGTGTTTAAATATTAAGAGTATGTCAATCTCTTTTGAAAATTAAAAAACTACATATGGGTAAAGAAGCGATGCTTCTATTTGTTTTTGAGATGTCAAGACAGTTTCTTGCTATAAAAATGCTTCTTTAGTTGTATTTTTGATGGCGTTGCATTTGTTTATATTGAATTGCTTCTTAAGTTGTACATTCGATAGCATTGTATTAACTAAAAAGAAAAACCAATTCAATGACTTAGTAAGATTATCAATTAAGGCTCTATTCAAAACCAATCAACAACACACCTTATTTGCTTGAACTTATTTTATTTAAGCTGCCTACGTATCATCTTCATGTTTGAGAGGAATCAAAGCCTAGGTATTTCTCCTATATATATTTGTGTGTATATATATATATATATATTAACAGGGGTTAAATGAATTAAATAGGCCTTAGTAGGAGTATCAATTAAGGCTCTATTCAAAACCACTTTACAACATGCCTTGTGGACTTTAACTTATTTAATTTAAGCTGTCTACGTATCCTCTTGAAGTTTTCGAAAATCAAAGCTTACGTAGTTCTCTTATATTTTTTTTGCACAAGACGTAATGATTTAAAATTACTTAGTTACCTATTCAAAACCACTCCCCAACATGCCTTGTGGGTTTGGACTTATTTTATTTAAGCTGCCTACATATCTCTTTCATGTTTTAGAAGAATCAAAGCCTACGTTGTTCTCTTATATATATAAATAATTTTTTACATTACTTAAATAATTTAAATAGGCCTTAATAAGAGTATCAATTAAGGCCCTATGCAAAATCACTCTATAACATGCCTTGTGGGCATGGACTTCTTTTATGTAAGCTACCTACGTATCCTTTTCTTTTTTTAGAGGAATCAAAGCCTAAGTAGTTCTCTTTTGTATTTTTTTTCTACACGACGTAAAAGATTTAAATAGGCATTAGTAAGAATCAATTAAGGCCCTATTTAAATCTACTCTACAACTCACCTTGTGGGTTTGAACTTATTTAATTTAAGCTACCTACGTATGCTCTTGAAGTTTAAGAGGAATCAAGGCCTACGTAGTTCTCTTATATATTTTTTTTTCTACAAGGCGAAAATGATTTGGAGGAATCAAAGCCTACGTATCCTCTTGAAGTTTTGGAGGAATCAAAGCCTACATATTTCTCATATATTTTTTTTCTACAAGCCATAAATGATTTAAATAGGTATTAGTAACAGTAGTAATTAAGACCCAATTCAAAACCACTCCACAACACGCCTTGTGGGCTTGGACTTATTTAATTTAAGCTACCTACATATCCTCTTGAAGTTTTAGAGGAATCAAAGCCTACGTAGTTCTCTTATATATATATATTTTTCTACGAGACGTAAGTGATTTAAATAGGTCTTAGTAAGAGTATCTATTAAGACCATATTCAAAACTACTCTACAACACACATTGTGGGCCCAGACTTATTTGATTTAAGTTGCCTATGTATCTCTGGAAGTTTTAGAGGAATCAAAGCCTATGTAGTTCTCATATATTTTTTTTTCTAAAAGACGTAAATGATTTATATAGGCATTAGTAACAATAATAATTAAGGCCCTATTCAAAACCACTTCATAACATGCCTTGTGGGCTTGGACTTATTTAATTTAAGCTGCCTACGTATCCACTTGAAGTTTTAGAGGAATCAAAGCCTACATAGTTCTCTTATATATATTTTTTTTCTACAAGACGTAAACGATTTAAATAGGTGTTAGTAAGAGTATCAATTAAGACCATATTCAAAACCACTCTACAACACGCCTTGTGGGCTTGGACTTATTTGATTTAAGTTGCCTACGTATCCTCTTGAAGTTTTAGAGGAATAAAAGCCTACGTAGTTCTCATATATTTTTTTTTCCAGAAGACGTAAGTGATTTAAATAGGCATTAATAACAGTAACAATTAAGGTCCTATTCAAAACCACTCCACAACACGCCTTATGGGCTTGGACTTATTTAATTTAAGCTGCCTACGTATCCTCTTGAAGTTTTAGAGGAATCAAAGCCTACGCAGTTCTCTTATATATATATTTTTTTTCTACGAGACGTAAATGATTTAAATAGGTCTTAGTAAGAGTATCTATTAAGACCCTATTCAAAACCACTCTACAAAATGCCTTGTGGGTTTGGACTTATTGAATTTAAATTGCCTACGTATCCTCTTGAAGTTTTAGAGGAATAAAAGCCTACGTAGTTCTCAAATATTTTTTTCAACAACAAATAAATGATTTATATAGGCATTAGTAACAATAGCAATGAAGGCCTTATTCAAAAGCACTCCATAACACGCCTTGTGGGCTTGGACTTATTTAATTTAAGATACCAACGTATCCTCTTGAAGTTTTAGAGGAATCAAAGCCTACGTTGTTTTCTTATATATATATATATATTTTTTTTCTACAAGACGTAAATGATTTAAATAGGTGTTAGTAAGATTATCAATTAAGACCCTATTCTAAACCACTCTACAACATGCCTTGTGGGTTTGGACTTATTTGATTTAAGTTGCCTACATATCCTCTTGATGTTTTAGAGCAATCAAAGCCTATGTAGTTCTCATATATTTTTTTCTACAACACATAATTGATTTATATAGGCATTAGTAATAATAGCAATTAAGGCCTTATTCCAAACCACTCCATAACACACCTTGTGGGCTTAGACTTATTTAATTTAAGCTACCTACGTATCCTCTTGAAGTTTTAGAGGAATCAAAGCCTATGTTGTTCTCTTATATATATTTTTTTTTCTACAAGACGTAAATGATTTAAATAGGTGTTAGTAAGAGTATCAATTAAGACCCTATTCAAAACCACTCTACAACATGCCTTATGGGTTTTGACTTATTTGATTTAAGTTGTCTACGTATCCTCTTGAAGTTTTAAAGGAATCAAAGCCGACGTAGTTCTCATATATATTTTTTTTCTACAAGGCGTAAGTGATATAAATAGGCTTTAGTAATAGTAGCAATTAAGGTCCTATTCAAAGCCACTCCACAACCTGCTTTATGGGCTTGGACTTATTTAATTTAAGCTGCCTACGTATCCACTTGAAGTTTTAGAGGAATCAAAGCCTACCTAGTTCTCTTATATATTTTTTTTCAACAAGACGTAAATGATTTTAATACGTCTTAATAAGAGTATCAATTAGGACCCTATTCAAAATCACTCTATAACACGCCTTGTGGGCTTGGACTTATTTAATTTAAGCTGCTTACGTGTCCTCTTGAAGTTTTAGAGGAATCAAAGCTTACATAGTTGTCTTATTTTTTATTTTATTACAAGACATAAATGATTTAAATACGCCTTGGTAAGAATACCAATTAAGGCCCTATTCAAAACCGCTCCACAATACGCCTTGTGGGTTTGGACTAATTTAATCTATGCTGCCTACATATCCTCTTGAAGTTTTAAAGAAATAAAAGCATACGTAGTTCTTATAACTATACATTTATTTTCAATGTGACATAAATGATTTTAATAATAGGAAACCATGGCTTATTATGCATATCCTCAAAACTTTTATAACATAATAAAGAGATTAAAAAAATTGTCATAACATAATAAAAGAATTTAACTCAACATTTTCTTCAAATGTAATCGCCGTTTATCTTAATGCCTTTTATTTTAGTATACCGAATATCATGTTACTAAATTTGTTGAATGAAATGCATTTTCTACTAATCTTAGTCTATTGATTTAAAATAAGAATTGAAAAAGGTATTATACTTTTTTGTTGATAAATTTGCAAAGATTATAATTCCTTTAATTATGAATTGACAGGACACCTTGTACATATATATGTATATATATTAAAAGTATGTCAATCTCTTTTTAAAATAAAACAACTATACATGGGTAAAGTACTGACCCTTCTATTTCTTTATGTGATGTCATGACATTTATTTGCTATAAAAATGCTGCTTTAGTTGTATGTTTGATGACGTTGCATTTGTTGATATAAAATTGCTTCTTAAGTTGTACATTTGATAGCATTGTATTAATTCAAAAAAAAAAAACCAATTTAATGACTTAGTAAGAGTATTAATGAAGGCCCTATTTAAAACCAATCAACAACATGCCTTATAGGCTTGGACTTATTTTATTTAAGCTGCCTACGTATCCTCGTCATGTTTTAGAGGAATCAAAGCCTATGTAGTTCTCTTATATATATATATATATATATATATATATATATATATATATATATATATATTTTTCTACGAGACGTAAATGATTTAAATAGGTCTAAGTAAGAGTATCTATTAAGACTCTATTCAAAACCACTCTACAACATGCCTTGTGGGTTTAAACTTATTTAATTTAAGTTGCTTACATATCCTCTTGAAGTTTTAGAGGAATAAAAACCTATGTAGTTCTCAAATATTTTTTCTTACAACACAAATGATTTATATAGGCATTAGTAACAGTAGCAATTAAGGCCCTATTCAAAACCACTCCATAACACGCATTATGGGCTTGGACTTACTTAATTTAAGCTGTCTATGTATCCTTTTGAAGTTTTAGAGGAATCAAAGCCTACGTAGTTCTCTTATATATATTTTTTTTCTACAAGATGTAAATGATTTAAATAGGTGTTAGTAAGATTATCAATTAAGACCATATTCAAAACAACTCTACAACACGCCTTATGGGCTTGGACGTATTTAATTTAAGCTGCCTACGTATCTTCTTGAAGTTTTAGAGGAATCAAAGCCTACGTAGTTCTCTTATATATATATTTTTTCTACGAGACGTAAATGATTTAAATAGGTCTTAGTAAGAGTATATATTAAGACCCTGTTCAAAACCACTCTACAACATGTCTTGTGGTTTAGACTTATTTAATTTAAGTTGCCTATATATCCTCTTGAAGTTTTAGAGGAATAAAAGCCTACGTAGTTCTCAAATAATTTTTTCTACAACACATAAATGATTTATATAGGCATTAGTAACAGTAGCAATTAAGGCCCTATTTAAAACCACTCCATAACACGCCTTGTGCGCTTGGACTTATTTAATTTAAGCTGCCTACGTATCCTCTTGAAGTTTTAGAGGAATCAAAGCCTACGTAGTTCTCTTATATATATATATATATATATTTTCTACAAGATGTAAATGATTTAAATAGGTGTTAGTAAGATTATCAATTAAGACCCTATTCAAAACCACTCTACAACACGCCTTGTGGACTTGGACTTATTTGATTTAAGTTACCTACGTATCCTCTTGAAGTTTTAGAGGAATCAAAGCCTACGTAGTTCTCATATATTTTTTTTCTACAAGACGTAAGTGATTTAAATAGGCATTAGTAACAGTAGCAATTAAGGTCCTATTCAAAACCACTCCACAACACGCCTTATGGGCTTGGACTTATTTAATTTAAGCTGCCTACGTATCCTCTTGTAGTTTTAGAGGAATCAAAGCCTATGTAGTTCTCTTATATATATATTTTTTTTTCTACGAGACTTAAATGATTTAAATAGGTCTTAGTAAGAGCATGTATTAAGACCCTATTCAAAACACTCTACAACATGCCTTGCGGGTTTGGACTTATTTAATTTAAGTTGCCTACGTATCCTCTTGAAGTATTAGAGGAATAAAAACCTACGTAGTTCTTAAATATTTTTTTCTACAACACATAAATGATTTATATAGGCATTAGGAACAATAGCAATTAAGGCCCTATTCAAAACCACTCCATAACACGCCTTGTGTGCTTGGACTTATTTAATTTAAGCTGCCTACGTATCCTATTGAAGTTTTAGAGGAATCAAAGCCTACGTAGTTCTCTTATATATATATTTTTTCTAAAAGATGTAAATGATTTAAATAGGTGTTAGTAAGAGTATCAATTAAGACCTTTTTCAAAACCACTCTACAACATGCCTTGTGGACTTGGACTTATTTGATTTAAGTTGCCTACGTATCCTCTTGAAGTTTTAGAGCAATCAAAGCCTACGTAGTTCTCATATATTTTTTTTTCTACAAGACGTAAGTGATTTAAATAGGCATTAGTAACAGTAGCAATTAAGGTCCAATTCAAAACCACTCCACAACACGTCTTATGGGCTTGGACTTATTTAATTTAAGCTTCCTACATATCCTCTTGTAGTTTTAGAGGAATCAAAGCCTACGTAGTTCTCTTATATATATTTTTTTTCTACGAGACTTAAATGATTTAAATAGGTCTTAGTAAGAGTATCTATTAAGACCCTATTCAAAACACTCTATAACATGCTTTGCGGGTTTGGGCTTATTTAATTTAAGTTTCCTACGTATGCTCTTGAAGTTTTAGAGAAATAAAAGCCTACGTTGTTCCCAAATATTTTTTTTACAACACATAAATGATTTATATAGGCATTAGTAACAATAGCAATTAAGGCCTTATTCAAAACCAGTCCATAACACGCCTTATGGGCTTGGACTTATTTAATTTAAGCTGCCTACGTATCCTCTTGAAGTTTTAGAGGAATTAAAGCCTACGTATTTCTCTTATTATTTTATTTTATTTACAGGACATAAATGATTTATATAAGCCTCAGTAAGAATACCAATTAAGGCTATATTCAAAACCGCTCTACAACATGCCTTGTTGGTTTGGACTTAATTAATTTATGCTGCCTACATGTCCTCTTGAAGTTTTAGAGGAATAAAAGACTACGTAGTTCTTTTAACTATACGTTTATTTTTAATGTGATATAAATGATTTTATTAATAGGAAACCTTGGCTTAATATGCATATTCTCAAAATTGTTATAACATAATAAAGAGATTAAAACATTTTCGTAACGTAATAAAAGAATTTAACTCGAAATTTTCATGTACTTCAAATGTAATCACCGTTTATCTTAATGTCTTTTATATTACTATACCAAATACCCTATTACTAAATTTGATGAATGAAATGCATTTTCTACTAATCTTAGTATATTGATGTAAAAACAGGACTGAAAAAGGTATTATACTTTATTGTTGGTAAATTTGCAAAGATTATAATTCCTTTAAGTATGTATTAACAGAACACTTTGTACATATGTATGTGTATATGTTAAAAGTATGTCAATCTCTTTTGAAAATAAAACGACTACATATGTGTAATGAAGTGACGCTTCTATTTGTTTTTTTGATGTCATGACATTTTCCTGCGATAAAATTTTTTCTTTAGTTGTATGTTTGATGGCGTTGCATTTGTTTATATAGAATTGCTTCTTAAGTTGTACATTCGATAGCATTGTATGAACTGAAAAAAAAAACCAATTCAATAACTTTGTAAGAGTATCAATGAAGGCCCTATTCAAAACCAATCAACAACATGCCTTATAGGCTTGGACTTATTTTATTTAAGCAGTCTACGTATCATCATCATGTTTGAGAGGCATCAAAGCCTATGTAGTTCTCTTATATATATTTGTGTGTATATATATTTATATTAACAGCAGTTAAATGATTTAAATAGGCCTTAGTACAAATATCAATTAAGGCCCTATTCAAAACCACCATACAACATACCTTGTGGCCTTTGACTTATTTAATTTAAGCTGCCTACGTATCCTTTGCAAGTTTTAGAAAATAAAAGCCTACGTAGTTATCTTATATTTTTTTTGTACGAGACATAAATGATTTAATAGGACATAGTTACAATACCAATTAAGCCCTTATTTAAAACCACTCCCCGACAAGCCTTGGGGGCTTAGACTTATTTTATTTAAGCTGTCTACATATCATTTTCATGTTTTAGATGAATCAAAGCCTACGTTGTTCTCTTATATATATAAATATTTTTTTACAAGAGTTAAATGATTTAAATACGCCTTAGTAAGAGTATCAATTAAGGCCCTATTCAAAACCACTCTACAACACGCCATGTGGGCATCGACTTATTTTATTAAAGCTACCTACGTATCCTTTTCATGTTTTAGAGGAATCAAAGCCTACGTAGTTCTTTTATGTATTTTTTTCTACAAGACGTAAATGATTTAAATATGCCTTAATAAGATCAATTAAGGCTCTATTTAAAACCACTCTACAACACACCTTGTAGGCTTGGACTTTTTTAATTAAAGCTGCCTACGTATCCTCTTGAAGTTTTAGAGAAATCAAAGCCTACGTAGTTCTCTTATATTTATTTCTTTTCTACAAGACGTAAATGATTTAAATAGGTTTTAGTAAGAGTATCAATTAAGACCCTATTCAAAACCACTCTACAACATGCCATATGGGCTTGAACTTATTTGATTTAAGTTTCCTATGTATCCTCTTGAAGTTTAAGAAGATTCAAAGCCTCGTAGTTCTCATATATTTTTTTTTACAAGACATAAATAATTTAAGTAGGCATTAGTAAGAGTAGCAATTAAGTTCATATTCAAAACTATTACACAACACGCCTAGTGGCCTTGGACTTATTTAATTTAAGCTGCTTACGTATCCTCTTGAAGTTTTAGAGGAATCAAAGCCTACGTAGTTCTATTATCCTATTAATAAATTTGCTGAATGAACAGCATTTTCTACTAATCTTAGTCTATTGATGTAAAAAAACAATTGAAAAAGTATTATACTTTACTGTTGGTAAATTTGCAAAGATTATAATTCCTTTAAGTATGAATTGACATAACACTTTGTACATATGTATGTATATATATTAAAAGTATGTCAATCTCTTTTTAAAATAAAACAACTATACGTTGGTAAAGAAGTGACCCTTCTATTTGTTTTTGAGATGTCATGACATTTATTTGCTATAAAAATGCTTCTTTAGTTGTATGTTTGATGGCGTTGCATTTGTTGATATAAAATTGCTTCTTAAGTTGTACATTTGATAGCATTGTATTACCTCAAAAAAAAAACAAATTCAATGACTTAGTAAGAGTATCAATGAAGGCTCTATTCAAAACCCATCAACAACACGCTTTTTAGGCTTGGTCTTATTTTATTTAAGCGGTCTACGTATCATTTTCATGTTTTAAATAGGCCTTAGTAAGAATCAATTAAGGCCCTATTCAAAACCACTCTTCAACACACCTTGTGGACTTGGACTTATTTCATTTAAGTTGCCTACATCCTCTTGAAGTTTTAGAGGAATCAAAGCCTACGTAGTTTTCTTATATATATTTTTTCTACAAGGCGTAAATTATTTAAATAGGTCTTAGTAAGAGTATCAATTAAGACCCTATTCAAAATCACTCTACAACATGCCTTGTGGGCTTGGACTTATTTAATTTAAGCTGCCTACGTATCCTCTTGAAGTTTTAGAGGAATCAAAGCTTACGTAGTTCTCTTATTTTTTATTTTTTTACAAGACATAAATGATCTAAATACGCCTTAGTAAGAATACCAATTAAGGCCCTATTCAAAACCGCTCCACAACACGCCATGTGGGTTTGGACTTATATAATCTATGCTGCCTACATATCCTCTTGAAGTTTTAAAGAAATAAAAGCCTACGTAATTATTCTAACTATACTTTTATTTTTAATGTTACATAAATGATTTTAATAATAGGAAACCATGACTTATTATGCATATCCTCAAAACTGTTATAACATAATAAAGAGATTAAAAAAAATTGTCATAACATAATAAAAGAATTTAACTCAACCTTTTCTTCAAATGAAATCACCGTTTATATTAATGCCTTTTGTTTTAGTATACCAAATATCCTATCACTAAATTTGTTGAATGAAATGCATTTTCTACTAATCTTAGTCTATTGATGTAAAAAAAGAATTGAAAAAGGTATTATACTTTACTGTTGGTAAATTTGCAAAGATTATAATTCCTTTAAGTATGAATTGACAGAATACCTTGTACATATGTATGTATATATATTAAAAGTATGTCAATCTCTTTTTAAAATAAAACAACTATACTTGGGTAAAGAAGTGACCCTTCTATTTGTTTTTGAGATGTCTTGACATTTATTTGCTATAAAACTGCTTCTTTAGTTGTATGTTTTATGGCGTTGCATTTGTTGATATAAAATTGCTTCTTAAGTTGTACATTTTATAGCATTGTATTAACATAAAAAAAAACCAATTTAATGTCTTAGTAAGAGTATTAATGAAGGCCCTATTCAAAATAAATCAACAACACGCCTTATAGGCTTGGACTTATTTTATTTAAGCTGCCTACGTATCCTCTAGAAGTTTTAGAGGAATCAAAGCCTACGTAGTTCTCTTATATATATATTTTTTCTGCGTCACATAAATGATTTAAATAGGTCTTAGTAAGAGTATCTATTAAGACCCTATTCAAAACAACTCTACTACATGCCTTATGGGTTTGGACTTATTTAATTTAAGTTGCCTACGTATCCTCTTGAAGTTTTATAGTAATAAAAGCCTACGTAGTTCTCAAATACTTTTTTCTACAACGCATAAATGATTTATATAGGCATTAGTAACAGTAGCAATTAAGGCCCTATTCAAAACCACTCCATAACACGCCTTGTGGGCTTGGACTTATTTAATTTAAGTTGCATATGTATCCTCTTGAAGTTTTAGAGGAATCAAAGCCTACGTAGTTCTCTTATATATATTTTTTTTCTACAAGACGTAAATGATTTAAATAGGTGTTAGTAAGAGTATCAATTAAGACCCTATTCAAAACCACTCTACAACACGCCTTGTGGGCTTGGACTTATTTGATTTAAGTTGCCTACGTATCCTCTTGAAGTTTTAGAGGAATCAAAGCCTACGTATTTCTCATATACTTTTTTTCTACAAGACGTAAGTGATTTAAATAGGCATTAGTAAAGTAGTAATTAAGGTCCTATTCAAAACTACTACACAACACGCCATATGGGCTTGGACTTATTTAATTTAAGTTGCCTACGTATCCTCATGAAGTTTTAGAGGAATCAAAGCCTACGTGGTTCTCTTATATATATATATATTTATATATATATATTTTTCTACGAGATGTAAATGATTTAAATAGGTCTTAGTAAGAGTATCTATTAAGACCCTATTCAAAACCACTCTACAACATGCCTTGTGGGTTTGGACTTATTTAATTTAAGTTGCCTACGTATCCTCTTGAAGTTTTAGATAAATCAAAGCCTACCTAGTTCTCATATATATTTTTTTCCACAAGATGTAAGTTATTTAAATGGGCATTAGTAACAGTAGCAATTAAGGTCCTATTCAAAACCACTCCACGACACGCCTTATGGGCTTGGACTTATTTAATTTAAGCTGCCTACGTATTCTCTTGAAGTTTTAGAGTAATCAAAGCCTACGTAGTTCTCTTACATATTTTTTTTTTCTACAAGACGTAAATGATTTAAATAGGTCTTAATAAGAGTATCAATTAGGACCCCATTCAAAATCACTCTACAACACGCCTTGTGGGCTTGGACTTTTTAATCTAAGCTGCCTACGTATCCTCGTGAAGTTTTAGAGGAATCAAAGCTTACGTAGTTCTCTTATTTTTTATTTTTTTTACAACATATAAATGATCTAAATACGCCTTGGTATGAATACCAATTAAGGCCATATTCAAAACCGCTCCACAACACGTCTTGTGGGTTTGGACTTATTTAATCTATGCTGCCTACATATCCTCTTAAAGTTTTAAAGAAATAAAAGCCTACGTAGTTCTTTTAACTATACATTTATTTTCAATGTGACATAAATGATTTTAATAATAGGAAACCATGGCTTATTATGCATATCCTCAAAACTTTTATAACAGAATAAAGAGATTAAAAAAATTGTCATAACATAATAAAAGAATTTAACTCAACATTTTCTTCAAATGTAATCGCCGTTTATCTTAATGCCTTTTATCTTAGTATACCAATATCCTGTTACTAAATTTGTTAAATGAAATGCTTTTTCTACTAATCTTAGTCTATTGATGTAAAAAAAGAATTGAAAAAGGTATTATACTTTACTTGTTGCTAAATTTGCAAAGATTTTAATTCCTTTAAGTATGAATTGACAGACACCTTGTACATATGTATGTATATATATTAAAAGTATGTCAATCTCTTTTTAAAATAAAACAACAATACATGGGTAAAGAAGTGACCCTTCTATTTGTTTTTGAGATGTCATGACATTTATTTGCTATAAAAATGCTTCTTTAGTTGTATGTTTGATGGCGTTGCATTTGTTGATATAAAATTGCTTCTTAAGTTGTACATTTGATAGAATTGTATTAACTCAAAAAAAAAAAATTTAATGACTTAGTAAGATTATTAATGAAGGCCCTATTCAAAACAATTCAACAACATGCCTTATAGGCCTGGTCTTATTTTATTTAAGCTGCCTACGTATCCTCGTCGTGTTTTAGAGGAATCAAAGCCTACGTTGTTCTCTTATATATATATATATATTTTTCTACGAGACGTAAATGATTTAAATAGGTCTAAGTAAGAGTATCCATTAAGACCCCATTCAAAACCACTCTACAACATGCCTTGTGGGTTCACTCTACAACATGCCTTGTGGGTTTGGACTTATTTGATTTAAGTTACCTACGTTTTACGTATCTTCTTGAAGTTTTAGATGAATCAAAGCCTACGTAGTTCTCATATTTTTTTTTTCTACAAGACATAAGTGATTTAAATAGGCATTAGTAACAGTAGCAATTTAGGTTCTATTCAAAAGCACTCCACAGCACGCCTTATGAGCTTGAACATATTTAATTTAAGCTGCCTACGTATCCTGTTGAAGTTTTAGAGGAATTAAAGCCTACGTAGTTCTCTTATATGTATATTTTTTTCTACGAGATGTAAATGATTTAAATAGGTCTTAGTAAGAGTATATATTAAGACCCTATTCGAAACCACTCTACAACATGCCTTGTGGTTTTGGACTTATTTAATTTAAGTTGCATACGTATCCTCATGAAGTTTTAGAGGAATAAAAGCCTATGTAGTTCTCAAATATTTTTTTCTAGAACACATAAATGATTTATATAGGCATTAGTAACAATAACAATTAAGGCCTTATTCAAAACCACTCCATAACACGCCTTGTGGGCTTGAACTTATTAAATTTCAGCGGCCTACGTATCCTCTTGAAGTTTTAGAGGAATCAAAGCCTACGTAGTTCTCTTATATATATTTTTTTTTCTACAAGACGTAAATTATTTAAATAGTTGTTCGTAAGAGTACCAATTAAGACCCTATTCAAAACCACTCTACAACACGCCTTGTGGGCTTGGACTTATTTGATTTAAGTTGCCTACGTATCCTCTTGAAGTTTTAGAGGAATCAAAGCCTACGTATTTCTCATATACTTTTTTTCTACAAGACGTAAGTGATTTAAATAGGCATTAGTAAAGTAGTAATTAAGGTCCTATTCAAAACTACTACACAACACGCCATATGGGCTTGGACTTATTTAATTTAAGTTGCCTACGTATCCTCATGAAGTTTTAGAGGAATCAAAGCCTACGTGGTTCTCTTATATATATATATATTTATATATATATATTTTTCTACGAGATGTAAATGATTTAAATAGGTCTTAGTAAGAGTATCTATTAAGACCCTATTCAAAACC
Source organism: Stephania japonica (assembly GCA_039657345.1). NCBI lineage: Eukaryota > Viridiplantae > Streptophyta > Magnoliopsida > Ranunculales > Menispermaceae > Stephania > Stephania japonica. Next base: position 12,032,702 of record CM077557.1, read on the forward strand.
ACTCTACAACATGCCTTGTGGGTTTGGACTTATTTAATTTAAGTTGCCTACGTATCCTCTTGAAGTTTTAGATAAATCAAAGCCTACCTAGTTCTCATATATATTTTTTTCCACAAGATGTAAGTTATTTAAATGGGCATTAGTAACAGAGCAATTAAGGTCCTATTCAAAACCACTCCACGACACGCCTTATGGGCTTGGACTTATTTAATTTAAGCTTGCCTACGTATTCTCTTGAAGTTTTAGAGTAATCAAAGCCTACGTAGTTCTCTTACATATTTTTTTCTACAAGACGTAAATGATTTAAATAGGTCTTAATAAGAGTATCAATTAGGACCCCATTCAAAATCACTCTACAACACGCCTTGTGGGCTTGGACTTTTTAATCTAAGCGCCTACGTATCCTCGTGAAGTTTTAGAGAATCAAAGCTTACGTAGTTCTCTTATTTTTATTTTTTTACAACATATAAATGATCTAAATACGCCTTGGTATGAATACCAATTAAGGCCATATTCAAAACCGCTCCACAACACGTCTTGTGGGTTTGGACTTATTTAATCTATGCTGCCTACATATCCTCTTGAAGTTTTAAAGAAATAAAAGCCTACGTAGTTCTTTTAACTATACATTTATTTTCAATGTGACATAAATGATTTTAATAATAGGAAACCATGGCTTATTATGCATATCCTCAAAACTTTTATAACAGAATAAAGAGATTAAAAAAATTGTCATAACATAATAAAAGAATTTAACTCAACATTTTCTTCAAATGTAATCGCCGTTTATCTTAATGCCTTTTATCTTAGTATACCAATATCCTGTTACTAAATTTGTTAAATGAAATGCTTTTTCTACTAATCTTAGTCTATTGATGTAAAAAAAGAATTGAAAAAGGTATTATACTTTACTGTTGCTAAATTTGCAAAGATTTTAATTCCTTTAAGTATGAATTGACAGGACACCTTGTACATATGTATGTATATATATTAAAAGTATGTCAATCTCTTTTTAAAATAAAACAACAATACATGGGTAAAGAAGTGACCCTTCTATTTGTTTTTGAGATGTCATGACATTTATTTGCTATAAAAATGCTTCTTTAGTTGTATGTTTGATGGCGTTGCATTTGTTGATATAAAATTGCTTCTTAAGTTGTACATTTGATAGAATTGTATTAACTCAAAAAAAAAAAATTTAATGACTTAGTAAGATTATTAATGAAGGCCCTATTCAAAACAATTCAACAACATGCCTTATAGGCCTGGTCTTATTTTATTTAAGCTGCCTACGTATCCTCGTCATGTTTTAGAGGAATCAAAGCCTACGTTGTTCTCTTATATATATATATATATATATTTTTCTACGAGACGTAAATGATTTAAATAGGTCTAAGTAAGAGTATCCATTAAGACCCCATTCAAAACCACTCTACAACATGCCTTGTGGGTTCACTCTACAACATGCCTTGTGGGTTTGGACTTATTTGATTTAAGTTACCTACGTTTTACGTATCTTCTTGAAGTTTTAGATGAATCAAAGCCTACGTAGTTCTCATATTTTTTTTTTCTACAAGACATAAGTGATTTAAATAGGCATTAGTAACAGTAGCAATTTAGGTTCTATTCAAAAGCACTCCACAGCACGCCTTATGAGCTTGAACATATTTAATTTAAGCTGCCTACGTATCCTGTTGAAGTTTTAGAGGAATTAAAGCCTACGTAGTTCTCTTATATGTATATTTTTTTCTACGAGATGTAAATGATTTAAATAGGTCTTAGTAAGAGTATATATTAAGACCCTATTCGAAACCACTCTACAACATACCTTGTGGTTTTGGACTTATTTAATTTAAGTTGCATGCGTATCCTCATGAAGTTTTAGAGGAATAAAAGCCTATGTAGTTCTCAAATATTTTTTTCTAGAACACATAAATGATTTATATAGGCATTAGTAACAATAACAATTAAGGCCTTATTCAAAACCACTCCATAACACGCCTTGTGGGCTTGAACTTATTAAATTTCAGCGGCCTACGTATCCTCTTGAAGTTTTAGAGGAATCAAAGCCTACGTAGTTCTCTTATATATATTTTTTTTTCTACAAGACGTAAATTATTTAAATAGTTGTTCGTAAGAGTACCAATTAAGACCCTATTCAAAACCACTCTACAACATGCCTTGTGGGCTTGGACTTATTTGATTTAAGCTGCCTACGTATCCTCTTGAAGTTTTCGAGGAATCAAAGCCTACGTAGTTCTCATATATATTTTTTTCTACAGGACGAAAGTGATTTAAATAGGCATTAGTAACAGTTACAATTAAGGTCCTATTCAAAACCACTCCACAACACGGCTTATGGGCTTGGACTTATTTATTTAAGCTGCCTACGTATCCTCTTGAAGTTTTTGAGAAATCAAAGCCTACGTAGTTCTCTTATATATATTTTTTTTCTACAAGACGTAAATGATTTATATAAGTTTTAGTAAGAGTATCTATTAAGACCCTATTCAAAATCACACTACAACACTCCTTGTGGGCTTGGACTTATTTAATTTAAGCTGCCTACGTATTCTCTTGAAGTTTTAGAGGAATCAAAGCTTACGTAGTTCTCTTATTTTTTATTTTTTTACAAGACATAAATGATTTAAATACACCTTGGTAAGAATACCAATTAAGGCCCTATTCAAAACCGCTCAAGAGGCCTTGTGAGTTTAGACTTATTTAATCTATGCTGCCTACATATCCTCTTGAAGTTTTAAAGAAATAAAAGCCTACGTAGTTCTTTTAACTATAAATTTATTTTCAATGTGACAGAAATAATTTTAATAATAGGAAACCATGGCTTATTATGCTTATCCTTAAAACTTTTATAACATAATAAAGAGATTAAAAAAATTGTCATAACATAATAAAAGAATTTAACTCAACGTTTTCTTCAAATGTAATCGCTATTTTTCTTAATGCCTTTTATTTTATTATACCGAATATCATGTTACTAAATTTGTTGAATGAAATGCATTTTCTATTAATCTTAGTCTATGGATGTAAAAAAAGAATTGAAAAAGGTATTATACTTTATTGTTGGTAAATTTCCAAAGATTATAATTCCTTTAAGTGTGAATTGACAGAACAACTTGTACATATGTATGTATATATATTAAAAGTTTGTCAATCTCTTTTTAAAATAAAACAACTATATATGGGTAAAGAAGTGACCCTTCTATTTGTTTTTGAGATTTCTTGACATTTATTTGCTATAAAAATGCTTCTTTAGTTGTATGTTTGATGACGTTGCATTTGTTGATATAAAATTGCTTCTTAAGTTGTAAATTTGATAGCATTGTATTAACTCCAAAAAAATCAATTTAATGACTTAGTAAGACTATTAATGAAGGCCTACGCCTTATAGGCTTGGACTTATAATATTTAAGCTGCCCACGTATCCTCGTCATGTTTTAGAGGAATCAAAGCCTACGTATTTCTCTTATATATATATATATTTTTTTTTTCTACGAGACATAAATGATTTAAATAGATCTAAATAAGAGTATCTATTAAGACCCTATTCAAAACCACTCTACAACATGCCTTGCGGGTTTAGACTTATTTAATTTAAGTTGCCTACATATACTCTTGAAGTTTTAGAGGAATAAAAGCCTATGTAGTTCTCAAATATTTTTCCTACAACACATAAATGATTTGTATAGGCATTAGTAACAGTAGCAATTAAGGCCCTATTCAAAACCACTCCATAACACACCTTGTGGGCTTGAACTTCTTTAATTTAAGCTGCCTACGTATCCTCTTGAAGTTTTAGAGGAATCAAAGCCTACGTAGTTCTCTTATATATATTTTTTTTCTACAAGATATAAATGATTTAAATAGGTGTTAGTAAGTGTATCAATTAGGATCCTATTCAAAACCACTCTACAACACGCCTTGTAGGCTTGGACTTATTTGATTTAAGTTGCCTACGTATCCTCTTGAAGTTTTAGAGGAATCAAAGCCTACGTAGTTCTCATATATTTTTTTTTCTACAAGACGTAAGTGATTTAAATAGGTATTAGCAATAGTAGCAATTAAGGTCCTATTAAAAACCACTTCACAACACGCCTAATGGGCTTGGACTTATTTAATTTAAGCTGCCTACATATCCTCTTGAAGTTTTAGAGGAATCAAAGCCTATGTAGTTCTCTTATATATATATTTTTTCTACGAGACGTAAATGATTTAAATAGGTCTTAGTCAGAGTATATATTAAGACCTTGTTCAAAACCACTCTACAACATGCCTTTTGGGTTTTGACTTATTTAATTTAAGTTGCATACGTATCCTCTTGAAGTTTTAGAGGAATAAAAGCCTATGTAGTTCTCAAATATTTTTTTCTACAACACATCAATGATTTATATAGGCATCAGTAACAGTAGTAATTAAGGCCCTATTCAAAACCACTCCATAACATGCCTTGTGGGTTTGGACTTATTAAATTTAAGTTACCTACGTATCCTCTTGAAGTTTTAGAGGAATCAAAGCCTACGTAGTTCTCTTATATATATATTTTTTTTTTCTACAAGACGTAAATGATTTAAATAGGTGTTAGTAAGAGTATCAATTAAGACCCTATTCAAAACCACTCTACAACACGCCTTGTGGGCTTGGACTTATTTGATTTAAGTTGCCTATGTATCCTCTTGAAGTTTTAGAGGAATCAAAGCCTACGTAGTTCTCATATATTTTTTTTTCTACAAGAAGTAAGTGATTTAAATAGGCATTAGTAACAGTAGCAATTAAGGTCCTATTCAAAACCACTCCACAACACGCCTTATGGGCTTGGACTTATTTAATTTAAGCTGCCTACGTATCCTCTTGAAGTTTTAGAGGAATCAAAGCCTACGTAGTTCTCTTATATATATATATATTATTTCTACGAGACGTAAATGATTTAAATAGGTCTTAGTAAGAGTATATATTAAGACCCTGTTCAAAACCACTCTACAACATGCCTTTTGGGTTTGGACTTATTTAATTTAAGTTGCATACGTATACTCTTAAAGTTTTAGAGGAATAAAAGCCTATGTAGTTCTCAAATATTTTTTTCTACAACACATAAATAATTTATATAGGCATTAGTAACAATACAAATTAAGACCCTATTCAAAACCACTCCATAACAAGCCTTGTGGGCTTGGACTTATTAAATTTAAGCTGCCTATGTATCCTCTTGAAGTTTTAGAGGAATCAAAGCCTACGTAGTTCTCTTATATATATATATATTATTTTCTACAAGACGTAAATGATTTAAATAGGTGTTAGTAAGAGTATCAATTAAGACCCTATTCAAAACCACTCTACAACACGCCTTGTGGGCTTGGACTTATTTGATTTAAGTTGCCTACGTATCCTCTTGAAGTTTTAGAGGAATTAAAACCTACGTAGTTCTCATATAATTTTTTTTCTACAAGTCGTAAGTGATTTAAATAGGCATTAGTAACAGTAGCAATTAAGGTCCTATTCAAAACCACTCCACAACACGCCTTATGGACTTGGACTTATTTAATTTAAGCTGCCTACGTATCCTCTTGTAGTTTTAGTGGAATCAAAGCCTACGTAGTTCTCTTATATGTATATTCTTTTTCTACGAGACTTAAATGATTTAAATAGGTCTTAGTAAGAGTATCTATTAAGACCCTATTTAAAACACTCTACAACATGTCTTGTAGGTTTGGACTTATTTAATTTAAGTGGCCTACGTATCCTCTTGAAGTTTTAGAGGAATAAAAGCCTACGTTGTTCTCAAATATTGTTTTCTACAACACATAAATGATTTATATAGGCATTAGTTACAATAGCAATTAAGGCCCTATTCAAAACCACTCCATAACATGCCTTGTGGGCTTGGACTTTTTTAATTTAAGCTGTCTGCGTATCCTCTTGAAGTTTTAGAGGAATCAAAGCCTACGTAGTTCTCTTATTTTTTTATTTTTTTACAAGACATAAATGATTTATATAAGCCTTAGTAAGAATACCAATTAAGGCCATATTCAAAACCGCTCTACAACACGCCTTGTTGGTTTGGACTTAATTATTTTATGCTGCCTATATGTCCTTTTCAAGTTTTAGAAGAATAAAAGCCTACGTAGTTCTTTTAACTATACATTTATTATTAATGCGACATAAATGATTTTATTAATAGGAAACCTAGGCTTAATATGCATATTCGCAAAATTGTTATAACATAATAATAAGATTAAAACATTTTCGTAACATAATAAAAGAATTTAACTCAAAATTTTTATGTATTTCAAATGTAATCACCGTTTATCTTAATGTCTTTTATATTACTATACCAAATACCCTATTACTAAATTTGATGAATGAAATGCATTTTCTACTAATCTTAGTATATTGATGTAAAAATAGAACTGAAAAAGGTATTATACTTTATTGTTAATAAATTTGCAATGATTATAATTCCTTTAAGTATGTATTAACAGAACACTTTGTACATATGTATGTGTATATATTAAAAGTATGTCAATCTATTTTGAAAATAAAACAACTACATATGGGTAATGAAGTGACGCTTCTATTTGTTTTTTTGATGTCATGACATTTTCCTGCGATAAAATTTTTTTTTAGTTGTATGTTTGATGGCGTTGCATTTGTTTATATATAATTGCTTCTTAAGTTGTACATTCGATAGCATTGTATGAACTGAAAAAAAAACCAATTCAATGACTCTGTAAGAGTATCAATGAAGGCCCTATTCAAAACCTATCAACAACATGTCTTATAGGCTTTGCTTATTTTATTTAAGCAGTCTACGTATCATCATCATTTTTGAGAGGCATCAAAGCCTACATAGTTCTCTTATATATATTTGTGTATATATATATATATATTAACAGCAGTTAAATGATTTAAATAGGCCTTAGTAGAAATATCAATTAAGGCCCTATTCAAAGCCACCCTACGACATACCTTGTGGCCTTTGACTTATTTAATTTAAGCTGCCTACGTATCCTTTGCAAGTTTTAGAAAATAAAAGCCTTCGTAGTTCTCTTATATTTTTTTTGTACGAGACGTAAATAATTTAACAGGACTTAGTTACAACACCAATTAAGCCCTTATTCAAAACCACTCCCCGACAAGCCTTGTGGGCTTAGACTTATTTTATTTAAGCTGTCTACATATCATTTTCATGTATTAGATAAATCAAAGCCTACGTTGTTCTCTTTTATATATAAATATTTTTTTAGAAGAGTTAAATGATTTAAATACGTCTTAGTAAGAGTATCAATTAAGGCCCTATTCAAAACTACTCTACAACATGCCATGTGGCCTTCGACTTATTTTATTAAAGCTACCTACGTATCCTTTTCATGTTTTAGAGGAATCAAAGCCTACGTAGTTCTTTTATGTATTTTTCTACAAGACGTAAATGATTTAAATATGCCTTAGTAAGAATCAATTAAGGCTCTATTTAAAACCACTCTACAACACACCTTGTAGGCTTGGACTTTTTTTAATTTAAGCTGCCTACGTATCCTCTTGAAGTTTTAGAGGAATCAAAGCCTACGTAGTTCTCTTATATTTATTTTTTTCTACAAGACGTAAATGATTTAAATAGGTTTTAGTAAGAGTATCAATTCAGACCCTATTCGAAACCACTCTACAACACGCCATATAGGCTTGAACTTATTTGATTTAAGTTTCCAACGTATCCTCTTGAAGTTTTAGAAAATTCAAAGCCACGTAGTTCTCATATATTTTTTTTTCTACAAGACGTAAATGATTTAAGTAGGCATTAGTAAGAGTAGCAATTAAGTTCCTATTCAAAACTACTACACAACACGCCTAGTGGCCTTGGACTTATTTAATTTAAGCTGCTTACATATCGTCTTGAAGTTTTAGAGGAATCAAAGCCTACGTAGTTCTATTATCCTATTAATAAATTTGCTGAATGAACTGCATTTTCTACTTATCTTAGTCTATTAATGTAAAAAAACAATTGAAAAAGTATTATACTTTACTGTTGGTAAATTTGCAAAGATTATAATTCCTTTAAGTATGAATTGACGTAACACTTTGTACATATGTATGTATATATATTAAAAGTATATCAATCTCTTTTTAAAATGAAACAACTATACATGGGTAAAGAAGTGACCCTTCTATTTATTTTTGAGATGTCATGACATTTATTAGCTATAAAAATGCTTCTTTAGTTGTATGTTTGATGGCGTTGCATTTGTTGATATAAAATTGCTTCTTAAGTTGTACATTTGATAGCATTGTGTTAACTCAAAAAAAAAAAACAAATTCAATGACTTAGTAAGAGTATCAATGAAGGCTCTATTCAAAACCCATCAACAACATGCCTTTTAGGCTTGGACTTATTTTATTTAAGCGGTCTACGTATCATTTTCATGTTTTAAACGAATCAAAGCCTAGGTAGTTCTCTTACGTATTTTTTTCTACACGACGCAAATGATTTAAATAGGCCTTAGTAAGAATCAATAAAGGCCCTATTCAAAACCACTCTACAACACACCTTGTGGGCTTGGACTTATTTAATTCAAGCTGCCTACGTATCCTCTTGAAGTTTTAGAGGAATCAAAGCCTACGTAGTTTTCTTATATATATTTTTTTCTACCAGACGTAAATGATTTAAATAGGTCTTAGTAAGAGTATCAATTAAGACCCTATTCAAAATCACTCTACAACACGCCTTGTGGGCTTGGACTTATTTAATTTAAGCTGCCTACGTATCCTTTTGAAGTTTTAGAGGAATCAAAGCTTACGTAGTTCTCTTATTTTTTATTTTTTTACAAGACATAAATGATCTAAATACGCCTTGGTAAGAATACCAATTAAGACCCTATTCAAAACCGCTCCACAACACGCCTTGTGGGTTTGGACTTATATAATCTATGCTGCCTACATATCCTCTTGAAGTTTTAAAGAAATAAAAGCCTACGTAATTCTTTTAACATACTTTTATTTTTAATGTGACATAAATGATTTTAATAATAGGAAACTATGGCTTGTTATGCATATCCTCAAAACTGTTATAACATAATAAAGAGATTATAAAAAATTGTCAAAACATAATAAAAGATTTTAACTCAACCTTTTCTTCAAATGAAATCGCCGTTTATCTTAATGCCTTTTATTTTAGTATACCAAATATCCTGTTACTAAATTTGTGGAATGAAATGCATTTTCTACTAATCTTAGTCTATTGATGTAAAAAAAAGAATTGAAAAAGGTATTATACTTTACTGTTGGTAAATTTGCAAAGATTATAATTCCCTTTAAGTATGAATTGATAGAACACCTTGTACATATGTATGTATATATATATATATATATATATATATATATATAAAGTATGTTAATCTCTTTTTAAAATAAAACAACTATACATGGGTAAAGAACTGACCCTTCAAAACAAATCAACAACACGCCTTATAGGCTTGGACTTATTTTATTTAAGCTGGCTACATATCCTCTAGAAGTTTTAGAGGAATCAAAGCCTATGTAGTTCTCTTATATATATATATATATATATATATATATATATATATATATATATTTTTTTTTTTTTTTTTTTTTTTTTTCTACGAGACATAAATGATTTAAATAGGTCTTAGTAAGAGTATCTATTAAGACTCTATTCAAAACCACTCTACAACATGCCTTGTGGGTTTGGACTTATTTAATTTATGTTGCCTACGTATCCTCTTGAAGTTTTATAGGAATAAAAGTCTACGTTGTTCTTTTAACTATACATTTATTTTCAATGTGACATAAATGATTTTAATAATAGGAAACCATGGCTTAATATGCGTATCCTCAAAACTGTTATAACATAATAACGAGATTAAAACATTTTCATAACATAATAAAAGAATTTAACTCAAAATTTTCATGTACTTCCAATGTAATCAATGTTTATCTTAATGTCTTTTATATTACTATACCGAATAACCTATTACTAACTTTGTTGAATGAAATATATTTTCTACTAATCTAAGTCTATTGATGTGAAAACAGAACTGAAAATGGCATTATACTTTATTGTTGGTAAATTTGCAAAGATTATAATTCCTTTAAGTATGAAATGACAGAACACTTTGTACATATGTATGTATACATATTAAAAGTATGTCGATATCTTTTGAAAATAAAAAATCTACATATGGGTAAAGAAACGACGCTTCTATTTGTTTTTGAGATGTCAAGACATTTTCTTGCTATAGAAATGTTTCTTTAGTTGTATGTTTGATGGCGTTGCATTTGTTTATATAGAATTGCTTCTTAAGTTATACATTTGATAGCATTGTATTAACTAAAAAGAAAAACCAATTCAATGACTTAGTATGAATATTAATTAAGGCCCTATTCAAAACCAATCAACAACATGCCTTATAGGCTTGAACATATTTTATTTCAGCTGCCTACGTATCTTCTTCTTGTTTGAGAGGAATTAAAGCCTACGTAGTTCTCCTATATATATATCTATATATATTAACAGGAGTTAAATGAATTAAATAGGCCTTTGTAGGAGTATGAATTAAGGCCCTATTCAAAACCACTTTACAACATGCCTTGTGGATTTAGACTTATTTAATGTAAGATGCCTATGTATTCTCTTATATTTTCTTGTACAAAACGTAAATGATTTAATAGGACTTAGTTACATTACCAATTAAGGCCCTATTAAAAACCACTCCCCAACAAGCCTTGTGGGCTTGGACTTATTTTATTTAAGCTGCCAACATATCCCTTTCGTGTTTTAGAGGAATCAAAGCCTATGTTGTTCTCTTATATATATAAATATTTTTTTACAAGACTTAAATGATTTAAATAGGCCTTAGTAAGAGTATCAATTAAGGCCCTATTCAAAACCACTCTACAACACGTCTTGTGGGCTTGGTCTTCTTTTTAAGCTACCTATGTATCCTTTTCATGTTTTAAACGAAAAAAAGCCTATGTAGTTCTCTTATGCATTTTTTTCTACAAGACGCAAATGATTTAAATAGGCATTAGTAAGACTCAATTATGGCCCTATTCAAAACCACTTTACAACACGCCTTGTTAGCTTGGACTTCTTTTATTTAAGCTACCTACGTATCCTTTTCATGTTTAAGAGGAATCAATGCCTACGTAGTTCTCTTATGTATTTTTTTTCTACAAGAAGTAAATGATTTAGATAGGCTTTAGTAAGAATCAGTTATGGCCCTATTCAAAAACACTCTAAAAAACACCTTGTGGGCTTGGACTTATTTAATTTATGCTGTCTACGTATCCTCTTGAAGTTTTAAAGGAATCAAAGCCTACGTAGTTATCTTATATATATTTTTTTTTCTAAGAGACGTAAATGATATAAATAGGTCTTAGTAAGAGTATCAATTAAGTCCCTATTCAAAACCACTCTACAACACGCCTAGTGGGCTTGAACTTCTTTGATTTAAAGTGCCTACGTATCCTCTTAAAGATTTAGAGGAATCAAAGCCTACGTAGTTCTCATATATTTTTTTTCTACAAAACGTAAATGATTTAAATAGGCATTAGTAACAGTAGCAATTAAGGTCCTATTCAAAACCACTCTATAACACGCCTTGTGGGATTGGACTTATTTAATTTAAGATACCCACGTATCCTCTTGAAGTTTTAGAGGAATTAAAGCCTACGTAGTTCTCTTCTATATATTTTTTTCTACTAGACGTAAATGATTTAAAAAGGTCTTAGTAAGATTATCAATTAAGACGCTATTCAAATTCACTATACAACACGTCTTATGGGCTTGGACTTATTTAAATTAAGTTGCCTACGTATCTTCTGAAAGTTTTAGATGAATAAAAGCCTACGTAGTTCTCATAATTTTTTTTCTATAAGACGTAAATGGTTTAAATAGGCATTAGTAACAGTAACAATTAAGGCCCTATTTAAAACTACTCCATAACACGCCTTGTGGGCTTCGTCTTATTTAATTTAATCTGCCTACGTATCCTCTTGAAGTTTTAGAAGAATCAAAGCCTACCTAGTTCTCTTATTTTTTATTTTTTTTACAAGACATAAATGATTTAAATAGGCCTTAGTAAGAATACCAATTAAGGCTATATTCAAAACTACTTCACAACATGTCTTGTGGATTTGGACTTATTTAATTTATTCTGCCTACATGTCCTCTTGAAGTTTTGGAGGAATAAAAGTCTACGTAGTTCTTTTAACTATACGTTTATTTTCAATGTGACATAAATGATTTTAATAATAGGAAACCATGGCTTAATATGCGTATCCTCAAAACTGTTATAACATAATAACGAGATTAAAACATTTTCATAACATAATAAAAGAATTTAACGCAAAATTTTTATGTACTTCCAATGTAGTTGATGTTTATCTTCATGTCTTTTATATTATTATACCGAATAACCTATTACTAAATTTGTTGAATGAAATACATTTTCTAGTAATCTAAGTCTATTGATGTAAAAACAGGACTGAAAATGGCATTATACTTTATTGTTGGTAAATTTGCAAAGATTATAATTCCTTTAAGTATGAAATGACAGACCACTTTGTACATATGTATGTTTATATATTAAGAGTATGTCGATCTCTTTTGAAAATAAAAAAACTACATATGGGTAAAGAAGCGATGCTTCTATTTGTTTTTGAGATGTCAAGACAGTTTCTTGCTATAAAAATGCTTCTTTAGTTGTATTTTTGATGGCGTTGCATTTGTTTATATTGAATTGCTTCTTAAGTTGTGCATTCGATAGCATTGTATTAACTAAAAGAAAAACCAATTCAATGAGTTAGTAAGATTATCAATTAAGGCTCTATTCAAAACCAATCAACACACACCTTATTTCCTTGAACTTATTTTATTTAAGCTGCCTACGTATCATCTTCATGTTTGAGAGGAATCAAAGCCTAGGTATTTCTCCTATATATATATATGTGTATATATATATATTAACAGGGGTTAAATGAATGAAATAAGCCTTAGTAGGAGTATCAATTAAGGCTCTATTTAAAACTACTTTACAACATGCCTTGTGGACTTTAACTTATTTAATTTAAGCTGTCTACGTATCCTTTTGAAGTTTTCGAAAATCAAAACTTACGTAGTTCTCTTACATTTTTTTAGCACAAGACGTAATGATTTAAAATAACTTAGTTACCTATTCAAAAGCACTCCCCAACATGCCTTGTGAGTTTGGACTTATTTTATTTAAGCTGCCTACATATCTCTTTCATGTTTTAGAAGAATCAAAGCCTACGTTGTTCTCTTATATACATAAATAATTTTTTACATTACTTAAATAATTTAAATAGGCCTTAGTAAGAGTATCAATTAAGGCCCTATGCAAAACCACTCTATAACACGCCTTGTGGGAATGGACTTCTTTTATGAAAGCTACCTACGTATCCTTTTCTTTTTTTAGAGGAATTAAAGCCTAAGTAGTTCTCTTTTGTATTTTTCTTCTACACGACGTAAAAGATTTAAATAGGCATTAGTATGAATCAATTAAGGCCCTATTCAAAACCACTCTACAACTCACCTTGTGGGTTTGAACTTATTTAATTTAAGCTACCTACATATGCTCTTGAAGTTTAAGAGGAATCAAGGCCTACGTAGTTCTCTTATATATTTTTTTTCTACAAGGCGAAAATGATTTGGAGGAATCAAAGCCTACGTATCCCCTTGAAGTTTTCGAGGAATCAAAGCCTACATAGTTCTCATATATTTTTTTTCTACAAGCCATAAATGATTTAAATAGGTATTAGTAACAGTAGCAATTAAGACCCAATTCAAAACCACTCCACAACACGCCTTGTGGGCTTGGACTTATTTAACTTAAGCTACCTACATATCCTCTTGAAGTTTTAGAGGAATCAAAGTCTACGTAGTTCTCTTATATATATTTTTTTTCTACGAGACGTAAATGATTTAAATAGGTCTTAGTAAGAGTATCTATTAAGACCCTATTCAAAACCACACTACAACACACATTGTAGGCCCAGACTTATTTGATTTAAGTTGCCTACGTATCTCTGGAAGCTTCAGAGGAATCAAAGCCTATGTAGTTCTCATATATTTTTTTTTCTAAAAGACGTAAATGATTTATATAGGCATTAGTAACAGTAGTAATTAAGGCCCTATTCAAAACTACTCCATAACATGCCTTGTGGGCTTGGACTTATTTAATTTAAGCTGCCTACGTATCCTCTTGAAGTTTTAGAGGAATCAAAGCCTACGTAGTTCTCTTATATATATATATTTTTTTTCTACAAGACGTAAACGATTTAAATAGGTGTTACTAAGAGTATCAATTAAGACCCTATTCAAAATTACTCTACAACACGCCTTGTGGGCTTGGACTTATTTGATTTATGTTGCCTACGTATCCTCTTGAAGTTTTAGAGGAATCAAAGCCTACGTAGTTCTCATATATATATATTTTTTTAGAAGACGTAAGTGATTTAAATAGGCATTAATAACAGTAGCAATTAAGGTCCTATTCAAAACCACTCCACAACACGCCTTAAGGGCTTGGACTTATTTAATTTAAGCTGCCTACGTATCCTCTTGAAGTTTTAGAGGAATCAAAGCTTACGCAGTTCTCTTATATATATATTTTTTCTACAAGAAGTAAATGATTTAAATAGGTCTTAGTAAGAGTATCTATTAAGACCCTATTCAAAACCACTCTACAAAATATCTTGTGGGTTTGGACTTATTTAATTTAAATTGCCTACGTATCCTCTTGAAGTATTAGAGGAATAAAAGCCTACGTAGTTCTTAAATATTTTTTTCAACAACAAAGAAATGATTTATATAGGCATTAGTAACAATAGCAATTAAGGCCCTATTCAAAAATACTCCATAACACGCCTTGTGGGCTTGGACTTATTTAATTTAAGATACCAACGTATCCTCTTGAAGTTTTAGAGGAATCAAAGCTTACGTAGTTCTCTTATATATATTTTTTTTCTACAAGACGTAAATGATTTAAATAGGTACTAGTAAGAGTATCAATTAAGACCCTATTCAAAACTACTCTACAACATGCCTTGTGGGTTTAGACTTATTTGATTTAAGTTGCCTACATATCCTCTTGAAGTTTTAGTGGAATCAAAGCCAACGTAGTTCTCATATATTTTTTTCTACAACACATTAATGATTTATATAGGCATTAGCAATAATAGCAATTAAGGCCCTATTCCAAACCACTCCATAACATGCCTTGTGGGCTTGTACTTATTTAATTTAAGCTGCCTACGTATCCTCTTTAAGTTTTAGAGGAATCAAAGCCTACGTTGTTCTCTTATATATATTTTTTTTTCTACAAGACGTAAATGATTTAAATAGGTGTTAGTAAGAGTATCAACTAAGACCCTATTCAAAACCACTCTACAACATGCTTTATGGGTTTGGACTTATTTGATTTAAGTTGTCTATGTATCCTCTTGAAGTTTTAAAGGAATCAAAGCCTACGTCGTTCTCATATATTTTTTTTTCTACAAGGCTTAAGTGATATAAATAGGCTTTAGTAATAGTAGCAATTAAGGTCCTATTCAAAACCACTCCACAACACGCTTTATGGGCTTGGACTTATTTAATTTAAGCTGCCAACGTATGCTCTTGAAGTTTTAGAGGAATCAAAGCTTACGTAGTTCTCTTATATATTTTTTGTCGAAAAGACGTAAATGATTTAAATAGGTCTTAATAAGAGTATCAATTAGGACCCCATTCAAAATCACTCTATAAAACGCCTTGTGGGCTTGGACTTATTTAATTTAAGTTGCCTACATATCCTCTTGAAGTTTTAGAGGAATCAAAGCTTACGTAGTTATCTTATTTTTTATTTTTTTACAAGACATAAATGATTTAAATATGCCTTGGTAAGAATACCAATTAAAGCCCTATTCAAAACTGCTCCACAACATGCCTTGCGGGTTTGGACTAATTTAATCTATGCTGCGTACATATCCTCTTGAAGTTTTAAAGAAATAAAAGCCTACGTATTTCTTTTAACTATACATTTATTTTCAATGCGACATAAATGATTTTAATAATAGGAAACCATGGCTTATTATGCATATCCTCAAAACTTTTATAACATAATAAAGAGATTAAAAAAATTGTCATAACATAATAAAAGAATTTAACTCAACATTTTCTTCAAATGTAATTGTCGTTTATCTTAAAGCCTTTTATTTTAGTATACCGAATATCATGTTACTAAATTTGTAGAATGAAATACATTTTCTACTAATCTTAGTCTATTGATTTAAAAAAAGAATTGAAAAAGGTATTATACTTTTTTGTTGATAAATTTGCAAAGATTATAATTCCTTTAAGTATGAATTGACAGAACACCTTGTACATATGTATTTATATATATTAAAAGTATGTCAATCTCTTTTTAAAATAAAACAACTATACATGGGTAAAGAACTGACCCTTTTATTTCTTTTTGTGATGTCATGATATTTATTTGCTATAAAAATACTTCTTTAGTTGTATGTTTGATGGCGTTGCATTTGTTGATATAAAATTGCTTCTTAAGTTGTACATTTGATAGCATTGTATTAATTCAAAAAAAAAACCCAATTTAATGACTTAGTAAGAGTATTAATGAAGGTCCTATTCAAAACCAATCAACAACACGCCTTATAGGCTTGGACTTATTTTATTTAAGCTGCCTACGTATCCTCATCATGTTTTTGAGGAATCAAAGCCTACGTAGTTCTCTTACATATATATATTTTTTTTTTCTACGAGACGTAAATGATTTAAATAGGTCTAAGTAAGAGTATCTATTAAGACTCTATTCAAAACCACTCTACAACATGCCTTGTGGGTTTAGACTTATTTAATTTAAGTTGCTTACATATCCTCTTGAAGTTTTAGAGGAATAAAAGCCTATGTAGCTCTCAAATATTTTTTCTTACAACACAAATGATTTATATTGGCATTAGTAACAGTAGCACTTAAGGCCCTATTCAAAACCACTCCATAACACGCATTGTGGGCTTGGACTTATTTAATTTAAGCTGCCTACGTATCCTCTTGAAGTTTTAGAGGAATCAAAGCCTATGTAGTTCTCTTATATATATTTTTTTTCTACAAAATGTAAATGATTTAAATATGTGTTAGTAAGATTATCAATTAAGACCCTATTCAAAACCACTCTACAACACGCCTTATGGGATTGGACTTATTTAATTTAAGCTGCCTACGTATCCTTTTGAAGTTTTAGAGGAATCAAAGCCTACGTAGTTCTCTTATATATATATTTTTTCTACGAGACGTAAATGATTTAAGTAGGTCTTAGTAAGAGTATATATTAAGACCCTGTTTAAAACCACTCTACAACATGCCTTGTGGGTTTGAACTCATTTAATTTAAGTTGCATACGTATCCTCTTGAAGTTTTGAAGGAAGAAAAGCCTATGTAGTTCTCAAATATTTTTTCTACAACACATAAATGATTTATAAAGGCATTAGTAACAGTAATAATTAAGGCCCTATTCAAAACCACTCCATAACATGCCTTGTGGGCTTGGACTTATTAAATTTAAGCTGCCTACGTATCCTCTTAAAGTTTTAGAGGAATCAAAGCCTACGTAGTTCTCTTATATATATATATATATATATTTTGTTTTTTTTTCTACAAGACGTAAATGATTTAAATAGGTGTTAGTAGGAGTATCAATTAAGACCCTATTCAAAACCACTCTACAACACGCCTTGTGGACTTAGACTTATTTGATTTAAGTTGCCTACGTATCCTCTTGAAGTTTTAGAGGAATCAAAGCTTACGTAGTTCTCATATATTTTTTTTTCTACAAGACGTAAGTGATTTAAATAGGCATTAGTAACGGTATCAATTAAGGTCTTATTTAAAACCACTCCACAACACGCCTTATGGGATTGGACTTATTTAATTTAAGCTGCCTACGTATCCTCAGGTAGTTTTAGAGGAATCAAAGCCTACGTAGTTCTCTTATATATATTTTTTTCTACGAGACTTAAATGATTTAAATAGATCTTAGTAAGAGTATCTATTAAGACCCTATTCAAAACACTCTACAACATGCCTTGTGGGTTTGAACTTATTTAATTTAAGTTACCTACGTATCCTCTTGAAGTTTTAGAGGAATAAAAGCCTACGTAGTTCTCAAATATTTTTTTCTACAACACATAAATGATTTATATAGGCATTAGTAACAATAGCAATTAAGGCCCTTGTAACGGCCCAAATTATTTTAATCAGGATTAGTATTAATCACGAGGATTAACGGGTAATTCGGGCGTTACGGTGACAGCTGGGTGGACTCAAATAAGAGTACCCGGTTATATTGTGTTATTTGTGTATGTTGTATGTCTATTATTGTGATGTGGAAATTATTATTTATATAAACATCACATGTGTGTAAGTTGACATCGGGCAAGACTACGAGTCGGGTATATGTCCCGGTGCGTGTCGAGGACCGGGTGCACGGTATTGGGTAGCGAGTGCACGGGCATGGGTTGCTTCGGGTAGGAGTGCTAGTGTGACGCACTTATGAATTTTATATAATTTATTAGGTGATTTAACCTAAGGTTGAATTAATGTATTAATGAATTAGTTGAAGTCCTATAGTTTGATAAGAAAAATCAGCATGCATAGGATAATTCTCGAGATACACAACAAGAAAATTCGAGATAGATAATGTCATGATTGGCTGTTCAGAAGCTGTGTGACACAGGGTGATCAGTGGCCGTACGATTGTCCTCGAGATGCGTGCACACATTTGATTAGAACAAATATATAAATGTCGATGGATCGGTGGAGGCATGCAAGAAATTAGTTTCTCAACAAATTCTAGAAATCGGTGAGTGAATTTGAGGGTTTGAGGGGATGAATCCGAGCTTGGAGAAGAGGAGATTGAAGACTCAAAAGTGAGATCCAAGGTAATTTTACCATTTTAATGGAAATTTTTGATAAAAAATGTGATTAAAATGGGTTGTGGTGAATTCGGATTTCATTTATTTTTAATGGTTTTAGGAGGTCAAATTCGGTGTTCTTAAGGTTTACTTTGATGAATTTCATCAATTGGGATCGAATTTGAGGAAAATTGAGATGATTTGGTAAATTTGGGGTTTATTTATATATATTTTGATCCGAGAATTTGATGTTGTTTTGGTGGATTGGTGGTGAAATTTTGAGGTTTGGAGGGTCTCTAATGGGTAGAGATTGAAGAGAAATGGAGAGGAGGGAAGAAGAGAGTCAAGTAAGCAACAAAAAAAAAAAAAAGAGATGAATAACCAGAGGCGGCGGTGCGCCTCAGTGAGAGGAGGAAGAAGGGGGCACGCACGCGCGTGCGTGCGTGCGTGCACCCGGGCCCAGAGCCGGGCCGGCCAGGCCATCCGGGTGGGCGGGCCAAACCGCCCCAGCCCCACCCGGGTGGGCTGGGCCCGGCCCGACCGGACCGACCCCGAGGGGGCCGAACCGGCCGACCCGGTTCGGGGACCCACATATATTATTTAAATAATATATTTAAATAATATTTTTATTTATTTATTTAAAAAAAAAAAAAAACAGATTTTAAATTACTGGAAAATAGGAAAAATAGGAAAAAATTATCGAAAAATTGGGAAAAATTCTAGAAAAATATAGAAAATTTGAAAAAGGTAGAAAAGTAGGTACGGGACTTTTCGGGTATTTTTGGAACCCCGACATTGTCCCAAGAGGTACCACAACCGCAAAATGGAATATATGATATAATATTATAAATGTGTTATTAATAATATAAAACACTATAAATGGACTTCGGGGACCCAGGGAACCATAGCTCGGGCATAGGAGAGCTAGGCGGGTCGGATTGACGGTCCGGGAAGTCGGAGTGCGTAGTTACGGGTGCGTAAAACCCTTGAGAATGTTACACTTTAATCGCTTTTTATGTAACGGCCCGGCCTTGCCAGCCGGCTAGCTTGGCATAGCCGCCGGGACCGCACGAGCGGTGTGCCGCCCGCATAGAAACGAAGCCCGCACACCATCCACGGCCCCCTGCTGTGGTCTTTCGCTTGAGTTCGAACACGAGACACAGGGATAAGTACCCAGGTTTCTCGAACCTTGTACCACTGAGCTGGTTCAGCACGAAGGCACCGGATCCCATCGGAACTCCGTAGTTAAGCGTGCCTGAGCGAGAGTAGTACCAGGATGGGTGACCTCCTGGGAAGTCCTCCCGGCTCGGTGGTACAAGGTTCGAGAAACACAGGTACTTATCCCTGTGTCTCGTGTTCGAACTCGGCGAAAGACCACACGCAGGCGTGATGGTGTGCGGCTTCGTCAGCATCTATGGGCGGCACACCGCTCTCTGGCCCAATGCTATGCTATGCCAGCGGGCCGGGCGGCATTACTTCTATTCAAAACCACTCCATAACACACCTTGTGGGCTTGGACTTATTTAATTTAAGCTGCCTACGTATCCTCTTGAAGTTTTAGAGGAATCAAAGCCTACGTAATTATCTTGTATATATATTTTTTTCTACAAGACGTAAATGATTTAAATAGGTGTTAGTAAGAGTATCAATTAAGACCCTATTCAAAACCACTCTACAACACGCCTTGTGGACTTGGACTTATTTGATTTAAGTTGCCTACGTATCCTCTTGAAGTTTTAGAGAAATCAAAGCCTACGTGGTTCTCATATATTTTTTTTTCTACAAGACGTAAGTGATTTAAATAGGCATTAGTAACAATAGCAATTAAGGTCCTATTCAAAACCACTCCACAACACGTCTTATGGGCTTGGACTTATTTAATTTAAGCCTCCTGCTTATCCTCTTGTAGTTTTAGAGGAATCAAAGTCTACGTAGTTCTCTTATATATATATATATATATATATATATATATATATATTTTTTTTTTTTTTTTTTTTTTTTTTTTTTTTCTACGAGACTTAAATGATTTAAATAGGTCTTAGTAAGAGTATCTATTAAGACCCTATTCAAAACACTCTACAACATTCCTTGCGGGTTTGGACTTATTTAATTTAAGTTTCCTACGTATGCTCTTAAAGTTTTAGAGGAATAAAAGCCTACGTAGTTCTCAAATATTTTTTTCTACAACACATAAATGATTTATATAGGCATTAGTAACAATAGCAATTATGGCCCTATTCAAAACCACTCCATAACACGCCTTGTGGCTTTGGACTTATTTAATTTAAGCTGCCTACGTATCCTCTTGAACTTTTAGGGAATCAAAGCCTACGTAGTTCTCTTATTTTTTTATTTTTTTTATAGGACATAAATGATTTATATAAGCCTTAGTAAGAATACCAATTAAAGCCATATTCAAAACTGCTCTACAACACGCCTTGTTCGTTTGGACTTAATTAATTTATGCTGCCTACATGTCCTCTTGAAGTTTTAGAGGAATAAAAGCCTACGTAGTTCTTTTAACTATACATTTATTTTTAATGTGATATAAATGATTTTCTTAATAGGAAACCTTGGCTTAATATGCATATTCTCAAAATTGTTATGACATAATAAAGAGATTAAAACATTTTCGTAACATAATAAAAGAATTTAACTCGAAATTTTCATGTACTTCAAATGTAATCACCGTTTATCTTAATGTCTTTTATATTACTATACCAAATACCCTATTACTAAATTTGATGAATGAAATGCATTTTCTACTAATCTTAGTATATTGATGTAAAAAAAAAGACTGAAAAAGGTATTATACTTTATTGTTGGTAAATTTGCAAAGATTATAATTCCTTTAAGTATGTATTAACAGAACACTTTGTACATATGTATGTGTATATATTAAAAGTATGTCAATCTCTTTTGAAAATAAAACAACTACATATGGGTAATGAAGTGACGCTTCTATTTGTTTTTTTGATGTCATGACATTTTCCTGCGATAAAATTTTTTTTTAGTTGTATGTTTGATGGCGTTGCCTTTGTTTATATAGAATTGCTTCTTAAGTTGTACATTCGATAGCATTGTATGAACTAAAAAAAAAAAAACAATTCAATGACTTTGTAAGAGTATCAATGAAGGCCCTATTCAAAACCAATCAACAACATGCCTTATAGGCTTGGACTTATTTTATTTAAGCAGTCTACGTATCATCATCATGTTTGAAAGGCATCAAAGCCTACGTAGTTCTCTTGTATATATTTGTGTATATATATATATATATATATTAATAGCAGTTAAATGATTTGAATAGGCCTTAGTGCAAATATCAATTAAGGCCCTATTCAAAACCACCCTACGACATACCTTGTGAATTTTGACTTATTTAATTTAAGCTGCATACATATCCTTTGCAAGTTTTAAAAAATAAAAGCCTACGTAGTTCTCTTATATTTTTTTTGTACGAGACGTAAATGATTTAATAGGACATAGTTACAATACCAATTAAGCCCTTATTCAAAACCACTCCCCGACAAGCCTTGTGGGCTTAGACTTATTTTATTTAAGCTGTCTACATATCATTTTCATGTTTTAGATGAATCAAAGCCTACGTTGTTCTCTTATATATATAAATATTTTTTTACAAGAGTTAAATGATTTAAATACGCCTTAGTAAGAGTATCAATTAAGGCCCTATTCAAAACCACTCTACAACACGCCATGTGGGCTTCGATTTATTTTATTAAAGCTACCTACGTATCCTTTTCATGTTTTAGAGGAATCAAAGCCTACGTATTTCTTTTATATATTTTTTTCTACAAGACTTAAATGATTTAAATATGCCTTAGTAAAAATCAATTAAGGCTCTATTTAAAACCACTCTACAACACACCATGTAGGCTTGGACTTTCTTAATTTAAGCTGCCTACGTATCCTCTTGAAGTTTTAGAGGAATCAAAGCCTACGTAGTTCTCTTATATATATTTTTTTTCTACAAGACGTAAATGATTTAAATAGGTGTTAGTAAGAGTATCAATTAAGACCCTATTCAAAACCACTCTTCAACACGCCTTGTGGACTTGGTCTTATTTGATTTAAGTTGCCTACGTATCCTCTTGAAGTTTTAGAGGAATCAAAGCCTACGTAGTTCTCATATATTTTTTTTACAAGACATAAATGATTTAAATAGGCATTAGTAAGAGTAGCAATTAAGTTCCTATTCAAAACTACTATACAACACGCCTAGTGGCCTTGGACTTATTTAATTTAAGCTGCTTACGTATCCTCTTGAAGTTTTAGAGGCATTGCAAAGCCTACGTAGTTCTATTATCCTATTAATAAATTTGCTGAATGAAGTGCATTTTCTACTAATTTTAGTCTATTGATATAAAAAAACAATTGAAAAAGTATTATACTTTACTGTTGGTAAATTTGCAAAGATTATAATTCCTTTAAGTATGAATTGACATAACACTTTGTACATATGTATGTATATATATTAAAAGTATGTCAATCTCTTTTTAAAATAAAACAACTATACATGGGTAAAGAAGTGACCCTTCTATTTGTTTTTGAGATGTCATGTCATTTATTTGCTATAAAAATGCTTCTTTAGTTGTATGTTTGATGGTGTTGCATTTGTTGATATAAAATTGCTTCTTAAGTTGTACATTTGATAGCATTGTATTAAATCAAAAAGAAAAAAAAAAACAAATTCAATGACTTAGTAAGAGTATCAATGAAAGCTCTATTCAAAACCCATCAACAATACGCCTTTTTAGGCTTGGACTTATTTTATTTAAGCGGTCTGCGTATCATTTTCATGTTTTAAAGGAATCAAAGCCTAGGTAGTTCTCTTACGTATTTTTTTCTACACGACGCAAATGATTTAAATAGGCCTTAGTAAGAATCAATTAAGGCCCTATTCAAAACCACTCTACAACACACCTTGTGGGCTTGGACTTATTTCATTTAAGCTGCCTACGTATCCTCTTGAAGTTTTAGAGGAATCAAAGCCTACGTAGTTTTCTTATATATATTTTTTTCTACAAGACGTAAATGATTTAAATAGGTCTTAGTAAGAGTATCAATTAAGACCCTATTCAAAATCACTCTACAACACGCCTTGTGGGCTTGGCCTTATTTAATTTAAGCTGCCTACATATCCTCTTGAAGTTTTAGAGGAATTAATGCTTACGTAATTCTCTTATTTTTTATTTTTTTACAAGACATAAATGATCTAAATACGCCTTGGTAAGAATACCAATTAAGGCCCTATTCAAAACCGCTCCACAACATGCCTTGTGGGTTTGGACTTATGTAATCTATGTTGCCTACATATCCTCTTGAAGTTTTAAAGAAATAAAAGCCTACGTAATTCTTTTAACTATACTTTTATTTTCAATGTGACATAAATGATTTTAATAATAGGAAACCATGGCTTATTATGCATATCCTCAAAACTATTATAACATATTAAAGAGATTAAAAAAAAATTGCCATAGATAATAAAAGATTTTAACTCAACCTTTTCTTCAAATGAAATCGTCGTTTATCTTAATTCCTTTTATTTTAGTATACCAAATATCCTGTTACTAAATTTATTGAATGAAATGCATTTTCTACTAATCTTAGTCTATTGATGTAAAAAAAGAATTGAAAAAGGTATTATACTTTACTGTTGGTAAATTTGCAAAGATTATAATTCCTTTAAGTATGAATTGACAGAACACTTTCTACATATGTATGTATATATATAAAGTATGTTAATCTCTTTTTAAGATAAAACAACAATACATGGGTAAAGAAGTGACCCTTCTATTTGTTTTTGAGATGTCATGACATTTATTTGCTATAAAACTGCTTCTTTAGTTGTATGTTTTATGGCATTGCATTTGTTGATATAAAATTGCTTCTTAAGTTGTACATTTTATAGCATTGTATTAACATTAAAAAAAAACCAATTTAATGAAATCCCTATTCAAAACAAATCAACAACAAGCCTTATAGGCTTGGACTTATTTTATTTAAGCTGGCTACGTATCCTCTAGAAGCTTTAGAGTAATCAAAGCCTATGTAGTTCTCTTATATATATGTTTTTTCTACGAGACATAAATGATTTAAATACCACTTAGTAAGAGTCTCTATTAAGACCATATTCAAAACACTCTATAACATGCCTTGTGGGTTTGGACTTATTTAATTTAAGCTACCTATGTATCCTCCTTAAGTTTTAGAGGAATAAAAGCCTACGTAGTTTTCAAATATTTTTTTCTACAACACATAAATGATTTATATAGGCATTAGTAACAATACAAATTAAGACCCTATTCAAAACCACTCCATAACATGCCTTGTGGGTTTGGACTTATTTAATTTAAGCTGCCTACGTATCCTCTTGAAGTTTTAGAGGAATCAAAGCCTACGTAGTTCTCTTATACATATTTTTTTCTACAAGACGTAAATGATTTAAATAGGTGTTAGTAAGAGTATCAATTAAGACCTTATTCAAAACCACCCTACAACACGCCTTGTGGGCTTAGACTTATTTGATTTAAGTTGCCTACGTATCGTCTTGAAGTTTTAGAGGAATCGAAGCCTACGTAGTTCTCATATATTTTTTTTCTACAAGACGTAAGTGATTTAAATATGCATTAGTAACAGTAGCAATTAAGACCCTATTCAAAAGCACTCCATAACACGCCTTGTGGGGTTGGACTTATTTAATTTAAGCTACCTACGTATCCCCTTGAAGTTTTGGAGGAATCAAAGCCTACGTAGTTCTCTTATATATATATTTTTTTTACAAGACGTAAATGATTTAAATAGGTGTTAGTAAGAGTATCAATTAAGACCCTATTTAAAACCACTCTAAAACACGCCTTGTGGGCTTTGACTTATTTGATTTAAGTTACCTACGTATCCTCTTGAAGTCTTAGAGGAATCAAAGCCTACGTACTTCTTATATACTTTTTTTCTACAAGACGTAAGTTATTTAAATAGGCATTAGTAACAGTAGCAATTAAGGTCCTATTCAAAACTACTCCACAACACGTCGTATAGGCTTGGACTTATTTAATTTAAGTTGCTAACGTATCCTCATGAAGTTTTAGAGGAATCAAAGCCTACGTGGTTCTCTTATATATATATATATCAATATATATTTTTCTACGAGATGTAAATGATTTAAATAGGTCTTAGTAAGAGTATCTATTAAGATCCTATTCGAAACCACTCTACAACACGCCTTGTGGGTTTGCACTTATTTATTTTAAGTTGTATATGTATTCACTTGAAGTTTTAGAGAAATCAAAGCCTACGTAATTCTCATATATTTTTTTTTCTACAAGACGTAAGTTATTTAAATAGGCATTAGTAACAGTAGCAATTAAGGTCTTATTCAAAACCACTCCACAACACGCCTTATGGGCTTGGACTTATTTAATTTAAGATGCCTACATATTCTCTTGAAGTTTTAGAGGAATCAAAGCATACGTAGTTCTCTTACATTTTTTTTTCTACAAGACGTAAATGATTTAAATAGGTCTTAATAAGAGTATCAATTAGGACCCCATTCAAAATCACTCTAAAACACGTCTTGTGGGCTTGGACTTATTTAATTTAAGCTGCCTACGTATCCTCGTGAAGTTTTAGAGGAATCAAAGCTTACGTAGTTCTCTTATTGTTTATTTTTTTTACAAGACATAAATGATCTAAATACGCCTTGGTAAGAATACCAATTAAGGCCCTATTTAAAACCGCTCCACAACACGCCTTGTGGGTTTTGACTTATTTAATCTATGTTGCCTACATATCCTCTTGAAGTTTTAAAGAAATAAAAGCCTACGTAGTTCTTTTAACTATACATTTATTTTCAATGTGACAAATGATTTTAATAATAGGAAACCATGGCTTATTATGCATATCCTCAAAACTTTTATAACATAATAAAGAGATTAAAAAAATTATCATAACAAAATAAAAGAATTTAACTCATCATTTTCTTCAAATGTAATCGCCATTTATCTTAAAGCCTTTTATCTTAGCATACCAATATCCTGTTACTAAATTTGTTAAATGAAATACATTTTCTACTAATCTTAGTCTATTGATGTAAAAAAAGAATTGAAAAAGGTATTATACTTTACTGTTAGTAAATTTGCAAAGATTATAATTCCTTTAAGTATGAATTGACAGAACACCTTGTACATATGTATGTATATATATTAAAAGTATGTCAATCTCTTTTTAAAATAAAAAAACAATACATGGGTAAAGAAGTGACCCTTCTATTTGTTTGTGAGATGTCATGACATTTATTTACTATAAAAATGCTTCTTTAGTTGTATGTTTGATGGTGTCGCATTTGTTGATATAAAATTGCTTCTTAAGTTGTACATTTGATAGCATTGTATTAACTCAAAAAAAAAACCCAATTTAATGACTTAGTAAGATTATTAATGAAGGCCCTATTCAAAACCAATCAACAACACGCCTTATAGGCTTAGTCTTATTTTATTTAAGCTGCATACGCATGCTCGTCATGTTTTAGAGGAATCAAAGCCTACGTAGATCTCTTATATATATATTTTTTTCTACGAGATGTAAATGATTTAAATAGGTCTAAGTAAAAGTATCTATTAAGATCCCATTCAAAACCACTCTACGACATGACTTGTTCACTCTACAACATGCCTTGTGGGTTTGGACTTATTTGATTTAAGTTGCCTACGTATCCTCTTGAAGTTTTAAATGAATCAAAGCCAACGTAGTTCTCTTATATGTATATTTTTTTCTACGAGACGTAAATGATTTCAATAGGTCTTAGTAAGAATATCTATTAAGACCATATTCAAAACACTCTACAACATGCCTTGTGGGTTTGGACTTATTTAATTTAACTGGCCTACGTATCCTCTTGAAGTTTTAGAGGAATAAAAGCCTACGTAGTTTTCAAATATTTTTTTCTACAACACATAAATGATTTATATAGGCATTAGTAACAATACAAATTAAGACCCTATTCAAAACCACTCCATAACACGCCTTGTGGCCTTGGACTTATTTAATTTAAGCTGCCTACGTATCCTCTTAAAGTTTTAGAGGAATCAAAGCCTACGTAGTTCTCTTATACATATTTTTTTTCTACAAGACGTAAATGATTTAAATAGGTGTTAGTAAGAGTATCAATTAAGACCCTATTCAAAACCACTCTAAATCACGCCTTGTGGGCTTGGACTTATTTGATTTAAGTTCCCTACGTATCGTCTTGAAGTTTTAGAGGAATCGAAGCCTACGTAGTTCTCATATATTTTTTTTTTCTACAAGACGTAAGTGATTTAAATATGCATTAGTAACAGTAGCAATTAAAGCCCTATTCAAAAGCACTCCATAACACGCCTTGTGGGGTTGGACTTATTTAATTTAAGCTACCTACGTATCCCCGTGAAGTTTTAGAGGAATCAAAGCCTACGTAGTTCTCTTATATATATATTTTTTCTACAATACGTAAATGATTTAAATAGGTGTTAGTAAGAGTATCAATTAAGACCCTATTCAAAACCACTCTACAACATGTCTTGTGGGTTTGGACTTATTTGATTTAAGTTGCCTACGTATCCTCTAGAAGTTCTAGAGGAATCAAAGCCTATGTAGTTCTCATATATTTTTTTCTACAACACATAAATGATTTATATAGGCGTTAGAAATAATATCAATTAAGGCCCTATTCCAAACTACTCCATAACACGCCTTGTGGGCTTGAACTTATTTAATTTAAGCTGCCTACGTATCCTCTTTAAGTTTTAGAGGAATCAAAGCCTACGTAGTTCTCTTATATATATATTTTTTTTCTACAAGACGTAAATTATTTAAATAGGTGTTAGTAAGAGTATCAATTAAGACCCTATTCAAAACCACTCTACAACATGCCTTATGAGTTTGGACTTATTTGATTTAAGTTGTCTACGTATCCTCTTGAAGTTTTAAAGGAATCAAATCCTACGTAGTTCTCATATATTTTTTTTTCTACAAGACGTAAGTGATATAAATAGGCTTTAGTAATAGTAGCAATTAAGGTCCTATTCAAAACCACTCCACAACACGTTTTATGGGGTTGAACTTATTTAATTTGAGCTGCCTACATATCCTCTTGAAGTTTTAGCGGCATCAAAACCTACGTAGTTCTCTTATATATTTTTTTTCGACAAGATGTAAATGATTTAAATAGGCCTTAATAAGAGTATCAATTAGGACCCTATTCATAATCACTCTATAACACTCCTTGTGGGCTTGGACTTATTTAATTTAAGCGGCCTACGTATCCTCTTGAAGTTTTAAAGGAATCAAAGCTTACGTAGTTCTCTTATTTTTTATTTTTTTACAAGACATAAATGATTTAAATACGCCTTGGTAAGAATACCAATTAAGGCCCTATTCAAAACCCTCCACAACACGCCTCGTGGGTTTGGAGTAATTTAATCTATGCTGCCTACATATCCTCTTGAAGTTTTAAAGAAATAAAAGCCTACGTAGTTCTTTTAACTATACATTTATTTTCAATGTGACATAAATGATTTTAGTAATAGGAAACCATGGCTTATTATGCATATCCTCAAAACTTTTATAACATAATAAAGAGATTAAAAAAATTGTCATAACATAATAAAAGAATTTAACTCAACATTTTCTTCAAATATAATCGCCGTTTATCTAAATGCCTTTTATTTTAGTATACCAGATATCCTGTTACTAAATTTTTTGAATGAAATGCATTTTCTAGTAATCTTAGTCTATTGATTTAAAAAAAGAATTGAAAAATGTATTATACTTTATTGTTGGTAAATTTGCAAAGATTATAATTCCTTTAAGTATGAATTGACATATCACCTTGTACATCTGTATGTATATATATTAAAAGTATGTCAATCTCTTTTTAAAATAAAACAACTATCCATGGGTAAAGATCTGACCCTTCTATTTCCTTTTGTGATGTTATGACATTTATTTGCTATAAAAATGCTTCTTTAGTTGTATGTTTGATGGCGTTGCATTTGTTGATATAAAATTGCTTCTTAAGTTGTACATTTGATAGTATTGTATTAATTCAAAAAAAAAACCAATTTAATGACTTAGTAAGAGTATTAATGAAGGCCCTATTCAAAACCAATCAACAACGTGCTTTATAGGCTTAGACTTATTTTATTTAAGCTGCTTACGTATCCTCGTAATGTTTTAGAGGAATCAAAGCCTACGTAGTTTTCTTATATATATATATATATATTTTTTTTTTTCTACGAAACGTAAATGATTTAAATAGGTCTAAGTAAGAGTATCTATTAAGACTCTATTCAAAACCACTCTACAACATGCCTTGCGGGTTTAGACTTATTTAATTTAAGTAGCCTACATATACTCTTGAAGTTTTAGAGGAATAAAAGCCTATGTAGTTCTCAAATATTTTTCTTACAACACATAAATGATTTATATAGCATTAGTAACAGTAGCAATTAAGGCCCTATTCAAAACCACTCTATAGCACACTTTGTGGGCTTGGACTTCTTTAATTTAAGTTGCCTACGTATCCTCTTGAAGTTTTAGAGGAATCAAAGCCTACGTAGTTCTCTTATATATATTTTTTTCTACAAGACGTAAATGATTTAAATAGGTGTTAGTAAGAGTATCAATTAAGATCCTATTCAAAACCACTCTACAACAAACTTTGTGGGCTTGGACTTATTTGATTTAAGTTGCCTATGAATCCTCTTGAAGTTTTAGAAGAATCAAAGCCTACGTAGTTCTCATATATTTTTTTTCTACAAGACGTAAGTGATTTAAATAGGCATTAGCAACAGTAGCAATTAAGGTCCTATTCAAAACCACTCCACAACACGCCTTATGGGCTTGACTTATTTAATTTAAGCTGCCTACGTATCCTCTTGAAGTTTTAGAGGAATCAAAGCCTACGTAGTTCTCTTATATATATATTTTTTCTACGAGACGTAAATGATTTATATAGGTCCTAATAAGAGTATATATTAAGACCCTGTTCAAAACCACTCTACAATTTGCCTTGTGGGTTTAGACTTATTTATTTTATATTGCATACGTATACTCTTGAAGTTTTAGAGGAATAAAAGCCTATGTAGTTCTCAAATATTTTTTTCTACAACACATAAATGATTTATATCGGCATTAGTAACAGTAGTAATTAAGGCCCTATTCAAAACCACTTCATAACGCGCCTTGTGAGCTTGGACTTATTAAATTTAAGCTGCCTACGTATCCTCTTGAAGTTTTACTGGAATAAAAGCCTACGTAGTTC
The DNA here is from genome assembly GCA_039657345.1 of Stephania japonica. NCBI lineage: Eukaryota > Viridiplantae > Streptophyta > Magnoliopsida > Ranunculales > Menispermaceae > Stephania > Stephania japonica. The sequence goes on from CM077557.1 coordinate 12,063,978, forward strand.
TCTTATATATATTTTTTTCTGCAAGACGTAAATGATTTAAATAGGTGTTAGTAAGAGTATCAATTAAGACCCTATTCAAAACCACTCTACAACATGCCTTATGAGTTTGGACTTATTTGATTTAAGTTGTCTACGTATCCTCTTGAAGTTTTAAAGGAATCAAAGCCTGCGTAGTTCTCATATATTTTTTTTTCTACAAGACGTAAGTGATATAAATAGGCTTTAGTAATAGTAGCAATTAAGGTCCTATTCAAAAACACTCCACAACACGCTTTATGGGCTTGAACTTATTTAATTTGAGCTGCCTACGTGTCCTCTTTAGATTTTAGAGGAATCAAAGCCTACGTAGTTCTCTTATATATTTTTTTTCGACAAGACGTAAATGATTTAAATAGGTCTTAATAAGAGTATCAATTAGGACCCTATTCATAATCACTCTATAACACGCCTTGTGGGCTTGGACTTATTTAATTTAAGATGCCTACGTATCCTCTTGAAGTTTTAAAGGAATAAAAGCTTACGTAGTTCTTTTATTTTTTATTTTTTCACAAGACATAAATGATTTAAATACGCCTTGGTAAGAATACCAATTAAGGCCCTATTCAAAACCGCTCCACAACACGCCTCGTGGGTTTGGAGTAATTTAATCTATACTACCTACATATCCTCTTGAAGTTTTAAAGAAATAAAAGCCTACGTAGTTCTTTTAACTATACATTTATTTTCAATGTGACATAAATGATTTTAGTAATAGGAAACCATGGCTTATTATGCATATCCTCAAAACTTTTATAACATAATAAAGAGATTAAAAAAAATTTCATAACATAATAAAATAATTTAACTTAACATTTTCTTCAAATATAATCGCCGTTTATCTAAATGTCGTTTATTTTAGTATACCAAATATCCTGTTACTAAATTTGTTGAATGAAATGCATTTTCTAGTAATCTTAGTCTATTGATTTAAAAAAAGAATTGAAAAAGCTATTATACTTTACCAGTTGGTAAATTTGCAAAGATTATAATTCCTTTAAGTATGAATTGACAGATCACCTTGTACATCAGTATGTATATATATTAAAAGTATGTCAATGTCTTTTTAAAATAAAACAACTATACATGGGTAAAGAACTGACCCTTCTATTTCTTTTTGTGATGTCATGACATTTATTTGCTATAAAAATGCTTCTTTAGTTGTATGTTTGATGGCGTTGCATTTGTTGATATAAAATTGCTTCTTAAGTTGTACTTTTGATAGTTTTGTATTAATTCAAAAAAAAACCAATTTAATGACATAGTAAGAGTATTAATGAAGGCCCTATTCAAAACCAATCAACAACACGCTTTATAGGCTTGGACTTATTCTACTTAAGCTGCTTATGTATCCTCGTAATGTTTTAGAGGAATCAAAGCCTACGTAGTTCTCTTATATATATATATATATATATATATATATATATATATATATATATATATATATATTTTTTTTTTTTTTTTTCTACGAAACGTAAATGATTTAAATAGGTCTAAGTAAGAGTATCTATTAAGCTCTATTCAAAACCACTCTACAACATTCCTTGCGGGTTTAGACTTATTTAATTTAAGTTGCCTACATATACTCTTGAAGTTTTAGAGGAATAAAAGCCTATGTAGTTCTCAAATATTTTTCTTACAACACATAAATGATTTATATAGGCATTAGTAACAGTAGCAATTAAGGCCCTATTCAAAACCACTCCATAGCACACCTTGTGGGCTTGGACTTCTTTAATTTAAGCTGCCTACGTATCCTCTTGAAGTTTTAGAGGAATCAAAGCCTACGTAGTTCTCTTATATATATTTTTTCTAGAAGACGTAAATGATTTAAATAGGTGTTAGTAAGAGTATCAATTAAGACCCTATTCAAAACCACTCTATAACACGCTTTGTGAGCTTGGACTTATTTGATTTAAGTTGCCTATGAATCCTCTTGAAGTTTTAAAGGAATCAAAGCCTACGTAGTTCTCATATATTTTTTTTCTACAAGACGTAAGTGATTTAAATAGGCATTTGCAACAGTAGCAATTAAGGTCCTATTAAAAACCACTCCACAACACGTCTTTAGGGCTTGGACTTATTTAATTTAAGCTGCCTACGTATCCTCTTGAAGTTTTAGAGGAATCAAAGCCTACGTAGTTCTCTTGTATATATATTTTTTCTACAAGACGTAAATGATTTAAATAGGTCTTAGTAAGAGTATATATAAGACCCTGTTCAAAACCACTCTACAACATGCCTTGTGGGTTTGGACTTATTTAATTTAAGTTGCATACGTATACTCTTGAAGTTTTAGAGGAATAAAAGCCTATGTAGTTCTCAAATATTTTTTTCTACAACACATAAATGATTTATATAGGCATTAGTAACAGTAGTAATTAAGGCCATATTCAAAACCACTTCATAACGCGCCTTGTGAGCTTGGACTTATTAAATTTAAGCTGCCTACGTGTCCTCTTGAAGTTTTAGAGGAATCAAAGCCTACGTAGTTCTCTTATATATATTTTTTTTCTACAAGACGTAAATGATTTAAATAGGTGTTAGTAAGAGTATCAATTAAGACCCTATTCAAAACCACTCTACAACACGCCTTGTGGGCTTGGACTTATTTCATTTAAGTTGCCTACGTATCCTCTTAAAGTTTTAGAGAAATCAAAGCCTACGTAGTTCTCATATATTTTTTTTTTCTACAAGACGTAAATGATTTAAATAGGCATTAGTAATAGTAGCAATTAAGGTCCCATTCAAAACCACTCCACAATAGGCCTTATGGGGTTGGACTTATTTAATTTGAGCTGCCTACGTATCCTATTGAAGTTTTAGAGGAATCAAAGCCTACGTAGTTCTCTTATTTATATATCTTTTTTTTCTACGTGACGTAAATGATTTAAATAGGTATTAGTAAGAGTATCTATTAAGACCCTATTTAAAACACTCTACAACATGCCTTGTGGGTTTGGACTTATTTAATTTAAGTTGCTTACGTATCCTCTTGAAGTTTTAGAGGAATAAAAGACTACGTAGTTCTCAAATATTTTTTTCTACAACACATAAATGATTAATATAGGCTTTTGTAACAATAGCAATTAGGGCCCTATTCAAAACCACTCCATAACACGCCCTGTGGGCTTGGACATATTTAATTTAAGCTGCCTATGTATCCTCTAGAAGTTTTAGAGGAATCAGAGCCTACGTAGTTCTCTTATATATATTTTTTTTCTACAAGACGTAAATGATTTAAATAGGTGTTAGTAAGAGTATCAATTAAGACTCTATTCAAAACCACTCTACAACACGCCTTGTGGGTTTGGACTTATTTGATTTAAGTTGCCTACGTATCCTCTTGTAGTTTTAGAGGAATCAAAGCATACGTAGTTCTCATATTTTTTTTTTCTACAAGACGTAAGTAATTTAAATTGGCATTAGTAATAGTTGCAATTATGGTCCTATTCATAACCACTCCACAACACGCCTTATGGGCTTGGACTTATTTAATTTAAGCCTCCTACATATCCTATTGAAGTTTTAGAGAAATCAAAGCCTACGTAGTTCTCTTATATGTATTTTTTCTACAAGACGTAAATGATTTAAATATGTCTTAATAACAGTATCAATTAGGACCCTATTCAAAATCACTCCACAACACGCCTTGTGGGCTTGGACTTATTTAATTTAAGCTACCTACGTATCCTCTTCAAGTTCTAGAGGAATCAAAGCTTACGTGATTCTCTTATTTTTTATTTTTTTTACAAGACATAAATGATTTAAATACGCCTTGGTTAGAATACCAATTAAGGCCCTATTCAAAATCGCTCCACAATACGCCTTGTACGTTTGGACTAATTTAATCTATGCTGCCTACATATCCTCTTGAAGTTTTCAAGAAATAAAAGCCTACGTAGTTTTTTTAACTATACATTTATTTTCAATGTGACATAAATGATTTTAATAATAGGAAACCATGGCTTATTATGTATATCTTCAAAACTTTTATAACATAATAAAGAGATTAAAAAAATTGTCATAAAATAATAAAAGAATTTAACTCAACATTTTCTTCAAATGTAATTGCCATTTATCTTAATGCCTTTTATTTTAGTATACCGAATATCCTGTTACTAAATTTGTTGAATGAAATGCATTTTCTACTAATCTTAGTCTATTGATGTAAAAAAAGAATTGAAAAAGGTATTATACTTTACTGTTGCTAAATTTGCAAGGACTATAATTCCTTTATGTTTTGACAGAACACCTTGTAAATATGTATGTATATATATTAAAAGTATGGCAATCCCATTTTAAAATAAAACAACTATACAAGGGTAAAGAACTGACCTTTCTATTTGTTTTTGAGATGTCATGACAATTATTTGCTATAAAAATGCTTCTTTAGTTGTATGTTTGATGGCGTAGCATTTGTTGATATAAAATTGCTTCTTAAGTTGTACATTTGATAGCATTGTATTAACTCAAAAAAAAACCAATTTAATGACTTAGTAAGAGTATTAATGAAGGCCCTATTCAAAACAAATAAACAACACGCCTTATAGGCTTGGACTTATTTTATTTAAACTGCCTACGTATCCTCGTCATGTTTTAGAAGAATCAAAGCCTACGTAGTCCTCTTATATATGTATATTTTTTTCTACGAGACGTAAATGATTTAAATAGGTCTAAGAAAGAGTATCTATTAAGACCCTATTCAAAACCACTCTACAACATGCCTTGTGGTTTAGACTTTTTTAATTTAAGTTGCCTACATATCCTCTTCAAGTTTTAGAGGAATAAAAGCCTACGTAGTTCTCAAATATTTTTTTCTACAACACATAAATGATTTATATAGGCATTAGTAACAGTAGCAATTAAGGCCCTATTCAAAACCACTCCATAACACGCCTTGTGCGCTTGGACTTATTTAATTTAAACTGCCTACGTAGTTCTCTTATATATATATATATATATTTTTTTTTTTTCTACGAAACGTAAATGATTTAAATAGGTCTAAGTAAGAGTATCTAATAATACCATATTCAAAACCACTCTACAACATGTCTTGCGGGTTTTGACTTATTTAATTTAAGTTGCCTACATATACTCTTGAAGTTTTGGAGGAATAAAAGCCTATGTAGTTCTCAAATATTTTTCTTATAACACATTAATAATTTATGTAGGCATTAGTAACAGTAGAAATTAAGGCCCTATTCTAAACCACTCCATAACACACCTTGTGGGCTTGGACTTCTTTAATTTAAGCTGCCTACGTATCCTCCTGAAGTTTTAGAGGAATCAAAGCCTACGTAGTTCTCTTATATATATTTTTTTCTATAAGATGAAAATGATTTAAATAGGTGTTAGTAAGAGTATCAATTAAGACCCTATTCAAAACCACTCTACAACACGCTTTGTGGGCTTGGACTTATTTAATTTAACTGGCCTACGTATCCTCTTGAAGTTTTAGAAGAATAAAAGCCTACGTAGTTCTCAAATATTTTTTTCTACAACACAAATAATTTATGTAGGCATTAGTAACAATACAAATTAAGACCCTATTCAAAACCACTCCATAACACGCCTTGTGGGCTTGGACTTATTTAATTTAAGCTGCCTACGTATCCTCTTGAAGTTCTAGAGGAATCAAAGCCTACGTAGTTCTCTTATACATATTTTTTTTTCTACAAGACGTAAATGATTTAAATACGTGTTAGTAAGAGTATCAATTAAGACCCTATTCAAAACCACTCTACAACACGCCTTGTAGGCTTGGACTTATTTGATTTAAGTTGCCTACGTATCCACTCGAAGTTTTAGAGGAAACGAAGCCTACATAGTTCTCATATATTTTGTTTTCTACAAGACATAAGTGATTTAAATAAGCATTAGTAACAGTAGCAATTAAGGCCCTATTCAAAAGCACTCCATAACACACCTTGTGTGCTTGAACTTATTTAATTTAAGCTACCTACGTATCCTCTTGAAGTTTTAAAGGAATCAAAGCCTACGTAGTTCTCTTATATATATATATATTTTTTTTTTCTATAAGACGTAAATGATTTAAATAGGTGTTAGTAAGAGTATCAATTAAGACCCTATTCAAAACCACTCTACAACATGCCTTGTGGGTTTGGACTTATTTGATTTAAGTTGCCTATGTATCCTCTAGAAGTTCTAGAGGAATCAAAGCCTATGTAGTTCTCATATATTTTTTTCTACAACACATAAATGATTTATATAGGCGTTAGAAATAATACCAATTGACGCCCTATTCCAAAGCACTCCATAACACGTCTTGTGGGCTTGAACTTATTTAATTTAAGCTGCCTACGTATCCTCTTTACGTTTTAGAGGAATCAAAGCCTACGTAGTTCTCTTATATATATTTTTTTTTCTACAAGACGTAAATGATTTAAATAGGTGTTAGTAAGAGTATCAATTAAGACCCTATTCAAAACCACTCTACAACATGCCTTATAAGTTTGGACTTATTTGATTTAAGTTGTCTACGTATCCTCTTGAAGTTTTAAAGGAATCAAATCCTACGTAGTTCTCATATATTTTTTTTCTACAAGACGTAAGTGATATAAATAGGCTTTAGTAATAGTAGCAATTAAGGTCCTATTCAAAACCACTCCACAACACGTTTTATGGGCTTGAACTTATTTAATTTGAGCTGCCTACGTATCCTCTTGAAGTTTTAGAGGAATCAAAGCCTACGTAGTTCTCTTATATTTTTTTTTTCGACAAGACCTAAATGATTTAAATACGTCTTAATAAGAGTATCAATTAGGACCCTATTCATAATCACTCTATAACACTCCTTGTGGGCTTGGACTTATTAAATTTAAGCGGCCTACGTATCCTCTTGAAGTTTTAAAGGAATCAAAGCTTACGTAGTTCTCTTAATTTTTATTTTTTTACAAGACATAAATGATTTAAATACGCCTTGGTAAGAATACCAATTAAGGCCCTATTCAAAACCCTCCACAACACACCTCGTGGGTTTGGAGTAATTCAATCTATGTTGCCTACATATCCTCTTGAAGTTTTAAAGAAATAAAAGCCTACGTAGTTCTTTTAACTATACATTTATTTTCAATGTGACATAAATGATTTTAGTAATAGGAAACCATGGCTTATTATGCATATCCTCAAAACTTTTATACCATAATAAAGAGATTAAAAAAATTGTCATAACATAATAAAAAAATTTAACTCAACATTTTCTTCAAATATAATCGTCGTTTATCTAAATGCCTTTTATTTTAGTATACCAAATATCCTGTTACTAAATTTTTTGAATGAAATGCATTTTCTAGTACTCTTTGTCTATTGATTTAAAAAAAGAATTGAAAAAGGTATTATACTTTACTGTTGGTAAATTTGCAAAGATTATAATTCCTTTAAGTATGAATTGACAGATCACCTTGTACATCTATATGTATATACATTAAAAGTATGTCAATCTCTTTTTAAAATAAAACCACTTTCCATGGGTAAAGAACTGACCCTTCTATTTCTTTTCGTGATGTCATGACATTTATTTGCTATAAAAATGCTTCTTTAGTTGTATGTTTGATGGCGTTGCATTTGTTGATATAAAATTGCTTCTTAAGTTATACATTTGATAGTATTGTATTAATTCAAAAAAAAACCAATTTAATGACTTAGTAAGAGTATTAATGAAGGCCCTATTCAAAACCAATCAACAACACGCTTTATAGGCTTAGACTTATTTTATTTAAGCTGCTTACGTATCCTCGTAATGTTTTAGAGGAATCAAAGCCGACGTAGTTCTCTTATATATATATATATATATATATATATATATATATATATATATATATATATATTTTTTTTTTTTTTTTTTTTTTTTTTTTCTACGAAACGTAAATGATTTAAATAGGTCTAAGTAAGAGTATCTATTAAGAGTCTATTCAAAACCACTCAACAACATTCCTTGCGGGTTTAGACTTATTTAATTTAAGTTGCCTACATATACTCTTGAAGTTTTAGAGGAATAAAAGCCTATGTAGTTCTCAAATATTTTTCTTACAACACATAAATGATTTATATAGGCATTAGTAACAGTAGCAATTAAGGCCCTATTCAAAACCACTCTATAGCACACCTTGTGGGCTTGGACTTCTTTAATTTAAGCAGCCTACGTATCCTCTTGAAGTTTTAGAGGAATCAAAGCCTACGTAGGAAACCATGGCTTATTATGCATATCCTCAAAACTTTTATAACATAATAAAGAGATTAAGAAAATTGTCATAACATAATAAAAGAATTTAACTCAACATTTTCTTCAAATGTAATCGCCGTTTATCTTAATGCCTTTCATTTTAGTATACCGAATATCCTGTTACTAAATTTGTTGAATGAAATGAATTTTCTACTAATCTTAGTCTATTGATGTAAAAAAAGAATTGAAAAAGGTATTATACTTTACTGTTGGTAAATTTGCAAAGATTATAATTCCTATAAGTATGAATTGACAGAACACCTTGTACATATGTATGTATATATATTAAAAGTATGTCAATCTCTTTTTAAAAGAAAACAACTATACATGGGTAAGAAGTTACCCTTCTATTTGTTTTTGAGATGTCATGACATTTATTTTCTATAAAAATGCTTCTTTAGTTGTATGTTTGATGGCATTGCATTTGTTGATATAAAATTGCTTCTTAAGTTGTACATTTGATAGCATTGTATTAACTCAAAAAAAAACCAATTTAATGACTTAGTAAGAGTATTAATGAAGGCCCTATTCAAAACCAATCAACAACACGCCTTTTAGGCTTGGACTTATTTTATTTAAGCTGCCTACGTATCCTCGTCATGTTTTAGAGGAATCAAAGCCTACGTAGTTCTTTTATATATATATATAAATTTTTTTCTACGAGACATAAATGATTTAAATAGGTCTAAGTAAGAGTATCTATTAAGACCCTATTCAAAACCATACTACAACATGCCTTGTGGGTTTAGATTTATTTAAGTTAAGTTGCCTACATATCCTCTTGAAGTTTTAGAGGTATAAAAGCCTACGTAGTTCTCAAATATTTTTTTTCTACAACACATAAATGATTTATATAGGCATTAGTAACAATAGCAATTAAGGCCCTATTCAAAACCACTCCATAACATGCCTTGTGGGCTTGGACTTATTTAATTTAAGCTGCCTACGTTCCCTCTTGAAGTTTTAGAGGAATCAAAGCCTACGTAGTTCTCTTATTTATATATTTTTTTTCTACAAGACGTAAATGATTTAAATAGGAGTTAGTAAGAGTATCAATTAAGACCTATTCAAAACCACTCTACAACACGCCTTGTGGGCTTGGACTTATTTGTTTTAAGTTGCCTACGTATCCTCTTGAAGTTTTAGAGGAATCAAAGCCTACGTGGTTCTCATATATTTTTTTTTAATACAAGACGTAAGTGATTTAAATAAGCATTAGTAACAGTAACAATTAAGATCCTATTCAAGATTATTCCACAACACGCTTTATGGGCTTGGACTTATTTAATTTAAGCTGCCTACGTATCCTCTTGAAGTTTTAGAGGAATCAAAGCCTACGTAGTTCTCTTATATGTATATATATATATTTTTCTCTACGAGACATAAATGATTTAAATAGGTCTTAGTAAGAGTATATATTAAGACCCTATTCAAAACCACTTTACAACATGTCTTGTGGGTTTGGACTTATTTAATTTAAGTTACCTACGTATCCTCTTGAAGTTTTAGAGGAATAAAAGCCTATGTAGTTCTCAAATATTTTTTTCTACAACACATAAATTATTTATATAGGCATTTGCATTAATAGCATTTAAGGCCCTATTCAAAACCACTCCATAACACGCCTTGTGGGTTTGGACTTATTTAATTTAAGCTGCCTACGTATCCTCTTGAAGTTTTAGAGGAATCAAAGCCTACGTAGTCCTCATATATTTTTTTTTACAAGACATAAATGATTTAAATAGGCATTAGTAAGAGTAGCAATTAAGTTCCTATTCAAAACTACTATACAACACGTCTAGTGGCCTTGGACTTATTTAATTTAAGCTGTTTACGTATCCTCTTGAAGTTTTAGAGGCATCAAACCCTAAGTAGTTCTATTATCCTATTAATAAATTTGCTGAATGAACTGCATTTTCTACTAATCTTAGTCTATTGATATAAAAAAAACAATTGAAAAAGTATTATACTTTACTGTTGGTAAATTTGCAAAGATTATAATTCCTTTAAGTATGAAGTGACATAACACTTTGTACATATGTATGTATATATATTAAAAGTATGTCAATCTCTTTTTAAAATAAAACAACTATACATGGGTAACGAAGTGACCCTTCTATTTGTTTTTGAGATGTCATGTCATTTATTTGCTATAAAAATGCTTCTTTAGTTGTATGTTTGATGGCGTTGCATTTGTTGATATAAAATTGCTTCTTAAGTTGTACATTTGATAGCATTGTATTAAATAAAAAAAAAAAAACAAATTCAATGACTTAGTAAGAGTATCAATGAAAGCTCTATTCAAAACCCATCAACAATACGGCTTTTAGGCTTGGACTTATTTTATTTAAGCGGTCTACATATCATTTTCATGTTTTAAAGGAATCACAGCCTAGGTAGTTCTCTTACGTATTTTTTTCTATGCGACGCAAATGATTTAAATAGGCCTTAGTAAGAATCAATTAAGGCCCTATTCAAAACCACTCCACAACACACCTTGTGGGCTTGGACTTATTTCATTTAAGCTGCCTACGTATCCTCTTGAAGTTTTAGAGGAATCAAAGCCTACGTAGTTTTCTTATATATATTTTTTTCTACAAGATGTAAATGATTTAAATAGGTCTTAGTAAGAGTATCAATTAAGACCCTATTCAAAATCACTCTACAACACGCCTTGTGGGCTTGGACTTATTTAATTTAAGCTGCCTACATATCCTCTTGAAGTTTTAGAGCAATCAAAGCTTACGTAGTTCTCTTATTTTTTATTTTTTTACAAGACATCTAAATACGCCTTGGTAAGAATACCAATTAAGGCCCTATTCAAAACCGCTCCACAACACGCCTTGTGGGTTTGGACTTATGTAATCTATGCCTACATATCCTCTTGAAGTTTTAAAGAAATAAAAGCCTACATAATTCTTTTAACTATACTTTTATTTTCAATGTAACATAAATGATTTTAATAATAGGAAACCATGGCTTATTATGCATATCCTCAAAACTGTTATAACATATTAAAGAGATTAAAAAAAAATTGCCATACATAATAAAAGATTTTAACTCAACCTTTTCTTCAAATGAAATCGTCGTTTATCTTAATTCCTTTTATTTTAGTATACCAAATATCCTGTTACTAAATTTATTGAATGAAATGCATTTTCTACTAATCTTAGTCTATAGATGTAAAAAAAGAATTGAAAAAGGTATTATACTTTACTGTTGGTAAATTTGCAAAGATTATAATTCCTTTAAGTATGAATTGATAGAACACCTTCTACATATGTATGTATATATATATAAAGTATGTTAATCTCTTTTTAAGATAACACAACAATACATGGGTAAAGAAGTGACCCTTCTATTTGTTTTTGAGATGTCATGACATTTATTTGCTATAAAACTGCTTCTTTAGTTGTATGTTTTATGGCGTTGCATTTGTTGATATAAAATTGCTTCTTAAGTTGTACATTTTATAGCATTGTATTAACATAAAAAAAAACCAATTTAATGAAGGCCCTATTCAAAACAAATCAACAACATGCCTTATAGGCTTGGACTTATTTTATTTAAGCTGGCTGCGTATCCTCTAGAAGTTTTAGAGGAATCAAAGCCTATGTTGTTCTCTTATATATATGTTTTTTCTACGAGACATAAATGATTTAAATACGTCTTAGTAACAGTATCTATTAAGACCCTATTCAAAACTACTCTACAACATGCCTTGTGGGTTTGGACTTATTTAATTTATGTTGCCTACGTATCCTCTTGAAGTTTTATAGGAATAAAAGCCTACGTAGTTCTCAAATATTTATTTCTACAACACATAAATGATTTATATAGGCATTAGTAACAGTAGCAATTAAGGCCCTATTGAAAACCACTCCATAACACGCCTTGTAGGCTTGGACTTCTTTAATTTAAGCTGCCTACGTATCCTCTTGTTGTTTTAGAGGAATCAAAGCCTACGTACTTCTCTTATATATATATATATATATATATATATATATATATATATATATATATATTTTACAAGACGTAAATGATTTAAATAGGTGTTAGTAAGAGTATCAATTAAGACCCTATTTAAAACCACTCTACAACACGCCTTGTGGTCTTGGACTTATTTGATTTAAGTAACCTACGTATCCTCTTGAAGACTTAGAGGAATCAAAGCCTACGTACTTCTTATATACTTTTTTTCTACAAGACGTAAGTTATTTAAATAGGCATTAGTAACAGTAGCAATTAAGGTCCTATTCAAAACTACTCCACAAGACATCGTACGGGCTTGGACTTATTTAATTTAAGTTGCCAACGTATCCTCATGAAGTTTTAGAGGAATCAAAGCCTACGTGGTTCTCTTATATGTATATATATATATATATACATATTTTTTTTTTCTACGAGATGTAAATGATTTAAATAGGTCTTAGTAAGAGTATCTATTAAGTTGTCTATGTATTCTCTTGAAGTTTTAGAGAAATCAAAGCCTACGTAGTTCTCATATATTTTTTTTCTACAAGACGTAAGTTATTTAAATAGGCATTAGTAACAGTAGCAATTAAGGTCTTATTCAAAACCACTCCACAACACGCCTTATGGGCTTGGACTTATTTAATTTAAGCTGCCTACGTATTCTCTTGAAGTTTTAGAGGAATCAAAGCCTACGTAGTTCTCTTACATTTTTTTTTCTACAAGACGTAAATGATTTAAGTCTTAATAAGAGTATCAATTAGGACCCCATTCAAAATCACTCTAAAACACGTCTTGTGGGCTTGGACTTATTTAATTTAAGCTGCCTACGTATCCTCGTGAAGTTTTAGAGGAATCAAAGCTTACGTAGTTCTCTTATTGTTTATTTTTTTTACAAGACATAAATGATCTAAATACGCCTTGGTAAGAATACCAATTAAGGCCCTATTTAAAACCGCTCCACAACACGCCTTGTGGGTTTTGACTTATTTAATCTATGTTGCCTACATATCCTCTTGAAGTTTTAAAGAAATAAAAGCCTACGTAGTTCTTTTAACTATACATTTATTTTCAATGTGACATATTTTAATAATAGGAAACCATGGCTTATTATGCATATCCTCAAAACTTTTATAACATAATAAAGAGATTAAAAAAATTGTCATAACAAAATAAAAGAATTTAACTCAATATTTTCTACAAATGTAATCGCCATTTATCTTAAAGCCTTTTATCTTAGCATACCAATATCCTGTTACTAAATTTGTTAATGAAATACATTTTCTTCTAATCTTAGTCTATTGATGTAAAAAAAGAATTGAAAAAGGTATTATACTTTACTGTTAGTAAATTTGCAAAGATTATAATTCCTTTATGTATGAATTGACAGAACACCTTGTACATATGTATGTATATATATTAAAAGTATGTCAATCTCTTTTTAAAATAAAACAACAATACATGGGTAAAGAAGTGACCCTTCTATTTGTTTGTGAGATGTCATGACATTTATTTGCTATAAAAATGCTTCTTTAGTTGTATGTTTGATGGTGTTGCATTTGTTGATATAAAATTGCTACTTAAGTTGTACATTTGGTAGCATTGTATTAACACAAAAAAAAAACCAATTTAATGACTTAGTAAGATTATTAATGAAGGCCCTATTCAAAACCAATCAACAACACGCCTTATAGGCCTGGTCTTATTTTATTTAAGCTGCCTACGCATCCTTGTCATGTTTTAGAGGAATCAAAGCCTACGTAGTTCTCTTATATATATATTTTTTTCTACGAGACGTAAATGATTTAAATAGGTCTAAGTAAAAGTATCTATTAAGATCCTATTCAAAACTACTCTACAACATGACTTGTGGGTTCACTCTACAACATGCCTTGAGGGTTTGGACTTATTTGATTTAAGTTGCCTACGTATCCTCTTGAAGTTTTAGATGAATCAAAGCCTATGTAGTTCTCTTATATGTATATTTTTTTCTACGAGACGTAAATGATTTAAATAGGTCTTAGTAAGAGTATCTATTAAGACCATATTCAAAACACTTTACAACATGTCTTATGGGTTTGGACTTATTTAATTTAACTGGCCTACATATCCTCTTGAGGTTTTTGAGGAATAAAAGCCTACGTAGTTTTCAAATATTTTTTTTTTACAACACATAAATGATTTATATAGGCATTAGTAACAATACAAATTAAGACCCTATTCAAAACCACTCCATAACACGTCTTGTGGGTTTGGACTTATTTAATTTAAGCTGCCTACGTATCCTCTTGAAGTTTTAGAGGAATCAAAGCCTACGTAGTTCTCTTATACATATTTTTTTTCTACAAGAGGTAAATGATTTAAATAGGTGTTTGTAAGAGTATCAATTAAGACCCTATTCAAAACCACTCTACAACACGCCTTGTGGGCTTGGACTTATTTGATTTAAATTGCCTACGTATCGTCTTGAAGTTTTAGACGAATCGAAGCCTGCGTAGTTCTCATATATTTTTTTTCTACAAGACGTAAGTGATTTAAATATGCATTAGTAACAGTAGCAATTAAGGCCCTATTCAAAAGCACTCCATAACACGCCTTGTGGGGTTGGACTTATTTAATTTAAGCTACTTATATATCCCATTGAAGTTTTAGAGGAATCAAAGCCTACGTAGTTCTCTTATATATATATTTTTTCTACAAGACGTAAATGATTTAAAAAGGTGTTAGTAAGAGTATCAATTAAGACCCTATTCAAAACCACTCTACAACATGCCTTGTGGGTTTGGACTTATTTGATTTAAGTTGCCTACGTATCCTCTTGAAGTTTTAGAGGAATCAATGCCTACGTAGTTCTCATATATTTTTTTCTACAACACATAAATGATTTATATAGGCGTTAGTAATAATAGCAATTAAGGCCCTATTCCAAAAAACTCCATAACACGCCTTGTGGGCTTGGACTTATTTAATTTAAGCTGCCTACGTATCCTCCATAAGTTTTAGAGGAATCAAAGCCTACGTAGTTCTCTCATATTTATATTTTTTTTCTATAAGACGTAAATGATTTAAATAGGTGTTAGTAAGAGTATCAATTAAGACCCTATTCAAAACCACTCTACAACATGCCTTATGGGTTTGGATTTATTTGATTTAAATTGTCTACGTATCCTCTTGAAGTTTTAAAGGAATCAAAGCCTACGTAGTTCTCATATATTTTTTTTTTCTACAAGACGTAAGTGATATAAATAGGCTTTAGTAATAGTAGCAATTAAGGTCCTATTCAAAATCACTCCACAACACGCTTTATGGGCTTGGACATATTTAATTTATCCTCTTGAAGTTTTAGAGGAATCAAAGCCTACGTAGTTCTCTTATATATATTTTTTTTCGACAAGACGTAAATGATTTAAATAGGTCTTAATAAGAGTATCAATTAGGACCCTATTCAAAATCACTCTATAACACGCCTTGTGGGCTTGGACTTATTTAATTTAAGCTGCCTACGTATCCTCTTGAAGTTTTAAAGGAATCAAAGCTTACGTAGTTCTCTTATTTTTTATTTTCTTACAAGACATAAATGATTTAAATACGCCTTGGTAAGAATACCAATTAAGGCCCTATTCAAAACTGCTCCAATACACGCCTTGTGGGTTTGGACTAATTTAATCTATGCTGCCTATATATCCTCTTGAAGTTTTAAAGAAATAAAAGCCTACGTAGTTCTTTTAACAATACATTTATTTTCAATGTGACATAAATGATTTTAATCATAGGAAACCATGGCTTATTATGCATATCCTCAAAACTTTTATAACATAATAAAGAGATTAAAAAAAATTGTCATAACATAATAAAAGAATTTAACTCAACCTTTTCTTCAAATGTAATCACCGTTTATCTTAATGCCTTTTATTTTAGTATACCGAATATCCTGTTACTAAATTTGTTGATTGAAATGCATTTTCTACTAATCTTAGTCTATTGATTTAAAGAAAGAATTGAAAAAGGTATTATACTTTACTGTTGGTAAATTTGCAAAGATTATAATTCGTTTAAGTATGAATTGACAAAACACCTTGTACATATGTTTGTATATATATTAAAAGTACGTCAATCTCTTTTTAAAATAAAACAACTATACATGGGTAAAGAACTGACCCTTCTATTTCTTTTTGTGATGTCATGACATTTATTTGCTATAAAAATGCTTCTTTAGTTGTATGTTTGATGGCGTTGCATTTGTTGATATAAAATTGCTTCTTAAGTTGTACATTTGATAGTATTGTATTAATTCAAAAAAAAACCAATTTAATGACTTAGTAAGAGTATTAATGAACCTATGCAAAACCAATCAACAACATGCCTTATAGGCTTGGACTTATTTTATTTAAGCTACCTATGCATCCTCGTAATGTTTTAGAGGAATCAAAGCCTACATAGTTCTCTTATATATATATATATATATATATATATATATATTATTTTTTATTTTTCTACGAAACGTAAATGATTTAAATAGGTCTAAGTAAGAGTATCTATTAATACTATATTCAAAACCACTCTACAACATGCCTTGCGGGTTTTGACTTATTTAATTTAAGTTGCCTACATATACTCTTGAAGTTTTGGAGGAATAAAAGCCTATGTAGTTCTCAAATATTTTTCTTACAACACATAAATAATTTATGTAGGCATTAGTAACAGTAGACATTAAGGCCCTATTCTAAACCACTCCATAACACACCTTGTGGGCTTGGACTTCTTTAATTTAAGCTGCCTACGTATCCTCCTGAAGTTTTCGAGGAATCAAAGCCTACGTAGTTCTCTTATATATATTTTTTTCTACAAGACGAAAATGATTTAAATAGGTGTTAGTAAGAGTATCAATTAAGACCCTATTCAAAACCACTCTACAACACGCTTTGTGGGCTTGGACTTATTTAATTTAACTGGCCTACGTATCCTCTTGAAGTTTTAGAAGAACAAAAGCCTACGTAGTTCTCAACTATTTTTTTCTACAACACAAATAATTTATGTAGGCATTAGTAACAATACAAATTAAGACCCTATTCAAAACCACTCCATAACACGCCTTGTGGGCTTGGACTTATTTAATTTAAGCTGCCTACGTATCCTCTTGAAGTTTTAGAGGAATCAAAGCCTACGTAGTTCTCTTATACATATTTTTTTTCTACAAGACGTAAATGATTTAAATACGTGTTAGTAAGATTATCAATTAAGACCCTATTCAAAACCACTCTACAACACGCCTTGTAGGCTTGGACTTATTAGATTTAAGTTGCCTACGTATCCACTCGAAGTTTTAGAGGAATCAAAGCCTACATAGTTCTCATATATTTTTTTTTCTACAAGACGTAAGTGATTTAAATAAGCATTAGTAACAGTAGCAATTAAGGCCCTATTCAAAAGCACTCCATAACACGCCTTGTGTGCTTGAACTTATTTAATTTAAGCTACCTACGTATCCTCTTGAAGTTTGAGAGGAATCAAAGCCTACGTAGTTCTCTTATATATATTTTTTCTATAAGACGTAAATGATTTAAATAGGTGTTAGTAAGAGTATCAATTAAGACCCTATTCAAAACCACTCTACAACATGCCTTGTGGGTTTGGACTTATTTGATTTAAGTTGCCTACGTATCCTCTAGAAGTTCTAGAGGAATCAAAGCCTATGTAGTTCTCATATATTGTTTTCTACAACACATAAATGATTTATATAGGCGTTAGAAATAATACCAATTAAGGCCCTAATCCAAAGCACTCCATAACACGCCTTGTGGGCTTGAACTTATTTAATTTAAGCTGCCTACGTATCCTCTTTAAGTTTTAGAGGAATCAAAGCCTACGTAGTTCTCTTATATATATTATTTTTTCTACAAGACGTAAATGATTTAAATAGGTGTTAGTAAGAGTATCAATTAAGACCCTATTCAAAACCACTCTACAACATGCCTTATGAGTTTGGACTTATTTGACTTAAGTTGTCTACGTATCCTCTTGAAGTTTTAAAGGAATCAAATCCTACATAGTTCTCATATATTTTTTTTTCTACAAGACGTAAGTGATATAAATAGGCTTTAGTAATAGTAGCAATTAAGGTCCTATTTAAAACCACTCCACAACATGCTTTATGGGCTTGAACTTATTTAATTTGAGCTGCCTACGTATCCTCTTGAAGTTTTAGAAGAATCAAAGCCTACATAGTTCTCTTATATATTTTTTTTTCGACAAGACGTAAATGATTTAAATAGGTCTTAATAAGAGTATCAATTAGGACCCTATTCATAATCACTCTATAACACGCCTTGTGGGCTTGGACTTATTTAATTTAAGCTGCCTACGTATCCTCTTGAAGTTTTAAAGGAATCAAAGCTTACGTAGTTCTCTTATTTTTTATTTTTTTACAAGACATAAATTATTTAAATACGCCTTGGTAAGAATACCAATTAAGGCCCTATTCAAAACCCTCCACAACACGACTCGTGGGTTTGGAGTAATTTAATCTATGCTGCCTACATATCCTCTTGAAGTTTTAAAAAAATAAAAGCCTACGTAGTTTTTTTAACTATACATTTATTTTCAATGTGACATAAATGATTTTAGTAATAGGAAACCATGGCTTATTATGCATATCCTCAAAACTTTTATAACATAATAAAGAGATTAAAAAAATTGTCATAACATAATAAAAGAATTTAACTTAAAATTTTCTTCAAATATAATCGTTGTTTATCAAAATGCCTTTTATTTTAGTATACCAAATATCCTGTTACTAAATTTTTTGAATGAAATGCATTTTCTAGTAATCTTAGTCTATTGATTTAAAAAAAGAATTGAAAAAGGTATTATACTTTACTGTTGGTAAATTTGCAAAGATTATAATTCCTTTAAGTATGAATTGACAGGTCACCTTGTACATCTGTATGTATATATATTAAAAGTATGTCAATCCCTTTTTAAAATAAAACAACTATCCATGGGTAAAAAACTGACCCTTCTATTTCTTTTTGTGATGTCATGACATTTATTTGCTATAAAAATGCTTCTTTAGTTGTATGTTTGATGGCGTTGCATTTGTTGATATAAAATTGCTTCTTAAGTTGTACATTTGATAGTATTGTATTAATTCAAAAAAAAAACCAATTTAATGACTTAGTAAGAGTATTAATGAACCTATTCAAAACCAATCAACAACACGCTTTATAGGCTTAGACTTATTTTATTTAAGCTGCTTACGTATCCTCGTAATGTTTTAGAGGAATCAAAGCCCACGTAGTTCTCTTATATATATATATATTTTTTTTCTACGAAACGTAAATGATTTAAATAGGTCTAAGTAAGAGTATCTATTAAGACTCTATTCAAAACTACTCTACAACATGCCTTGCGGGTTTAGACTTATTTAATTTAAGTTGCCTACATATACTCTTGAACTTTTAGAGGAATAAAAGCCTATGTAGTTCACAAATATTTTTCTTACAACACATAAATGATTTATATAGGCATTAGTAACAGTAGCAATTAAGGCCCTATTCAAAACCACTCTATAGCACACCTTGTGGGCTTGGACTTCTTTAATTTAAGCTGCCTACGTATCCTCTTGAAGTTTTAGAGGAATCAAAGTCTACGTAGTTCTCTTATATATATTTTTTTCTACAAGACGTAAATGATTTAAATAGGTGTTAGTAAGAGTATCAATTAAGACCCTATTCAAAACCACTCTACAACAAACTTTGTGGGCTTGTACTTATTTGATTTAAGTTGTCTATGAATCCTCTTCAAGTTTTAGAGGAATCAAAGCCTACGTAGTTCTCATATATTTTTTTTCTACAAGACGTAAGTGATTTAAATAGGCATTAGCAACAGTAGCAATTAAGGTCCTATTCAAAACCACTCCACAACACGCCTTATGGGCTTGGATTTATTTAATTTAAGCTGCCTACGTATCCTCTTGAAGTTTTAGAGGAATCAAAGCCTACGTAGTTCTCTTATATATATATTTTTTCTACGAGACGTAAATGATTTAAATAGGTCCTAATAAGAGTATATATTAAGGCCCTGTTCAAAACCACTCTACAATTTGCCTTGTGGGTTTGGACTTATTTATTTTATGTTGCATACGTATACTCTTGAAGTTTTAGAGGAATAAAAGCCTATGTAGTTCTCAAATATTTTTTTCTAAAACACATAAATGATTTATATAGGCATTAGTAACAGTAGTAATTAAGGCCCTATTCAAAACCACTTCATAACGCGCCTTGTGAGTTTGGACTTATTAAATTTAAGCTGCCTACGTATCCTCTTGAAGTTTTACAGGAATAAAAGCCTACGTAGTTCTCTTATATATATTTTTTTTCTACAAGACGTAAATGATTTAAATAGGTGTTAGTAAAAGTATCAATTAAGACCCTATTCAAAACCACTCTACAACATGCCTTATGAGTTTGGACTTATTTGATTTAAGTTGTCTACGTATTCTCTTGAAGTTTTAAAGGAATCAAAGCCCGCGTAGTTCTCATATATTTTTTTTCTACAAGACGTAAGTGATATAAATAGGCTTTAGTAATAGTAGCAATTAAGGTTCTATTCAAAAACACTCCACAACACGCTTTATGGGCTTGAACTTATTTAATTTGAGTTGCCTACGTGTCCTCTTGAAGTTTTAGAGGAATCAAAGCCTACGTAGTTCTCTTATATATTTTTTTTTCGACAAGACGTAAATGATTTAAATAGGTCTTAATAAGAGTATCAATTAGGACCCTATTCATAATCACTCTATAACACGCCTTGTGGGCTTGGACTTATTTAATTTAAGATGCGTACGTATCCTCTTGAAGTTTTAAAGGAATCAAAGCTTACGTAGTTCTCTTATTTTTTATTTTTTTACAAGACATAAATGATTTAAATACACCTTGGTAAGAATACCAATTAAGGCCCTATTCAAAACCGCTCCACAACACGCCTCGTGGGTTTGGAGTAATTTAATCTATGCTACCTACATATCCTCTTGAAGTTTTAAAGAAATAAAAGCCTACATAGTTCTTTTAACTATACATTTATTTTCAATGTGACATAAATGATTTTAGTAATAGGAAACCATGGCTTATTATGCATATCCTCAAAACTTTTATAAAATAATAAAGAGATTAAAAAAACTGTCATAACATAATAAAATAATTTAACTCAACATTTTCTTCAAATATAATCGCCGTTTATCTAAATGCCTTATATTTACCAAATATCCTGTTACTAATTTTGTTGAATGAAATGCATTTTCTAGTAATCTTAGTCTATTGATTTAAAAAAAGAATTGAAAAAGGTATTATACTTTACTGTTGGTAAATTTGCAAAGATTATAATTCCTTTAAGTATGAATTGACAGATCACCTTGTACATATGTATGTATATATATTAAAAGTATGTCAATCTCTTTTTAAAATAAAACAACTATACATGGGTAAAGAACTGACCCTTCTATTTCTTTTTGTGATGTCATGACATTTATTTGCTATAAAAATGCTTCTTTAGTTGTATGTTTGATGGCATTGCATTTGTTGATATAAAATTGCTTCTTAAGTTGTACATTTGATAGTATTGTACTAATTCAAAAAAAAAAAACCAATTTAATGACTTAGTAAGAGTATTAATGAAGGCCCTATTCAAAACCAATCAACAACATGCTTTATAGGCTTGGAATTATTTTATTTAAGCTGCTTACGTATCGTCGTAATGTTTTAGAGGAATCAAAGCCTACGTAGTTCTCTTATATATATATATATATATATATATATATATATATATATATATATATATATATATATTTTTTTTTTTTTTTTCTACGAAACGTAAATGATTTAAATAGGTCTAAGTAAGAGTATCTATTAAGCTCTATTCAAAACAACTCTACAACATGCCTTGCGGGTTTAGACTTATTTAATTTAACTTGCCTACATATACTCTTGAAGTTTTAGAGGAATAAAAGCCTATGTAGTTCTCAAATATTTTTCTTACAACACATAAATGATTTATATAGGCATTAGTAACAGTAGCAATTAAGGCCCTATTCAAAACCACTCCATAGCACACCTTGTGGGTTTGGACTTCTTTAATTTAAGCTGCCTGCGTATCCTCTTGAAGTTTTAGAGGAATCAAAGCCTACGTAGTTCAAATATATTTTTTTTTCTACAAGACGTAAGTGATTTAAATAGGCATTAGCAACAGTAGCAATTAAGGTCCTATTCAAAACCACTCTACAACATGCCTTATGGGCTTGGACTTATTTAATTTAAGCTGCCTATGTATCCTCTTGAAGTTTTAGAGGAATCAAAGCCTACGTAGTTCTCTTGTATATATATTTTTTCTACGAGACGTAAATGATTTAAATAGGTCTTAGTAAGAGTATGAATAAGACCCTGTTCAAAACCACTCTACAATATGCCTTGTGGGTTTGGACTTATTTAATTTAAGTTGCATACGTATACCCTTGAAGTTTTAGAGGAATAAAAGCCTATGTAGTTCTCAAATATTTTTTTCTACAACACATAAATGATTTATATAGGCATTAGTAACAGTAGTAATTAAGCCCTATTCAAAACCACTTCATAACGCGCCTTGTGAGCTTGGACTTATTAAATTTAAGCTGCCTACGTATCCTCTTGAAGTTTTAGAGGAATCAAAGCTTACATAGTTCTCTTATATATATTTTTTTTCTACAAGACGTAAATGATTTAAATAGGTGTTGGTAAGAGTATCAATTAAGACCCTATTCAAAACCACTCTACAACACGCCTTGTGGGCTTGGACTTATTTGATTTAAGTTGCCTACGTATCCTCTTAAAGTTTTAGAGGAATCAAAGCCTACGTAGTTCTCATATTTTTTTTTTCTACAAGACGTAAGTGATTTAAATAGGCATTAGTAATAGTAGCAATTAAGATCCTATTCAAAACCACTCCACAACAGGCCTTATGGGGTTGGACTTATTTAATTTGAGCTGCCTACGTATCCTATTGAAGTTTTAGAGGAATCAAAGCCTACGTAGTTCTCTTATATATATATTTTTTTCTACGAGACGTAAATGATTTAAATAGGTATTTGTAAGAGTATCTAGTAAGACCCTATTCAAAACACTCTACAACATGCCTTGTGGGTTTGGAATTATTTAATTTAAGTTGCTTACGTATCCTCTTGAAGTTTTAGATGAATAAAAGCCTACGTAGTTCTCAAATACTTTTTCTACAACACATAAATGATCAATATAGGCTTTTGTAACAATAGCAATTAGGGCCCTATTCAAAACCACTCCATAACACGCCTTGTGGGCTTGGACTTATTTAATTTAAGCTGCCTATGTATCCTCTTGAAGTTTTAGAGAAATTAAAGCTTACGTAGTTCTCTTATTTATATTTTTTTTCTACAAGACGTAAATGATTTAAATAGGTGTTAGTAAGAGTATCAATTAAGACTCTATTCAAAACCACTCTACAACACGCCTTGTGGGTTTGGACTTATTTGATTTAAGTTGCCTACGTATCCTCTTGTAGTTTTAGAGGAATCAATGCATACGTAGTTCTCATATATTTTTTTTTCTACAAGACGTAAGTAATTTAAATAGGCATTAGTAATAGTTGCAATTATGGTCCTATTCAAAACCACTCCACAACACGCCTTATGGGCTTGGACTTATTTAATTTAAGCCTCCTACGTATCCTATTGAAGTTTTAGAGAAATCAAAGCCTACGTAGTTCTCTTATATATATTTTTTCTACAAGACGTAAATAATTTAAATATGTCTTAATAAGAGTATCAATTAGGACCCTATTCAAAATCACTCTACAACATGCCTTGTGGGCTTGGACTTATTTAATTTAAGCTACCTACGTATCCTCTTGAAGTTCTAGAGGAATCAAAGCTTACGTAATTCTCTTATTTTTTATTTTTTTACAAGACATAAATGATTTAAATACGCCTTGGTTAGAATACCAATTAAGGCCCTATTCAAAATCGCTCCACAATACGCCTTATGCGTTTGGACTAATTTAATATATGTTGCCTACATATCCTCTTGAAGTTTTAAAGAAATAAAAGCCTACGTAGTTTTTTTAACTATACATTTATTTTCAATGTGACATAAATGATTTTAATAATAGGAAACCATGGCTTATTATGCATATCTTCAAAACTTTTATAACATAATAAAGAGATTAAAAAAATTGTCATAACATAATAAAAGAATTTAACTCAACATTTTCTTCAAATGTAATTGTCATTTATCTTAATGCCTTTTATTTTAGTATAACGAATATCCTGTTACTAAATTTGTTGAATGAAATGCATTTTCTACTAATCTTAGTCTATTGATGTAAAAAAAGAATTGAAAAAGGTATTATACTTTACTGTTGCTAAATTTGCAAGGATTATAATTCCTTTAAGTATGATTTGACAGAACACTTTGTACATATGTATGTATATATATTAAAAGTATGGCAATCTCTTTTTAAAATAAAACAACTATACAAGGGTAAAGAACTGACCTTTCTATTTGTTTTTAAGATGTCATGACATTTATTTGCTATAAAAATGCTTCTTTAGTTGTATGTTTGATGGCGTAGCATTTGTTGATATAAAATTGCTTCTTAAGTTGTACATTTGATAGCATTGTATTAACTCAAAAAAAAACCAATTTAATGACTTAGTAAGAGTATTAATGAAGGCCCTATTCAAAACAAATAAACAACACGCCTTATAGGCTTGGACTTATTTTATTTAAACTGCCTACTTATCCTCGTCATGTTTTAGAAGAATCAAAGCCTACGTAGTTCTCTTATATATGTATATTTTTTTTACGAGACGTAAATGATTTAAATAGGTCTAAGAAAGAGTATCTATTAATACCCTAGTCAAAACCACTCTACAACATGCCTTGTGGTTTAGACTTATTTAATTTAAGTTGCCTACGTATCCTCTTGAAGTTTTAGAGGAATAAAAGCCTACTTAGTTCTCAAATATTTTTTTCTACAACACATAAATGATTTATATAGGCATTAGTAACAGTAGCAATTAAGGCCCTATTCAAAACCACTCCATAACACGCCTTGTGCGCTTGGACTTATTTAATTTAAACTGCCTACGTATCCTCTTAAAGTTTTAGAGGAATCAAAGCCTACATAATTCTCTTATATATTTTTTTTTCTACAAGACCTAAATAATTTAAATAGGTGTTAATAAGAGTATTAATTAAGACCCTATTTAAAACTACTCTACAACACGCCTTGTGGGCTTGGACTTATTTGATTTAAATTGCCTACGTATCCTCTCGAAGTTTTAGACAAATCGAAGCCTACGTAGTTCTCATATATTTTTTTTTCTACAAGACGTAAGTGATTTAAATAAGCATTAGTAACAGTAGCAATTAAGGTCCTATTCAAAACCACTACACAACACGCCTTATGGGCTTGGACTTATTTAATTTAAGCTTCCTACGCATCCTCTTGAAGTTTTAGAGGAATCAAAGCCTAAGTAGTTCTCTTATATACATATTTTTTTCTACGAGACGTAAATGATTTAAATAGGTCTTAGTAAGAGTATATATTAAGACCTTATTCAAAACCACTCTACAACATGTCTTGTGGGTTTGGACTTATTTAATTTAAGTTGCCTACGTATCCTCTTGAAGTTTTAGAGGAATAAAAGTCTATGTAGTTCTCAAATATTTTTTTCTACAACACATAAATGATTTATATAGGCATTAATAACAATAGCAATTAAGGCCCTATTCAAAACCACTCCATTACACGCCTTGTAGGCTTGGACTTATTTAATTTAAGCTGCCTACGTATCCTCTTGAAGTTTTAAAGTAATCAAAGCCTAGGTAGTTCTCTTTTATATATATATATATATATATATATATATATATATATATATATATATTTATATTTTCTACAAGACGTAAATGATTTAAATAGAGTAAGAGTATCAAATAAGACCATATTCAAAACCACTCTACAACACGTCTTGTGGGCTTGGATTTATTTGATTTAAGTTGCCTACATATCCTCTTGAAGTTTTAGAGGAATCAAAGCCTATGTAGTTCTCATATATTTTTTTTCTACAAGACGTAAGTAATTTAAATAGGCATTAGTAACAGTAGCAATTAAGGTTCTAATCAAAACCACTCCACAACACGCCTTATGGGCTTACACTTGCCTTATGGGCTTACACTTGTTTAATTTAAGCTGCCTACGTATCCTCTTGAAGTTTTAGAGGAATCAAAGCCTACGTAGTTCTCGTATATATTTTTTCTACAAGACGTAAATGATTTAAATAGGTCTTAATAAGAGTATCAATTAGGGCCCTATTCAAAATTACTCTACAACACGCCTTGTGGGCTTGGACTTATTTAATTTAAGCTGCCTACGTATCCTCTTGAAGTTTTAGAGGAATCAGAGCCTACTTAGTTCTCTTATTTTTTATTTTTTTTACAAGACATAAATGATTTAAATACGCCTTGGTAAGAATACCAATTAAGGCCCTATTCAAAACCGCTCCACAACACGCGTTGTGGGTTTGGACTTATTTAATTTATGCTGCCTATATATCCTCTTTATGTTTTAAAGAAATAAAAGCCTACGTAATTCTTTTAACTATACATTTATTTTCAATGTGACATAAATGATTTTAAAAATAGGAAACCATAGCTTATTATGCATACCCTCAAAGATCCTGATACCTAATGGAGATACCCATGAGGATTACCCATAAGGATCCCTACATATCCATTATACACCATATGATATTTATTATTTATACACTATATGATATTTATGTATAAATATAATGTAATATTACATAGTTTTCACCCGAAATATTCACTATGCACATGACAAAAATCCTTAATGAGATTTTGAATTGTTAACTGAAAAGAAGAATCCTATGGCATTGTCATATACAAATAGTGTATATAATAACATTATAAGAACCTTCATAGAGAAGAATCCCAAGGCATTGTTTTCATACACCATGACAAATTAAAGAAAGAAAGCGCCTATCATTTGATCTTGAAAACCTACCATGATCTTCAATTGTACGTTTGATCTTGTTATCAGTTCTTTGATTAGTTAATTATCTTATATGTTGTAAATGTTATCCCTATCTCAATTAATCTTATCCTAATAACCAAAAGGCTCAGTTCTTTGATTAGTTAATTATCTTATAAGTTGTAATGTTATCCCTATCTCAATTAATCTTATCCTAATAACCAAAAGGCAACCTCACATTTTACTAGGCCCACATACCAAATTGAGAAACAGAGAAACGAAAGAGAAGTAACATTGACAAAGAATTGGAAAAACAAAGAACGATCCTAATCGAACTAACAGACGATGGAGAGATCAGTGGCCCTTCCTACCATAACAATTGTTGAGAAAACTGTTGTTCGAACAATTGTTAATGAAAAAACAAACAAATTGTTTATTTTGTTTGGTTTGGTTTGGTTGGTTAATTATTTAGGGCAACAACAGATTGGCGAAACTGAAGCAGTGAAGAATAATCGAAATCATCCGTTTTTATATAAGATAAGAGACACCAAAAAGAGACCGAACTCACATTCACAAAGAATAATTGTAACCTAAAATCTATAAGACGCTAAAACAAACGAAATCGAAGCAAAAACTCTAGAAAGAGAGATCTATAAACAACAACAAACACAGAAGCGAAGAGAAGAGAACTCACCTTCACAAAAACGAAACAACACACAGAAACGAAAGAATTGAAAAAACAAACAAATTGTGAAAAACCATCCTCTAATCGAACGAACCAACGAACACACTTTATTGGGTCTTAGACTCCCCTTATTTATAGACTCTTATTTATGAGGCCACCGACTTAACACATGCACCACTTATCTTCTAATCTTATTTTATTTATAGGAGATAAAGTATCAATCCAAGTATCCAAATCTCTAGTTATCCGTTTTATGATTATAAATAATCTTATCAGCTGTAATATTATCCTATCTTGATTAATCTTATCCTAACAAACATGATCTAAAAAACAGATTCCTATAAGCTCGTACAATTACGAATTGTAGCTTGAACAGATTCCTATAAGCTCGTGCAATCTGAGTAACGCTCTATCTAACAAGTTTGTTGTGTTCATCAACTCCCTCCTCTTGTGAAATGAAAGTGCTAATCTTTCTTTCGATTTCGTTAACCCCCTTGAAAAGCCTGCAAAACAAAAAACATATATTAAGTGCGCAGTGTCTCTAGCACCAAATAGAGCAAACAAAACCTTTGAACTTTTAGAAAGTTCAAATGTTGATTAGCAATGATATCCAACTTTAAGATTTTTCTAAATTAAGAAAACTCATAAAGGAAAGCAGAGAACATTGGGAGGTCACAAACATAATAGACGATGTTATTCAATGAAACTAAATTTAATTAGTTGAGTGACATAGATTTTATACCACTGAAATGTTCCTACTGCAATTTCATGGTTGTTTCAAGGAAAGGAATTTGCAGTTCAGACATGCATGTTTCTTCATGGTAACAAGCGGCAACTAAGTGGGAAAGCCTGGATGAGATCTAGAGCGAGACGGAACAACACTGAATATACGAGGCATTACAACCAACTGCAGCTAGTAGAGTGGCTTAGTGGGTCCATTAAGGAATTACTGCTCCACTACTCCATTGCATCAATGCTTGACTGCTCAATTATTCCATTGCATCAATGCTTGACTGTTCCACTACTCTACTACCCCATTTTCACTCTAACTGGTCATGACCAGTGCTCTATAAAAGGAGAGGTTTGGGGAGGAAGAAATCATCTCGAAATTCACCAGCAATTGCTCTTGTTTTTCATCTTTCACTACTGCAAAGTGAAAGGTGGGTATACTTCATCGAATCCTTTAGAATATTTGCTGACTCTTGCAGTGTAGAGAGCAAAACTTCCTTTAGGAAAGTGGCAGTGTTACACGCTTTGAAATCTTTGCAATTCCCCTGGTCTTACATTCTAAAGGAAGTTTTTGTCTATCGTTGCAATGGCTCTCAATCAAAGAACTGTCGGCTAACATTGTGAAGTTGGATCGCTTCGATGGAGGCGATTTCCTGAGGTGGCAGAAGCGAGTACATTTCCTGCTGGTGGCTCTTCATTTGGTGTATGTTTTGGATACACCAAAACCTATGGAGTCCGACGATGAAACTGTCGAGCAGATCAGGAAGAGGCAGAAATAGGAGATGGATGACCACACCTGCAGAGGTCACATTTTGAACGCCATGAAGGACTCACTGTTCGACCTCTACTATGACGTCCCCTCTGCCAAGGAGCTGTGGGAGAAATTGGAGGCAAGGTATCATAAGGAGGATGCGACAAGTAAGAAATTCCTTATATCAAAGTTTATTAATTTTAAAATGGTTGATGAAATGGAACAATTCCGTGAAGTTGAGAGGATTAGAAATAATTTCTCTCAACACAATCTTGTCATGGATGAAACAATTGTTGTGTCTTCTATTATTGATAAACTGCCCCATCTTGGAAGGAGTTCAAACGAACTCTTAAGCATAAAAAAGATGACATATCTCTTGATGAACTTGCTAACCATCTTCGTGTAGAAGAGGATTGTCGCATGCGGAAAATGAAAAAGAGCAGAATGCTCAGGAAATTTCAAAGGTGCATGTGATGGAAGCGGCTAAGTTCAAAAAGCCCCTGCTGAACAGTCCTAACAAGCCTAGTGGTTTCAAAAAGCCTAATGGTTCGGAAAAACCGAACAACCAAAACCAGAATCAAAGGAAGCAGAAAGTCACTTGTTGGTTCTGCGAGAAAAATGGCCACCTCAAGTTTGAATGTCATCATTGGAAGAGGAAGCAAGGAAAAAATCATGCTTCCTCTAGCGCTGCCAAAGGTGCAGGTAACGACAATGATGATCCCATTGCTATGATATCTGAAATCAACGTCGTTGAAAATGATATGGCTTGGTGGGCTGATTCTGGTGCTACTCGACATGTCTGCAAGAACAAGAGGTTCTTCAAGACCATGGAGGTAGTAGATGAAAATACTGTCCTGTACATGGGAAATGATGCTACTGTACCTGTTAAAGGCATAGGTAGTGTTGATCTGAAGTTTACTTCTGAAAAGATTGTAACACTCACTAACGTGTATTATGCACCAGAAGTGAGGAAGAATCTTGTGTCGGGTGGTCTTTTGAATAAGTTTGGATTTAGGCTTGTCTTTAAGGCTGACAAGTTTGTACTCTCCAACAGAGGGTATATTTAGGAAAGGGGTATGCTTATGAGGGCATGTTTAAGCTCAATGTAATCGCTTTATCTAATAAGAATGTTGTTTCTGCGTATCTTGTTGAGTCTTCTTCATTTTTATGGCATCATAGATTAGGACATGGTCATTTCAGAAAATTATATGATATGGTAAATCTGGAATTACTGCCTTATTTTGATAAATATGAAGGAAATTGCAATACATGCATGAAAACAAAAATAACTAGAAATCCATTTCCTAATTTGAAAGAAATTCAAAGTTGCTAGACTTAATACATTCTGATGTATGTGACATACATAGTACACCATCTATAGGAGGCAATAAATATTTTATAACATTTATTAATGATTATAGTAGATATTGTTATGTTTATTTATTGCATTCCAAAGATGAGGCAATGGTTAAGTTTCGGGCCTATAAGGCAGAAACTGAATTGCAATGTGAGACCTTTATAAAATGTTTATGGTCTGATAGGGGAGGAGAGTACTATGATCTAAAGTACTTTGAATCCACTGGAATAGTCCATGAGACTACTGCCCCTTATACACCACAACAAAATGGTGTGGCTGAGCGTAAAAATTGTATTTTAACCGAAATGGTTAATGCTATGCTATCAAATTCTGGTTTAAGTAGCGAATTTTGGGGAGAGGCATTGCTGTCTGCATGCCATATTTTGAACAATTCCACAAAAGAGGAATAAAGTCACCCCATATGAGCTTTGGAATAAGCAAAAACCAAATCTTAATTATTTAAGAGTTTGGGGCAGAGAAACGATAGTAAAAGTACACAACCCAAAAAGGAAATTGGGTGAAAGGGAAGTGGAGTGCATATTTATTGGATATGCACAACACAAGATAAGGCATATACGTTCATGGTAATTGAGCCTAATAATTCGATTTCAAGAAACACTTGTAATTGAATCAAGGGATGCAATCTTTGATGAGACAAGATTTAAATCTATTGCTAAAAGTATTCTGAAGAAAACCAAAAAGGGAAGGAAGTCATAGAAATTGAAAATGACAAAGAAATAGTAGAAGTTCCCGAACTTGAAGGAGCAAACGAGCTCGAAAAATTAAGTCATTTGGTTCGATTTCTATACATTCCTAGTTGAAGGAAGTAGAGAAACAATAACTAAAAAATTCTGCATTGTTTTAATACGGATGCTTGATCCTCAAATAGTAAAGGAGGCAATGAAAGAAAGAGATGCACTTTTTTTAGAAAAAGGCATTAAATGATGAGATGGATTCAATAATGGGAAATAACACTTGGGAGCTAGTTGATCTACCTCCAGGTGTAAACCCATTAAATGCAAATTTCTCTTTAAAAGGAAAAGAAAAGTTGGTGGATCCATTAAAATAAACAAAGTGAGACTGGTTGCTAAGGGTTTCACCCAAAAGCATGGAATAGACTATTTCGATACCTATTCACCAGTAGCTAGAATTGCTACTAACAGATTGCTTATTGCAATTGCAGCCATAAACAAGCTGGTCATCCACTAAATGGACGTTAAAACAACATTCCTAAATGGAAAGTTAGATGAGAAAATATACATGGAACAACCTGAAGGGTTTATTATGCCCGGTAATGAGAATAAAGTATGTAGATTGCGAAAATCATTGTACGGTTTAAAGCAAGCACCAAAACAGTGGCACCAAAAATTTGACCAGGTTGTACTTGCTTTTGGATTCAAAATAAATGAATCTGATAAATGTGTATATAGCAAGTTTGATGGAAAAGGCAATGGTGTCATTATCTGTCTTTACGTAGATCACATGCTGATTTTTGGAACTGACTTGGAACAAGTTCAGTTGACCAAAAGGTTTCTTTCTAGCCAGTTTGAAATGAAAGATATGGGGCAAGCTGATGTCATACTCGGAATTCAGATTGTAAGAGATGAAGGGAGTATTATTCTAACTCAATCTCATTATATTGAGAAAGTTCTCAATAGATTCAATCACTTAAATTGTGCCCCAGTTTCTACCCTACTAGATTCAAGTATTGAGCTAGTGAAAAATACAGGCAATCCAGTTTCACAACTGGAGTATTCTAGATTAATTGGATGCTTAATGTATGCAATGACATGCACTAGGCCGATATTGCCTTGGCAATAGGCAAGTTAAGCAGATTTACAATTAATCCAAGTGAGTTGCATTGGTTTGCAATTCGAAGAGTTTTGAAATATTTGAAGAAAACAATTAACTATGGTTTATGCTATAGTGGATATCCTTCAGTCTTAGTAGGATTTTTGGATGCAAGTTGGATTGTGAAAGATCAAGATCATACATCTACAAGTGGGTGGGTTTTCACACTTGCTGGAGGAGCAATCTTGTGGGCTTCAAAGAAACAAACTTTAATGGCTGGTTCTACCATGGAATCAGAGTTTGTTGCGGTGGCCTCGGCTTCAAAAGAAGCTGAATGGCTACGTGAATTATTACACGAGATACCATTGTGGCCTAAATCGATAGCTCCAATCTCTATCCATTGTGATAATGAGGCCACATTGGCAAAGGCTTATAGCCAAGTGTACAATGGTAAATCCAAACATATTGGACTGAGACACAATTGTGTCAGAGAATTGATAACAAGTGAAGTTATCACAATTGACTATGTGAGATTTAGTCAAAATTTAGCAGATCCCCTTATTAAAGGATTGCCAAGAGACTTGGTGAATAAAACATCAAGGGGGATGGGTCTCAAGCTCATGAATTATAGGTCAACAATAGTGAAAACTCAACTCGAAGCCTAACATTACGTTAAGTCTTGAGTTCAATGCAGTCAAATTCATTATAGGTGTAACTGTGAGCACTAAATTTTAATAACCATCCCAAGGTTGTTAGTGCTCGGTACCTACATATAAAGAGAGGAGGTTGAGATGATCTCTTAATAGTCTTCTAAAAGTACTTAAATTGCGGGGGTACTAGAATGGAGACTACTTATGTGGATGTGAAGTGCGGCCGCTTCAAGGAGTTTAAGGGCTTGGCTCCAAAGACATTTACGAGAAGATACGGGACACAAGGCCAATGTTGAATGTGTCAGGATATTTATGGCTATTTGCTGGTGTAAGTTATATGCGTGATATGTTTATGCTACATATCGAATAGAATCATTGGTTCAAAGTGTATCTACCATGTAATTCTGATATGATGTAGTGAACTTTTCACAAGTTAGTGGTTCAAATCGCAAGATACCATTAGTTATGCATATAATGTTTGAGATTTCGTGGATTGAATGATCTGAGTATTTTGAAAATGGCGGGGGATTGTTGAACATTTTTAAATTAAATGTTTAGTCCCACATTGGTTAGGAACTTCAAGTTTAAAGAGTATATATGTACTCTTGCACCATAGTGTGTGTAAAATAAAATACAAGTGCTATGCTCAGTGAGCCACACGCGCGAGGCGTGGCGCTGCGCATATGGCGCATTTTAGGCGCTTTTATAGGCGCACTTAGCACTTGGCACGTGCGTGTGCGTGCATATGTGTGTTAGCTAACCATTGGTAAAAATCTTTACCATTAATTTTTACCATTTAATGGATAGTTAATAGAGTGGCTTAGTGGGTGCAATTGAAACTGCTCTCCATTAAGGAATTACTGCTCCACTACTCCATTGCATCAATGCTTGACTGCTCCATTATTCCATTGCATCAATGCTTGACTGTTCCACTACTCCACTACCCCATTTTCACTCTAACTGGTCATGACCAGTGCTCTATATAAGGGGAGGTTTGGGGAGGAAGAAATCATCTCGAAATTCACCAGCAATTGCTCTTGTTTTTCATCTTTCATTACTGCAAAGTGAAAGGTGGGTATACTTCATCGTATCCTTTAGGATATTTGCCGACTCTTACAGTATAGAGAGCAAAACTTCCTTTAGGAAAGTGGCAGTGTTACACGCTTTGAAGTCTTTGCAATTCCCCAGTCTTACAGATTACGAGCCGCTAGAAGTCCTTGGCGAGGGCTCGTATGGGTGCGTGTGGAAAGGCGTCAGCCGTCAACAAGCACTCTGGCGATATTGTAGCCATCAAAAAACTCAAGGACAAATTCAATTTTTCGTCATGGAAAGAATATATGAATCTACGAGAAGTGAAGGCTTTGAGAGGTGTCGGTGACCATCCAAACATTGTGAAGCTCAAGCAACTTATCGTTGAAGACAATATCTTGTACTTGGTCATGGAGTGCATGGACATGACTTTGACTCAATTCATGAAGAAGAGAGTGAAGAAGTATGCCGATAGCGATGAAGTTCGCGGTGTGGCCATACAATTATTCCAAGAATTGACTCAAATGCATCAAAAAGGGTACTTTCACCGTGACCTCAAGCCAAACAACATACTAGTTTATGATGATGTTGTTAAGGTTGCGGATTTAAGGATGGCGCGAGAGGTTTCGACAGACGGGAATGAGATGTATACTAAGTATGTGACGACTTTGTGGTATAGGGCCCCAGAGGTTTTGTTGGAAACTTCGACATATAGTCCAGCCGTGGATATGTGGGCGATGGGGGCTATCATAGCAGAGTTGTTCACTTCGATGCCTTTTTTTCGAGGGTCTAGTCCGATGGATCAAATATGGAAGATTTGTAGTGTGATTGGGTCTCCGACAGAGGAAACATGGGAGGACGGGTTGTACCATGCACAAGAAGAACTGAATTATGAGTTTCCAAAAAAGTATGATGGTGTGGATAAGCTAGCTGAATTGGTGCCTAACGCGGAAGAGGATGCTATTAGTATGATTCGATGGCTTTGCTCTTGGGATGATTTGAAGAGGCCAACGGCAATGGAGGCACTCCGACATCCTTTCTTTGCAAATAACTATACGGTACCCAAATCAATTGCGACTCGCGGTCCAAAAATGTCTCGGGCGTCGTCATCTGCTAAGAGAAGGAACACAAAGCTGTACTTAAGCCAGTTCAAGAAGTCACGGGTTGCATAGTTTCTGAAAACCACATGTGTGTTCATATTCTTGTTTTTCAGTTTAACAGTATCATGTATACAATCATACACATTCAATTAATTTGTTGAGTATTTAGAGTTGTAGCTTAAACAGATTCTTGTAAATTTTGTATTTTGTGAATTCCTTAATTGTTCTGATGTTTTGATGGAATTGAAACATTGGAAATTTCAAAAGTTCATTTCCATTCCATATATAAGAACATAAATTTCTGTTGGCTTACAGTAGTGAAGAGAATTTTAGAGCAGGGCTGATGATTTTGATACTCTTCACAGATTGCATGTGTGTGTTTCAAAGAGTAGTGGAGCCTCTATTTCTACTGTTGCTATGAATTTAATGTCTAACTCTGAAACACTCAAGCCTACAAGGAAAATCTGTGTTATTGAAGGGCTTCTGCGTATTGCTCTATGTGGACAACCACACTTTCCAACTCAAGAACCAAATTTTAAATATGTAAAGGTGGTCCTCCTATTACCACTTAATATACACTGCTACATTTAAAACGTAAAGGAACAGTAAGGGGACTTGAATAGAATTAGCTACAAATTAATAGTACTCTAAATCATAATACAAACAAATATTGAGTTTCAAACACACAATCACAGATGCAACACACATTCATGATTCCCACTCAATCACAAAAGTAAGAAGTGGAAACACTAACATACTGGATTCAGTCAAATTTTAGAAAAGAAGAAAGCATGAGGTTTGAAACTACACCAGAGAGCAGCAAGCTCAATAAAAATCCCGACAATGTTGGCAAAGGATCTGAACATATAATCAACCGTCATTCCTTGCTCCTGCAAATCCCTTTTGATTTCAGTCATGTAAGAAAGCAAGGTGAGCAGCCTAGAGATGTGTTTCTCAGTCAATAACTGACATGAGAAAGCTGCAAGGCATGAACTGAGAGTCATTGGAGAATCACATTGCTACTTTCAGATTCATAAGAACCAGAAAAGGAATGTTAGGTTTTGGGAAAAAGACTATAATTTATTAAGGACTAATAAGTCAATATATATAGTTACACATAAACGGGCCAAGTGGGCCAAACCCTAAATACCTTAAACACATAATCGCACTGTTGACCTTGTCCCCACACATAATTGAACTGCGGACCTTAATTGACATACTCATATACGACAATCTTCAGAGGTGGATCGTTATGCGGACCTTAATGGCCTATATGTTTTTGCGTTGCATAAGTGGGGGACCTAGTGTTAGGAACAAGTATGTTTAAGTTTTACATTGGGCAGGGCTTCGTCATGGTAGATGATTTTTGTGTAACCCCCTTTTGTTCATTGCATTCCTTTTGTACATTTTTAGTTTATACATATATATAGAATGGAGTATCGCCTACTATTATAAAAAAAAAAAAAAAACTGACAATACAAAACTTAATTGATAACATGTAGTTCACAGCTTAACTGAACTGCAACTTTCTCAAAAAGAAAAGGCCACATAAAAAAGCCCGAAAGCTCGAAAAGAAGAGAGAGCAGCATTCATACCAAATATTCCAACAGGATAAACATCTGTATCATCTAAATAAAT
Source organism: Stephania japonica (assembly GCA_039657345.1). Lineage (NCBI taxonomy): Eukaryota > Viridiplantae > Streptophyta > Magnoliopsida > Ranunculales > Menispermaceae > Stephania > Stephania japonica. Next base: position 12,101,015 of record CM077557.1, read on the forward strand.
GACCACTCATCAATCTTGGCTCAGGAATGCCCTTTTCATTTCAATTTCATCAAGAAGTAAAGTTGGAACATGTGCCACATAAATATAAGGAGATTTAGTTCATATCCTAATTAACTTTTGAATCTCACAAAAGTGTCTTCTCCAATTTGGAGTCTCTGCAAGTACAATATAACACTTTAGTCATCTACCTTCTCATAGTTAATTTGCTTAAAAATTTAGCTATGGTCTAAAGTACTTGATGAAGATGGTCGGTCGTGACCTTAATCTACACTTCCTTAAATTCAGGAGCATTGTAGTATCAGCGTTCAAATTGAACCTATGCAGGTCATTATCTTCATTAACCATCAAGGATGTGTACAAAAGTACAAATTAATCTGATGCAACGAGAAAGAAAAGGCTGCGGTCTATTGTTTCACTTTTGTTCTTCCTGTTGCATATCGATCATGCAAATAGATATAAAACAATTTACTTTAATAATTCTTTCCTTCATAATAAAAATGAGATAGCCTTCTAAAGTTTATTATCGAATACGAATAATGTCTTTATGCTAGGAACTACAACTCATGTTGTGAGCTTCTTCTGTAGAGCATATTGATAGAGTAGAACACTTTGTTACAATGAGTGTTTTGACAATTGTTACAACACAGCTCTTTTACAATGCTACAACTTATAACACACATCGTAACCAAGTTTTGTACACTATCAATATATACTACAGCTTCCATCAACATGACATCATCAGATAAAAATCAGTTCAAGTCAAGATCGATGTCACATACTTTCCTAACCCAAAAAAAAGGAGGATTCAACTACTTTAAAACGGTGGTTGGCAAGAAAGAGAAATAGATCATATGGTAGATGTTAGCTGGATCAATGTGCAAGATAGATTCAGACATAGAGAAGAAAAAATCGATTGAAAACAGCAGTGGAAATAAATTAAGCAAGAAGAAACATACCTCAAGCTCAGGAAAGATCTTAAACGAGATCATCATCAATAGTGATTGTTGGAATAAAACTAGTGAGGTAAGGACTTCAGCTTAGGCCAGTCAATAAGCACTAAGGTACTGAGGGAAGTGAAGTGGCGTCATTGACTATGGGCAGAAAATTGTAGTTGTGGCTCTTGTAGATCAGGGAATGGGAAATAGTCAAGATCCTTACAAAATTGACCGATTCTGAAGCCCTGAAGGTGGGGGAGCAATGACAAGCCCTCCGGGAATGACTTAAGACCTTTGCAATTTTCAATCTCAACTCGTAGAAGAGATGACATACGAGGTAATGGTACATTGATTGAATTTAGAAGATGACATCCACTCAACACTAGCATTTCAAGAGAACAAACTGGAAGCTCCTCGTTATTTTTTGCAAAAAAGACACGGCCATAACGAACTAGAGGACAGTTGGTAATGAGTAGTTTGTGCAATACATTTCGTGGAAGATATAGTAAATCTTGGATCATGTTCAGACCAAGGTCAGTGAGAGAAGCCAGGTTTCTTGTAAACAATTCTACAAAGGTAGCATTGCTGTCCAAAATAGTCAGCGTCTTGAGAGAAGGAAGAGACATTATTGTATCTTTAAAGTTTAAACTGAGGACATCCCCTAATCTCTAACATTAACGACACCATCACTTACCTTTCTCCATGCAAGGCCTAAAGAGGATATATTGTTTTTCCCTTTAAATTTGCAATCTTGGCATATTTTACATTTTTAACATTCTCCAAGCCCAAGATATTCACTCTATCCCTCAAGAGATTCATATGTTGCAGTTGTGTAATGGAGCTTCCATCGTCCTCAATCCCCACTTTAAAAGTCTTTATAACTTGAAGGCATGTTAGACGTCCTATCCCCTTTGACATTCCACTTCAATCTTTGTATAAATCACTATGAAGGTGTCTCAAATTGATTAATTTCCACAATTTTTTGGAAGCACTTTAAGTTTCTTGCATTTCTTGGGTCTCAGAGTCTAAGTTGTACAAGCACGTAAATGACTTTGGCAATTCTTCAATATCTATCGTCGAGAGATCAAGGTATCTGAGATGCTTCAAATTGCGTATCGAAGAAGGCGATTCCTTAATCTAAGTGCGACTTAAATCTAAAGCATGCAAAGACTTCAACTTCCAAGTCCTATGTACATGAAAAATATGTGCGCAGCTTACTCGCTTTGTATAATGCTTTCGAGAATTCTGTTGCTCTTCCACCAGATATGTAGCCCATGTAACGGACCACTGAAATGTCTTTTGGTATCACGTTTGCATTTGCAATCAAACATTTATTACTGTTAAGGAAACATTAGTTAAGGAAACAATATATATTGTTGTTAAGGAAACATTAGTTAAGGAAACAATATATATTGTTTCCACCAGTTAAGGAAACAGAATATTCTGTACATTATGTAGTTGCCTTTGTTGTTAAACCTTCCTAAATTGTACTCTAGACATATGTATAAATATAGGGTACCCGTGTATACAAGATGAACAGAATAAACTTATTCCATTCAGAAATTAACATGGTATCAGAGCCATAATCGTGGTTCCTCTGTTATTCTCTCGATTGTGTGAATATTGCCCATGACATCATCTGTCCGCACTTGCCGTTTGTCCACTGCCTCTGCTTGCACTTCACGTGCCCTGAAACGCCTTGATCGTCCGTTTCTCTGTGTCGCATCCACGCCCGTGTCTTGTTGTTCGTCCGTCCGACCAGCGCGTCACTTACACACATCTGTCCGTCGCGTCGCGTCACTTCCGCGCATCATCCACACCACACCTGCTTGCCACTTGCCTGCCCACGCCTTGCCCCTGCCCATGCGCGCCATTATACACCGCTTCTGCTGCCCATGTTGCCCCGCATGTATGACTGCCACTGCCCCTGCCTTTCCTGCTCCCACTACCCATTTGCTATGCTTTCCATGTACCATGTAGCCACTTACTACCCATGTTGCCCCCATGCCTGACCACTTTGCCATGTTGCCCGAGTGCTGACACTTCGCGAACTAGGCTGCTTCGCCCGACCCGATCTTCCGTCACTTTGCTTTCGATCACCGGGCTGTCATTCTCTAATCGGACGTGTTTTATTCTTCGATGGAGAAAAGTGAAGTCTCACGACCTATCTCCATAATTCTTGATGGTACCAATTACTCACTCTGGTCTCAGCGAATTAAAAGTTTTTTAATTGGTAGAAAACTTTGGAGAATAGTTACGGGAGACAACCCTACACCGAGAAAAGGATGCCACGAGAGACCTGAAGCCAAGTTCCTTGGCCAGACTTGATGACCGGGATAGTAAGAATCATCAAATCATCACCTGGCTTTGTAACACATCTACTCCCTCAATTCATATTCAATTTATTGATTTTGAGACGGCTAAAGAAATTTGGGATTTCTTAGCCGTTAGATACAAAACTTCGGTTTGGCACGATCTATCAATTGTTCACCACTTTGAGCAGTTTGAAACAAGAAGGCTGATCGATCTATCAATGAGTTCTTAGCACTCATTCAACCAATCTGGAACCGATTACAACAGTCGAAATCAGCAAAGACCACCTTCATCTCATTCAAGTTCTCATGGCTCTTCGCCACGAATATGAGTCGATCCGTGCGCCCTCTGCATCGCGATCCACTGCGCTTCTCTTGATGCGGTTGTCAAAGAGATTTTGTTCGAGGAAACTCGACTTGGCTTGGTCACTCCTGTCTCTCGATCGAAGTGGCCCTAGCAACTACTCAATCTTGGTCTAAATCGCCCCTCAACCTTGCAAGAATTGCGAAAAACCTGGACACTCATTTGCTCATTGTCCCACGATTGAGTGCCGCTTCTTGTCATGAACGTGGTCACATAGTGCCGAGCGCCCCAATAAACGATCCCGCCCCAAAGGAACACCTAAGTCTACATCACCTCTCACTGCTGGTTCCTCTGTTCTTCTTCTTCTTGTATCCCGATCAATCACCTTCCTCTCCGATGTTCACTATGGTGATTTGGAAGCAATCATCAAACAGTGCTACCTACTCAACCCACCATTTATCGTAACCTCGGGTAACCAATGGTTCTTTGATTAAGGTGTTGTCATCATATGACACCAAATCTATCCCTATTGTCTAACGAGTAGTCCTTCACTTTGCATTCTTTGGGAATTCAAGCGCAAATGGAAGCTCCATGTCGGTTACCCACTCGAGAACTGTGTCCAACCATAGTTTAAATCTCCCAGGACACCCATTGTGTTCTGACCTCACCTTGAACTTAATTTCGGTCGGTCAACTATGTGACCAAGGCTTGGCTTGTTTTATTTTCTCCCAGTTTGGTTGTCGGTACGGGACATGCGGACGGGTCGGATCGGGAACGGGGATCAAAGTAGGACGATTATTTGAGCTCACGTCACTTCACATACCTGTTGTCAAACAGATTTACTGCGGCGATCTCCACCCCTTCGATCTATTAGTGGCACCTTCGCCTTGGCCATACATCATCCGATAAACTCCGTACTCTTGTTTCCGTGGGTCATTGGGTATCTCTAAATTTGAATCTTTTGATTGTATGCATTGTCGAGTTAGCAAAACAACACTGCTTCTTCTTCTTGATATTAATGAGTCCATCAATAATACACCATTTGGGTTAGTTCATTCTGATGTTTGGGGTCCTGCACCTACTTCCACCATGAATGGTTATCGATATTTTGTACTGTTCATTGATGACTACTCCAGATTCACTTGGATATATTTTCTGAAACATCGATCTGAAATATCTCAAACATATATTGAATTTGCTAATATGATCAAAACTCAATTTGCACGACCAATCAAAATCCTTCGCACTGACAATGCTTTAGAATACTGAGATTCAATCCTACTTCAATTTCTTAAACAGCAAGGTACCACTGTTCAACGTTCCTGCCCGTATACCTCCCAACAAAATGGTCGAGCTGAAAGAAAACATCGCCATATCTTAGATTCTGTCCGTGCCCAACTACTCTCTGCATCCTGTCCTGAAAAGTTTTGGGGTGAAGCTGCTTTGAACTGTGTCTTTACCATTAATCGACTTCCCACACCAGTATTACAGAACATCTCTCCTTTTGAACGACTTTATGATACACCACCAGACTATTCTCCTCTTGAGTATTTGGTTGTGCATGCTTCGTTCTCCTTAACCCCCCTGAACATACCAAACTTGAACCTCGTGCTCGTCTGTGTTGTTTTCTCGGGTATGGAATTGAACATAAGGGGTATCGGTGTTGGGATCCGCTTTCTAAGAGATTGCGCATCTCCACACATGTCACTTTTTGGGAAAATACCATGTTCTCTGCCTTATCTATCCAAGTTCGACGACTCATTATCCCGCCTCTCAACCATTTTTCACCAACCGTCTACCGAAGCCCATGTTCCCATCTCCCTCTGCAGTACGACAGTGGCGCAATGATCGTGACTCAGTTCCTCCACCGATCGTCGAAGAATCTGCTCCTCGATACTCCTATACCTGCTCCCCCCCACCTCGCCGGTCGAACGGGTATCGAACCTCCCCACTTACCTCAAAGATTATCATTGTTTTTACTGCTATTTCTTCATTACATGAGCCCTCCTCCTATCGAGAGGCTAGTTCGATCCACTTGTGGCGGCAAGCAATGTCGAAAGAATTGAATGCCTTGGAAAAGACTCACACTTGGGACTTAGTAGAGCTACCCTCGACAAAACTCCGATTGGTTGCAAGTGGATTTACAAGATAAAGACTCGCTACGATGGCTCTGTTGAGCGGTATAAAGCTCGTCGGTCGCAGTCGCAAAAGGGTATACTCGGGAATATGGTATTGACTATGAAGAAACGTTTGCCCTGTAGCGCGCGACTTATGTCCGGCTTACTTGCGATGCTTGTGTCAGACATTGGCCTTTGCTTCAAATGGATGTGAAAAATGCTTTCCTCGATGGTGATCTTGCGAGAGGAAGTTTATATGTCCCCACCTCCTGGCTATTCTCACTCTCCGAACCAAGTTTGCCTTCTCAGTCGTGCTTTATATGGGCTTAAACAGGCTCCCGTGCTTGGTTTGCCAAATTCGATTCTACTATTTCACAATTTGGTTTTCGATCGAGTCCTCGCGATTACTGCCTTGTTTTTACTCGCCGAGCGACGGGGGCATGGTTCTTCTTCTACTTTATGTTGATGACATGATCATCACCGGTGACGACTCAATGGGATTTCGACTTACAACTATCTCAAAGGTCACTTTGAGATGAAGGACTTGGGTAACTTGAGCTATTTCCTTGGCCTTGAAGTCACTTCTACCTCTGATGGATACTATCTTTCGCAAGCGAAATATGCATCTGATTTGATCTCTCGCTCTGTGATCACTGACACTTCTATTGCATCCACTCCTTTAGACACAAATGTCAAGCTGACTCCATCAGATGGTATGCTTCTTTCCGACCCTACTATATATCGTCAGCTCGTGGGGAGCTTGGTTTATCTTACTGTTAGCCGTCCGGACATTGCTTATCTTTGTTCACATAGTCGACCAGGTTCATGTCGGCCCTCGTCTTGCTCACTTCACTTCTTGTTCTTCGCATCCTTCGTTACGTGAAAGGTACTCTATTTCATGGCCTCCACTTCTCGACAACTCTCCATTGGAATTATCGGAGTTACTCCGATGCGAGATTAGGTGGTGACCCTACTTGACCAGACGTTCTACCACTTGGCTATTGTTTCTTTTTGGGAAACTCCTTAATATCATGGAGAAGCAAGAAACAAACTGTAACATCTCGATCTAGTACGAGAATCGAGTATAGGGCTCTTGCTTGATGCTACTTACGAATTGCTTTGGCTTCGATGGCTACTTGCGGATATGGGGATTACACATGCTTACTTTCTACAACTCTGCATTGTGACAATCAAAGTGCGATTCAAATTGCACACAATGATGTTTTTCATGAGAGAACAAAACATATTGAGAATGATTGTCACTTCATCCGAAACGACATTTGGTTCGGGGCACTCTTCAACTCTCTTGTTTCCTCCTCCAATCAGACGTAGATATCTTCACTAAAGCTCATCTTCTGGTCGTTTTCTTGTGTTGATCAACAAACTCAAGTTAATTTCTACGAAATCATCTTGAGTTTGAGGGAGGATGTTAAGGAAACATTAGTTAAGGAAACAATATATATTGTTGTTAAGGAAACATTAGTTAAGGAAACAATATATATTGTTTCCACCGATTAAGAAACGAGAATATTACGTACATTATGTAGTTGCCTTTGTTGTTAAACCTTCCTAAATTGTACTCTAGACATATGTATAAATATAGGGTACCCGTGTATACAAGATGAACAGAATAAACTTATTCCATTCAGAAATTAACAATTACCACTCACAAATTGTGCAAGATCATATACTAGATCATGCATCTTGCAGCGCTTTATCTCCCTAAATATGTTGGTCTCTTCATCTTGGAAGAAAGAATTTAAATACTACATATGAAAAAAATTTCCGTTTTAAAAACGTCTTTTTTTTTTCTATTTTGACTTCTCATTTTATAATAAGTGAAAGAATGGAGAAGAGAAATATGGAAAAGCAAATAAACTTCCGTTTGTAGACTAACTAAACATAAACTTAATGGTTTTGCAAAGATGGCCTCACTATTTAGTAGTTTAAATTTTTCAAACCAATTTAAAAATTTCAGTTAAAGGCAATATTGGAATAATGATAAGTTTATTAATGATGAGTTTTGGGTTAATAGATTTTTTTTAATTAGTTTGAAAAAATTTAAACAACTTAATAGTGAGGGCATATTTGGATCACTAGCTCGGATACATAGTAGAAGGAAAATAATTTTTTGATGCGTTTTTCGCGCGCAATGTCACACACCCATTGATGTGGACGGTGGGATGGCAAAGGTTATGGGACTATAGTTGTCAGTAGGAAAGAGACAAAAGTTTATAGGGAGAAATTCAAAACTCGCCCAAACAAAGCACAAACTCTTCTTTTTGCTTTCATTTTGTCCTCTGCGAACCCTAAACCCCATTTTCGTGCGTTGTGAGTGTGAAAGGAGGGTTAGGGTTTGCGTTGGAATTTTCAGCCATAGAAAGGCAACTCGAGCAATTGAACAAGGTTTCTTATTAAATATTGTGGTTTTGGTACAAGGAATAGGATTTCTGATCCTTAACATTTTCGTTGGTTGTGAGTGAAAAGGGAGCTCGTTTGTTTGTGGAAGGGGAAAAGTGAGGGTACCCACACTTCTAATTAGGATTTTATGGTTTTGATTGGTTATAATGGTCAGTGTTTTTTCTTCATTTTTGTTAAGGTGTCTTTAGGGTTTTGTCAAGCGAAATCCAAAGTGGTGGAGGAAGGTGTGCTAACGATTGGACATACAAAAACTCCGGGGCCCTATACCAGAAAGTCGTCACATACTTAGTATACATCTCATCCCCGTATGTCGAAACCTCTCGTGCCATCCCTAAATCCGCAACCTTAACAGCATCATCATAAACTAGTATGTTGTCTGGCTTGAGGTCACGGTGAAAGTACCCTTTTTGATGCATTTGAGCCAATGCTTGGAATAATTGTATGGCCACACCGCGAACTTCATCGCTATCGGCATACTTCTTCACTCTCTTCTTCATGAATTGAGTCAAAGTCATGTCCATGCACTCCATGACCAAGTACAAGATATTGTCTTCAACGATAAGTTGCTTGAGCTTGACAATGTTTGGATGGTCACCGACACCTCTCAAAGCCTTCACCTCTCGTAGATTCATACATTCTTTCCATGACAAGCAATTGAATTTGTCCTTGAGTTTTTTTATGGCTACAATGTCGCCAGAGTGCTTGTTGACGGCTTTCCACACGCACCCATACGAGCCCTCGCCGAGGACTTCTAACGGCTCGTAATCATGGATCACTTGTTCATAGGAGTCGTTGTGGCGGAGGCCAAGGCCGAGCATCGGATGCTCTTGTTTGATCGACATCAAGATTTGTGAAGCTTGTTAGAGAAGAAAAAAGCTTGGTAGAGAAACCCAAGAAACTTGGGGAGATCAAGAACTGTAATTGACGAATGAATTGTAATTGAAGAAATTCATGTTAATGTTGCTTATTTCTGCAGGTGCTGCTTCTATAATCCTTTAAACTCTTTCGACTTTTAAGACATTCATGTTAATGTTGTAGATATAATTTGGTGTGTATGTTGTGACACTTGAATGTGAGTTATACATGTGTTAGTGTGACACATTTTTTGGTTTCAAAATTGCCATTCATGCGTTAGCCATAGTCTACAGTGACTTTCTTTATTGTTTTTTTAAAGAGATCCATTTGATGATTCTGCAATTTCAACAATGTTTTGTATTTGGTCAAAGCAATTTCAACTATTTTACAACTATAAAAACTCCTCATTTCATGGCTTATCCTTGAACGCACTGATTCAACTCCACTACCAGACAATGGGAATGCAGAGATGGTGAGGGAACTCTTTGAAAATTGATTCTTCGCTTTGTGTCCAGAGTCTGCTCTAGATCAAATGCTAAAGATCAAATGGGAAATACCGTTTTGCATCTTTCCGTCTCTAGAAAACAATTCCAAGTAGTGGAGTTGTTGCTAAACTGCAAATTTGGAATTATGGTGGAAGTAAATGCTAATTAAGAATGTGAAGAACTTGACGACCCTGCTCAATCCCAGGGGGTCATCATCATCAGGCTTTCCCACTTAGTTGCCGCTTGTTACCATGAAGAAACATGGATGTCTGAACTGCAAATTCCTATCCTTGAAACAACCATGAAATTGCAGTAGGAAAATTTCAGTTGTATAAAATCTATGTCGCTCAACTAATTAAATTCAGTTTCATTGAATAACATCGTCTATTATGTTTGTGACCTCCCAATGTTCTCTGCTTTCCTTTGAGTTTTCTTAATTTAGAAAAATCTTAAAGTTGGATATCATTGCTAATTAACATCTGAACTTTCTAAGAGTTCAAAGGTTTTGTTTACTCTATTTGGTGCTAGAGACATTGCGCACTTAATATATGTTTTTTGTTTTGCAGGCTTTTCAAGGGGGTTAACGAAATAGAAAGAAAGATTAGCACTTTCATTTCACAAGAGGAGGGTGTTGATGAACACAACAAACTTGTTAGATAGAGCGTTACTCAGATTGCTTGCTAAAGAAGGCCTCGTCATAGGTAACTCTTAGCTTAAAATCAATTCGTTTGACTGGTAATAGAGGTTTCTGCTGCTTGTGTAGCCGCAATAGAATTTCCTTTAATTCCTCGAAATCTTATTTGCTCAAAATCTCTGAATTCTTAAACCCCTCGACTTCTATAGTTTGATCGATGGTTCCTTTAAATATTTTTTTTGGATAATTACTTTGTGTTCAGATATGTATTTCCACAGCCAAAACTTCTATTGCAAATCATTCTTTGGCTATCTATCCTATTTATACCATATGTTTTTTTTTTTTTTTTACACCCTTTTCTTTTGAAGAAATGTAGAAGTTATATGTTTCAACATCTTAATTATGAAAGAAAATCCTGGAAGAGTGTTGTAGCTACATTTTGATCTAATTAATATGCATCTCGCTCCATTTGTGAGGAGGACTAGGAGACTACTGATCATCTTTTCGGCTCCTTTGCCACCTTAGGCTTGGGATGATTGCGATACTTTTTCATATAGTTTAGTAAAGAACTCTAGAAGGCCTTCAATATTTCGGGTTGAAACAAGTTGAAATTTGTTTAGTGTCTTCGACATTGTCTAGTCAATTTGGAATGAAAGAAACGGCCATATATTTGAAAATCTGTTTCAGTGACGCTTAATTTGTTTGGAAGGGTTTGAGAAAATGGTATGGTGGAATGGGATTTCAGATTGGATTATCAGTTGAAATGATAAGCAGATCAAAACAATTACATTACTTAATTTTTCAAATTTCTGTTCACTACTGTACTCCAAAGCAGAAAAAACAATTACAGAGCTTATAGGAATCTGTTCAAGCTACAACTTTGTGTTCCTTGTCTTAGCAGATGATGCCGCCTGAGACGTTGGACGGCGAGTCGCAATGGATTTGAGAACAATGTAGTGAGAAGCAAAGAATGTACAGTCACGTAGTTGAAATAGTTTGATATGTAAGAAAAACTTTTAATTTTTGATTGGAGCCGATGATATATACTTGCTATATATTTTTTGGGATAAGATCATGTTTGTTAGGATAAGATTAATCAAGATAGGATAATATTACAGCTGATAAGATTATTTATTAATCATAAAACGGATAACTAGAGATTTGGATACTTGGATTGATACTTTATCTCCTATAAATAAAATAAGATTAGAAGATAAGTGGTGCATGTGTTAAGTCGGTGGCCTCATAAATAAGAGTCTATAAATAAGGGGAGTCTAAGACCCAATAAAGTGTGTTCGTTGGTTCGTTCGATTAGAGGATGGTTTTTCACAATTTGTTTGTTTTTTCAATTCTTTCGTTTCTGTGTGTTGTTTCGTTTTTGTGAAGGTGAGTTCTCTTCTCTTCGCTTCTGTGTTTGTTGTTGTTTATAGATCTCTCTTTCTAGAGTTTTTGCTTCGATTTCGTTTGTTTTAGCGTCTTATAGATTTTAGGTTACAATTATTCTTTGTGAATGTGAGTTCGGTCTCTTTTTGGTGTCTCTTATCTTATATAAAAACGGATGATTTCGATTATTCTTCACTGCTTCAGTTTCGCCAAACCAAACCAAACCAAACCAAATAAACAATTTGTTTGTTTTTTCATTAACAATTGTTCGAACAACAGTTTTCTCAACAATTGTTTTGGTAGGAAGGGCCACTGATCTCTCCATCATCTGTTAGTTCGATTAGGATCGTTCTTTGTTTTTCCAATTCTTTTTCAATGTTACTTCTCTTTCGTTTCTGTTTTTGGTTATTAGGATAAGATTAATTGAGATAGGGATAACATTACAACTTATAGGATAATTAACTAATCAAAGAACTTAGCCTTTTGGTTATTAGGATAAGATTAATTGAGATAGGGATAACATTACAACATATAAGATAATTAACTAATCAAAGAACTGATAACAAGATCAAACGTACAATTGAAGATCATGGTAAGTTTTCAAGATCAAATGATAGGCGTTTTCTTTCTTTAATTTGTCATGGTGTATGAAAACAATGCCTTATAATGTTATCATATACACTATTTGTATATGACAATGCCTTAGGATTCTTCTTTTCAGTTAACAATTCAAAATCTCATTAAAGATTTTTGTCATGTGGATAGTGAATGTTTCGGGTGGAAACTATGCAATATTACATTATATTTATACATAAATATCATATAGTGTATAAATAATAAATATCATATGGTGTATAATTGATATGTAGGGATCTTTATGGGTAATCCTCATTCGTATCTCCATTAGGTATCAGGATCTCTGAGGGGGTCACCCATGGGTATCCTCGTGGTGATTACCAGTGGGTATATTTTATCACCCATCCCCGTATCCATACCCGTGTGGGCTTTGATTCCTCTAAAACAAGAAAAGGATACGTAGGCAGCTTAAATAAAACAAGTCTAAACCTATAAGGCATGTTGTTGATTGGTTTTGAATAGGGCCTTCATTGATACTCTTACTAAGTCATTGAATTGGTTTTTTTTTTCTTTTCAGTTAACACAATGCTATCAAATGTACAACTTAAGAAGCAATTTTATATCAACAAATGCAACGCCATCAAACATACAACTAAAGAAGCATTTTTATAGCAAATAAATGTCATGACATCTCAAAAATAAATAGAAGGGTCACTTCTTTACCCATGTATAGATGTTTTATTTTAAAAAGAGATTGACATACTTTTAATATATATACATACATATCTACAAAGTGTTCTGTCAATTCATACTTAAAAGAATTATAATCTTTGCAAATTTACCAACAGTAAAGTATAATACCTTTTTCAATTCTTTTTTTACATCAATAGACTAAGATTAGTAGAAAATTCATTTCATTCAACAAATTTAGTAACAGGATATTCGGTATACTAAAATAAAAGGCATTAAGATAAACGGCAATTACATTTGAAGAAAATGTTGAGTTAAATTCTTTTATTATGTTATGACAATTGTTTTAATCTCTTTATTATGTTATAAAAGTTTTGAGTATACGCATAATAAGCCATGGTTTCCTATTATTAAAATCATTTATGTCACATTGAAAATAAATGTATAGTTAAAAGAGCTACGTAGGCTTTTATTTCTTTAAAACATAAAGAGGATATGTAGGCAGCATAAATTAAATAAGTCCAAACCTACAACGCGTGTTGTGGAACGGTTTTGAATACGGCCTTAATTGGTATTCTTACCAAGGCGTATTTAAATCATTTATGTCTTGTGAAAAAAATAAAAAATAAGAAAACTACGTAGGCTTTGATTCATTAAAACTTCAAGAGGATACGTAGGCAGCTTAAATTAAATAAGTTTAAGCCCACAAGGCGTGTTGTAGAGTGATTTTGAATAGGGTCCTAATTGATACTCTTATAAAGACCTATTTAAATCATTTACGTCTTGTAGAAAAAAAATATATACGAGAACTACGTAGGCTTTGATTCCTCTAAAACTTCAAGAGGATACGTAGGCAGCTTAAATTAAATAAGTCCAAGCCCATAAGGCGAGTTGTGGAGTGGTTTTGAATAGGACCTTAATTGCTACTGTTACTAATGCCTATTTGAAATACTTACGTCTTGTAGAAAAAAAATATATGAGAACTACGTAGGCTTTGATTCCTCTAAAACTTCAAGAGGATACGTAGGCAACTTAAATCAAATAAGTTCAAGCCCACAAGGCGTGTTGTAGAGTGGTTTTGAATAGGGTCTTTATTGATACTCTTACTCTATTTAAATCATTTACGTCTTGTAGAAAAAAATATATATATAAGAGAACTACGTAGGCTTTGATTCCTCTAAAACTTCAAGAGCATACGTAGGCAGCTTAAATTAAATAAGTCCAAGCCCATAAGGCGTGTAATGGAGTGGTTTTGAATACGGCCTTAATTGCTATTGTTACTAATGCCTATATAAATCATTTATGTGTTGTAGAAAAAAATATTTAAGAACTACATAGGCTTTTATTCCTCTAAAGCTTCAAGAGGATACGTAGGTAACTTAAATTAAATAAGTCCAAACTCACAAGACATGTTGTAAAGTGGTTTTGAATAGGGTCTTAATATATACTCTTACTAAGACCTATTTAAATCATTTACGTCTCGTAGAAAAAAAATATATATAAGAGAACTACGTAGGCTTTAATTCCTCTAAAACTTAAAGAGGATACGTAGGCAGCTTAAATTAAATAAGTCCAAGCCCATAAGGCGTGTTGTGCAGTGGTCATGAATAGGACCTTAATTGCTACTGTTACAAATGCTTATTTAAATCACTTACGTCTTGTAGAAAAAAATATATATGAGAACTACGTAGGCTTTGATTCCTTTAAAACTTCAAAAGGATACGTAGGCAACTTAAAACAAATAAGTCCAAGCCCACAAGGCGTGTTATAGAGTGGTTTTGAATAGGTCTTAATTGATACTCTTACTAACACCTATTTAAATCATTTACGTCTAGTAGAAAAAAAAATATAAATAAGAGAACTACGTAGGCTTTGATTCCTCTAAAACTTCAAGAGGATACGTAGGCAGCTTAAATTAAATAAGTCCAAGCCCACAAGGTGTGTTATGGAGTGGTTTTGAATAGGGCCTTAATTGCTACTGTTACTAATGCCTATATAAATCATTTATGTGTTGTAGAAAAAAATATTTGAGAACTACGTAGGCTTTTATTCCTCTAAAACTTCAAGAGGATATGTAGGCAACTTAAATTAAATAAGTCTAAACGCACAAGACATGTTGTAGAGTGGTTTTGAATAGGGTCTTAATAGATACTCCTACTTAGACCTATTTAAATCATTTACGTCTTGTAGAAAAAAAAAATATATATATATAAGAGAGCTACGTAGGCTTTGATTCCTCTAAAACATGACGACGAAACGTAGGCAGCTTAAATTAAATAAGTCCAAGCCCATAAGGCGTGTTGTGGAGTGGTTTTGAATAGGGACTTAATTGATACTCTTACGAACAAGTATTTAAATAATTTACGTCTTGTAGAAAAAAAAATATATATAAGAGAACTACGTAGGCTTTGATTCCTCTAAAACTTCAAGAGGATACGTAGGAAACTTAAATTTGATAAGTCCAAGCCCACAAGGCGTGTTATGGAGTGGTTTTGAATAGGGCCTTAATTGCTATTGTTATTAATGCCTATATAAATCATTTATGTGTTGTAGAAAAAAATATTTGAGAACTACATAGGCTTTTATTCCTCTAAAACTTCAAGAGGATACGTATGCAACTTAAATTAAGTAAGTCCAAACCCACAAGGCATGTTGTAGAGTGGTTTTGAATAGAGTCTTAATATATACTCTTACTAAGACCTATTTAAATCATTTACGTCTCGTAGAAAAAAATATATATATAAGAGAACTACGTAGGCTTTGATTCCTCTAAAACATGACGAGGATACGTAGGCAGCTTAAATTAAATAAGTGCAAGCCCATAAGGCGTGTTGTGGAGTGGTTTTGAATAGGATCTTAATTTCTACTGTTACTAATGCCTATTTACATCACTTACGTCTTGTAGAAAAAAAAATATATGAGAACTACGTAGGCTTTGATTCCTCTAAAACGTCAAGAGGATACGTAGGCAAGTTAAATCAAATAAGTCTAAGACCACAAGACGTGTTGTAGAGTGGTTTTGAATAGGGTCTAAATTGATACTCTTACTAACACCTATTTAAATCATTTAAGTCTTGTAGAAAAAAATATATATAAGAGAACTACGTAGGCTTTGATTCTTCTAAACTTCAAGAGGATACGTAGGCAGCTTAGATTAAATAAGTCCAAGCCCACAAGGCGTGTTATGGAGTGGTTTTGAATATGGCCTTAATTGCTACTATTACTAATGCCTATATAAATCATTTATATGTTGTTGGAAAAAATATTTGAGAACTACATAGGCTTTTATTCCTTTAAAACTTCAAGAGGATATGTAGACAACTTAAATTAAACAAGTCTAAACCCACAAGGCATGTTGTAGAGTGGTTTTTAATAATGTCTTAATAGATACTCTTACTTAGACTTATTAAAACCATTTACGTCTCGTAGAAAAAAAAAAAAAAAAATATATATATATATATATAAGAAAACCTACATAGGCTTTGACTCCTCTAAAACATGACGAGGATACATAGGCGGATTAAATAAAATAAGTCCAAGCCTATAAGGCGTGTTATTGATTGGTTTTGAATAGGGCATTCATTAATACTCTTACTTAGTCATTAAATTGGTTTTTTTTTTTTTTTGAGTTAATACAATGCTATCAAATGTACAACTTAAGAAGCAATTTTATATCAACAAATGCAACGCCATCAAACATACAACTAAAGAAACATTTTTATAGCAAATAAATGTCATGACATCTCAAAAACAAATAGAAGGGTCACTTCTTTACCCATGTATAGTTGTTTTATTTTAAAAAGAGATTGACATACTTTTAATATATATACATACATACGTACAAGGTGTTCTGCCACTTCATACTTAAAGGAATTATAATCTTTGCAAATTTACCAACAGTAAAGTATAATACCTTTTTCAATTCCTTTTTTACATCAATAGACTAAGATTAGTAGAAAATGCATTTCATTCAAAAAATTAGTAACTGGATATTCGGTATACTAAAATAAAAGGCATTAAGATAAATGGCGATTACCTTTGAAGAAAATGTTGACTTAAGTTCTTTTATTATGTTATTACAATTTTTTTAATCTCTTTATTATGTTATAAAAGTTTTGAGGATATGCATAATAAGCCATGGTTTCCTATTATTAAAATCATTTATGTCACATTGAAAATAAATGTATAGTTAAAAGAAGTACGTAGGCTTCTATTTCTTTAAAACTTCAAGAGGATTATATAGGCAGCATAAATTAAATAAGTCCAAACCCACATGGCGTGTTGTGGAGCGGTTTTGAATAGGGCCTTAATTGGTATTCTTACCAAGGCGTATTTAAATCATTTATGTCTTGTAAAAAAAATTAAAAATAAGAGAACTATGTAAGCTTTGATTCCTCTAAAACTTCAAAAGGATACGTAGGCAGCTTAAATTAAATAAGTCCAAGCCAAGAAGGCGTGTTGTAGAGTTATTTTGAATAGGGTCCTAATTGATACACTTATTAAGCCCTATTTAAATCATTTACGTCTTGTAGAAAAAAAATATATAAGAGAACTACATAGGCTTTGATTCCTCTAAAACTTCAAGATGATATGTAGGCAGCTTAAGTTAAATAAGTCCAAGCCCATAAGGCGTGTTGTGGAGTGGTTTTGAATAGGACCTTAATTGCTACTATCACTAATGCCTATTTAAATCACTTACGTCTTGTAGAAAAAATATATATGAGAACTCGTAGGCTTTGATTCCTCTAAAACTTTAAGAGGATACGTAGGCAACTTAAATCTAATAAGTCCAAACCCACAAGGCGTGTTGTAGAGTGGTTTTGAATAGGGTCTTAATTGATACTCTTACTCTATTTAAATCATTTACGTCTTGTAGAAAAAAAAAAAATATATATATATATATAAGAGAACTAGGTAGGCTTTGATTTCTCTAAAACTTCTAGAGGATACGTAGGCAGCTTAAATTAAACAAGTCCAAGCCCACAAGGCGTGTAATGGAGTGGTTTTGAATAGGGCCTTAATTGCTATTGTTACTAATGCCTATATAAATCATTTATGTGTTGTAGAAAAAAATATTTGAGAACTACGTAGGCTTTTATTCCTCTAAAACTTCAAGAGGATATGTAGGCAACTTAAATTAAATAAGTCCAAACCTACAAGAAATGTTGTAAAGTGGTTTTGAATAGGGTCTTAATATATACTCTTACTAAGACCTATTTAAATCATTTACGTCTCGTAGAAAAAAATATATATATAAGAGAACTACGTAGGCTTTGATTCCTCTAAAACTTAAAGAGGATACGTAGGCAGCTTAACTTAAATAAGTCCAAGCCCATAAGGCGTGTTGTGCAGTGGTCTTGAATAGGACCTTAATTGCTACTGTTACAAATGCTTATTTAAATCACTTACGTCTTGTAGAAAAAAAAATGTATGATAACTACGTAGGCTTTGATTCCTCTAAAACTTCAAGAGGATACGTAGGCAACTTAAAACAAATAAGTCCAAGCCCACAAGGCGTGTTGTAGAGTGGTTTTGAATAGGTCTTAATTGATACTCTTACTAACACCTATTTAAATCATTTACGTCTTGTAGAAAAAAAAATATAAATAAGAGAACTACGTAGGCTTTGATTCCTCTAAAACTTCAAGAGGATACGTAGGCAGCTTAAATTAAATAAGTCCAAGCCCACAAGGCGTGTTATGGAGTGGTTTTGAATAGGGCCTTAATTGCTACTGTTACTAATGCCTATATAAATCATTTATGTGTTGTAGAAAAAAATATTTGAGAACTATATAGGCTTTTCTTCCTCTAAAACTTCAAGAGGATATGTAGGCAACTTAAATTAAATAAGTCTAAACCCACAAGGCATGTTGTAGAGTGGTTTTGAATAGGTTCTTAATAGATACTCCTACTTAGACCTATTTAAATCATTTACGTCTTGTAGAAAAAAAAAATATATATATATATAAGAGAACTACGTAGGCTTTGATTCCTCTAAAACATGACAAGGATACGTAGGCAACTTAAATTAAATAAGTGCAAGCCCATAAGGCGTTTTGTGGAGTGGTTTTGAATAGGATCTTAATTTCTACTGTTACTAATGCCTATTTAAATCACTTACGTCTTGTAGAAAAAAAAAATATATGAGAACTACGTAGGCTTTGATTCCTCTAAAACTTCAAGAGGATACGTAGGCAAGTTAAATCAAATAAGTCCAAGCCCACAAGACGTGTTGTAGAGTGGTTTTGAATAGGGTCTAAATTGATACTCTTACTAACACCTATTTAAATCATTTACGTCTTGTAGAAAAAAATATATATAATAGAACTATGTAGGCTTTGATTCCTCTAAAACTTTAAGAGGATACGTAGGCAGCTTAGATTAAATAAGTTCAAGCCCACAAGGCGTGTTATGGAGTGGTTTTGAATATGGCGTTAATTGCTACTATTACTAATGCCTATATAAATCATTTATATGTTGTTGGAAAAAATATTTGAGAACTACATAGGCTTTTATTCCTTTAAAACTTCAAGAGGATATGTAGGCAACTTAAATTAAACAAGTCTAAACCCACAAGGCATGTTGTAGAGTGGTTTTTAATAGGGTCTTAATAGATACTCTTACTTAGACTTATTAAAACCATTTACGTCTCGTAGAAAAAAAAAAAATATATATATATATATATATATAAGAAAACCTACGTAGGCTTTGACTCCTCTAATACATGACAAGGATACATAGGCGGATTAAATAAAATAAGTCCAAGCCTATAAGGCGTGTTATTGATTGGTTTTGAATAGGGCATTCATTAATACTCTTACTTAGTCATTAAATTGGTTTTTTTTTTTTTTTTGAGTTAATACAATGCTATCAAATGTACAACTTAAGAAGCAATTTTATATCAACAAATGCAACGCCATCAAACATACAACTAAAGAAACATTTTTATAGCAAATAAATGTCATGACATCTCAAAAACAAATAGAAGGGTCACTTCTTTACCCATGTATAGTTGTTTTATTTTAAAAAGAGATTGACATACTTTTAATATATATACATACATATGTACAAGGTGTTTTGTCACTTCATACTTAAAGGAATTATAATCTTTGCAAATTTACCAACAGTAAAGTATAATACCTTTTTCAATTCCTTTTTACATCAATAGACTAAGATTAGTAGAAAATGCATTTCATTCAAAAAATTAGTAACTGGATATTCGGTATACTAAAATAAAAGGCATTAAGATAAATGGCGATTACCTTTGAAGAAAATGTTGACTTAAGTTCTTTTATTATGTTATTACAATTTTTTTAATCTCTTTATTATGTTATAAAAGTTTTGAGGATATGCATAATAAGCCATGGTTTCCTATTATTAAAATCATTTATGTCACATTGAAAATAAATGTATAGTTAAAAGAAGTACGTAGGCTTTTATTTCTTTAAAACTTCAAGAGGATATGCAGGCAGCATAAATTAAATAAGTCCAAACCCACAAGGCGTGTTGTGGAGCGGTTTTGAATAGGGCCTTAATTGGTATTCTTACCAAGGCGTATTTAAATCATTTATGTCTTGTAAAAAAAATTAAAAATAAGAGAACTATGTAAGCTTTGATTCCTCTAGAACTTCAAGAGGATACGTAGGAAACTTAAATTTGATAAGTCCAAGCCCACAAGGCATGTTATGGAGTGGTTTTGAATAGGGCCTTAATTGCTATTGTTACTAATGCCTATATAAATCATTTATGTGTTGTAGAAAAAATATTTGAGAACTACATAGGCTTTTATTCCTCTAAAACTTCAAAAGGATACGTATGCAACTTTAATTAAGTAAGTCCAAACCCACAAGGCATGTTGTAGAGTGGTTTTGAATAGAGTCTACTGTTACTATTGCCTATTTAAATCACTTACGCTTGTGGAAAAAAAATATATGAGAACTACGTAGGCTTTGATTCCTCTAAAACTTCAAGAGGATATGTAGGCAACTTAAATCAAATAAATCCAAGCCCACAAGACGTGTTGTAGAGTGGTTTTGAAGAGGGTCTTAATTGATACTCTTACTAACACCTATTTAAATCATTTACGTCTTGTAGAAAAAAAATATATAAAAGAACTACGCAGGCTTTGATTCCTCTAAAACTTCAAGAGGATAAGTAGGTAGCTTAAATTAAATAAGTCCAAGCTCACAACGCTTGTTATGGAGTGGTTTTGAATAGGGCCTTAATTGCTACTATTACTAATGCCTATATAAATCATTTATATGCTGTTGGAAAAAATATTTGAGAACTACATAGGCTTTTATTCCTTTAAAACTTCAGGAGAATATGTAGGCAACTTAAATTAAATAAGTCCAAGCCCACATGGCGTGTTATGGAGTGGTTTTGAGTAGGGCCTTAATTGCTACTGTTACTAATGCCTATATAAATCATTTATGTGTTGTAGAAAAAAATATTTGAGAACTACGTAGGCTTTTATTCCTCTAAAACTTCAAGAGGATATGTAGGCAACTTAAATTAAATAAGTCTAAACCCACAAGGCATGTTGTAGAGTGGTTTTGAATAGGGTCTTAATAGATACTCTTACTTAGACCTATTTAAATCATTTACGTCTTGTAGAAAAAAAAAATATATATATATATAAGAGAACTACGTAGGCTTTGATTCCTCTAAAACATGACGAGGATACGTAGGCAGCTTAAATTAAATAAGTCCAAGCCCATAAGGCATGTTGTGGAGTGGTTTTGAATAGGGTCTTCCTTGATACTCTTACGAACAAGCATTTAAATAATTTACGTCTTGTAGAAAAAAAATATATATAAGAGAACTCCGTAGGCTTTGATTCCTCTAAAACTTCAAGAGGATACGTAGGAAACTTAAATTTGATAAGTCCAATCCCACAAGGCGTGTTATGGAGTGGTTTTGAATAGGGCCTTAATTGCTATTGTTACTAATGCCTATATAAATCATTTCTGTGTTGTAGAAAAAAATATTTGAGAACTATATAGGCTTTTATTCCTCTAAAACTTCAAAAGGATACGTACGCAACTTTAATTAAATAAGTCCAAACCCACAAGGCATGTTGTAGAGTGGTTTTGAATAGAATCTTAATATATACTCTTACTAAGACCTATTTAAATCATTTACGTCTCGAAGAAAAATATATATATATAAGAGAACTACGTAGGCTTTGATTCCTTAAAAACATGACGAGGATAAGTAGGTAGCTTAAATTAAATAAGTCCAAGCCCATAAGGCGTGTTGTGGAGTGGTTTTGAATAGGATCTTAATTTCTACTGTTACTATTGCCTATTTAAATCACTTACACTTGTAGAAAAAAAAATATATGAGAACTACGTAGGCTTTGATTCCTCTAAAACTTCAAGATGATATGTAGGCAACTTAAATCAAATAAATCTAAGCCCACAAGACGTGTTGTAGAGTGATTTTGAATAGGATCTTAATTGATACTCTTACTAACACCTATTTAAATCATTTACGTCTTGTAGAAAAAAAAATATATAAGAGAACTACGTAGGCTTTGACTCCTCTAAAACTACAAGAGGATACGTAGGCAGCTTAAATTAAATAAGTTCAAGCCCACAAGGCATGTTATGGTGTGGTTTTGAATAGGGCCTTAATTGCTACTATTACTAATGCCTATATAAATTATATATATGTTGTTGGAAAAAATATTTGAGAACTACATAGGCTTTTATTCCTTTAAAACTTCAAGAGGATATGTAGGCAACTTAAATTAAATAAGTCCAAGACCACAAGGCGTGTTATGGAGTAATTTTGAATAGGGCCTTAATTGCTACTGTTACTAATGCCTATATAAATCATTTATGTGTTGTAGAAAAAAATATTTGAGAAGTACGTAGGCTTTTATTCCTCTAAAACTTCATGAGGATATGTAGGCAACTTAAATTAAATAAGTCTAAACCCACAAGGCATGTTGTAGAGTGGTTTTCAATAGGGTCTTAATAGATACTCTTACTTAGACCTATTTAAATCATTTACGTCTTGTAGAAAAAAAAAAAAATATATATATATATATATATATATATATATATATATATTAGAGAACTACGTAGGCTTTGATTCCTCTAAAACATGACGAGGATACTTAGGCAGCTTAAATTAAATAAGTCCAAGCCCATAAGGTGTGTTGTGGAGTGGTTTTGAGTAGGGTTTTAATTGATACTCTTACGAACAAGTATTTAAATAATTTACGTCTTATAGAAAAAAAATATATATAAGAGAACTACAAAGGCTTTGATTCCTCTAAAACGTCAAAATGATACGTAGGAAACTTAAATTTTATAAGTCCATGCCCACAAGGCGTGTTATGGAGTGGTTTTGAATAGGGCCTTAATTGCTATTGTTACTAATGCCTATATAAATCATTTATGTGTTGTAGAAAAAAATATTTGAGAACTACATAGTCTTTTATTCCTCTAAAACTTCAAGAGGATACGTATGTAAGTTAAATTAAGTAAGTCCAAAACCACAAGGCATGTTGTAGATTGGTTTTGGATAGAGTCTTAATATATACTCTTACTAAGACCTATTTAAATCATTTACGCCTCGTAGAAAAAAATATATATATAAGAGAACTACGTAGGCTTTGATTCCTCTAAAACATGACGAGGATACGTAGGCAGCTTAAATTAAATAAGTCCAAGCCCATAAGGCGTGTTGTGGAGTGGTTTTAAATAGGATCATAATTTCTACTGTTACTAATGACTATTTAAATCACTTACGTCTTGTAGAAAAAAAAATATATGAGAACTACCTAGGCTTTGATTCCTCTAAAACTTCAAGAGGATACGTATGCAACTTAAATCAAATAAGTCCAAGCCCACAAGACGTGTTGTAGAGTGGTTTTGAAGAGGGTCTTAATTGATACTCTTACTAACACCTATTTAAATCATTTACATCTTGTAGATAAAAATATATATAAGAAAACTACGTAGGCTTTGATTCCTCTAAAACTTCATGAGGATACGTAGACAGCTTAAATTAAATAAGTCCAAGCCCATAAGGCGTGTTGTGGAATGGTTTTGAATAGGACCTTAATTACTACTATTACTAATGCCTATTTAAATCAGTTACGTCTTGTAGAAAAAAAAATATATGAGAACTACGTAGGGTTTGATTCCTCTAATACTTCAACAGGATACGTAGGCAACTTAAATCAAATAAGTCCAAACCCACAAGGCGTGTTGTAGAGTGGTTTTGAATAGGGTCTTTATTGATACTCTTACTAACACCTATTTAAATCATTTACGTCTTGTAGAAAAAATATATATATAAGAGAACTACGTAGGCTTTAATTCCTCTAAAACTTCAAGAGGATACATAGACAGCTTAAATTAAATAAGTTCAAGCCCACAAGGCGTGTTATGGAGTGGTTTTGAATAGGGTCTTAATTGTTATTGTTACTAATGCCTATATAAATCATTTATGTGTTGTAGAAAAAAATATTTGAGAACTACATAGGCTTTTATTCCTCTAAAACTTCAAGAGGATATGTAGGCAACTTAAATTAAATAAGTCCAAACCCACAAGGCATGTTGTAGAGTGTTTTGAATAGGGTCTTAATAGATACTCTTACTAAGACCTATTTAAATCATTTACGTCTCATAGAACAAAATATATATATATATATAAGAGAACTACGTAAGCTTTGATTCCTCTAAAACTTCAAGATGATACGTAGACAGCTTAAATTAAATAAGTCCAAGCCCATAAGGCGTGTTGTGGAGTTGTTTTGAATAGGACCTTAATTGCTATTGTTACTAATGCCTATTTAAATCACTTACGTCTTGTTGAAAAAAAAATATATGAGAAATACGTAGGCTTTGATTCCTCTAAAACTTCAAGAGGATACATAGGAAACATAAATCAAATAAGTCCAAGCCCATAAGGCGTGTTGTAGAATGGTTTTAAATTGGGTCTTAATTGATACTCTTACTAACACCTATTTAAATCATTTACGTCTTGTAGAAAAAAAAAAAAATATATATATATATATAAGAGAACAACGTAGGCTTTGATTCCTTTAAAACTTCAAGAGGATACGCAGGCAGCTTAAGTTTAATAAGTCCAAGCCCCTGAGGCGTGTTATGGAGTGGTTTTGAACAAGGCCTTAATTGCTATTGTTACTAATGCCTATATAAATCATTTATGTGTTGTAGAAAAAAATATTTGAGATCTACATAGGCTTTTATTCCTCTAAAACTTCAAGATGATACGTAAGCAACTTAAATTAAGTAAGTCCAAACCCACAAGGCATGTTTTAGAGTGGTTTTCAATAGGGTCTTAATATATACTTTTACTAAGACCTATTTAAATCATTTATGTCTCATAGAAAAAAAAAATATATATATATATATAAGAGAACTATGTAGGCTTTGATTCCTCTAAAACTTCAAGAAGATACGTAGGCAGCTTAAATTAAATAAGTCCAAGCCCATAAGGCGTGTTCTGGAGTGGTTTTGAATAGGACCTTAATTGCTACTGTTACTAATGCCTATTTAAATCACTTACGTCTTGTAGAAAAAAAAATATATGAGAACTACGTAGGCTTTGATTCCTCTAAAACTTCAAGAGGATACATAGAAAACATAAATCAAATAAGTCCAAGCCCACAAGGCGTGTTGTAAATTGGTTTGGAATAAGGTCTTAATTGATACTCTTACTAACACCTATTTAAATCATTTACGTCTTGTAGAAAAAAATATATATATTTATAAGAGAACTACGTAGGCTTTGATTCCTCTAAAACTTCAAGAGGATACGTAGGCAACTTAAGTTTAATAAGTCCAAGCCCATAAGGCGTGTTATGGTGTGGTTTTGAACAAGGCCTTAATTGCTATTGTTACTAATGCCTATATAAATCATTTATGTGTTGTAGAAAAAAATATTTGAGGTCTAAATAGGCTTTTATTCCTCTAAAACTTCAAGAGGATACGTATGCAACTTAAATTAAGTAAGTCCAAACCCACAAGGCATGTTGTAGAGTGGTTTTGAATAGAGTCTTAATATATACTCTTACTAAGACCTATTTAAATCATTTACGTCTCGTAGAAAAAAAAAAATATATATATATAAGAGAACTACGTAAGATTTGATTCCTCTAAAACATGACGAGGATACGTAGGCAGCTTAAATTAAATAAGTACAAGCCCATAAGGCGTGTTGTCGAGTTGTTTTGAATTGGATCTTAATTGCTACTGTTACTAATGCCTATTTAAATCACTTACGTCTTGTAGAAAAGAAAATATATGAGAACTACGTAGGCTTTGATCCCTCCAAAACTTCAAGAGGATACGTAGGCAGCTTAAATGAAATAAGTCCAAGCCCATAAGGCGTGTTGTGGAGTGGTTTTGAATAGGACCTTAATTGCTACTGTTACTAATGCCTATTTAAATCATTTATGTGTTGTAGGAAAAAATATTTGAGAACTACATAGGCTTTTATTCCTCTAAAACTTCAAGAGGATATGTAGGCATCTTAAATTAAATAAGTCTAAACCCACAAGGCATGTTGTAGAGTGGTTTTGAATAGGGTCTTAATAGATACTCTTACTTAGACCTATTTAAATCATTTACGTCACGTAGAAAAAAAAAATATATATATATATATATAAGGGGACTACGTAGGCTTTGATTCCTCTAAAACATGACGAGGATACGTAGGCAGCTTAAATAAAATAAGTCCAAGCCTATAAGGCGTGTTGTTGATTGGTTTTGAATAGGGCCTTCATTAATACTCTTACTAAGTCATTAAATTGGTTTTTTTTTTATTTAATACAATGCTATCAAATGTACAACTTAATAAGCAATCTTATATCAACAAATGCAACGCCATCAAACATACAACTAAAGAAGCATTTTTATAGAAAATAAATGTCATGACATCTCAAAAACAAATAGAAGGGTCACTTCTTTACCCATGTATAGTTGTTTTATTTTAAAAAGAGACTGACATACTTTTAATATATATACATACATATGGACAAGGTGTTCTGTCAATTCATACTTAAAGGAATTATAATCTTTGCAAATTTACCAACAGTAAAGTATAATACCTTTTTCAATTCTTTTTTTACATCAATAGACTAAGATTAGTAGAAAATGCATTTCATTCAACAAATTTATTAACAGGATATTCGGTATACTAAAATAAAAGGCATTAAGATAAATGGCAATTACATTTGAAAAAATGTTGAGTTAAATTCTTTTATTATGTTATGACAATTTTTTTAATCTCTTTATTATGTTATAAAAGTTTTAAGGATATGCATAATAAGCCATGGTTTCCTATTATTAAAATCTTTTATGTCACATTGAAAATAAATGTATAGTTAAAAGAACTACGTAGGCTTTTATTTATTTAAAACTTCAAGAGGATTTGTAGGCAGCATAGATTAAATAAGTCCAAACCCACAAGGCGTGTTGTGGAGCGGTTTTGAGTAGGTCCTTAATTGGTATTCTTACCAAGGCGTATTTAAATTATTTACGTCATTTAAAAAATATAAAAAATAAGAAAAATAAATACGCTTTGATTCCTCTAATACTTCAAGAGGATACGTAGGCAGCTTAAATTAAATAAGTCCAAGCCCACAAGGCGTGTTGTAGAGTGATTTTTAATAGGGTCATAATTGATACCCTTATTAAGACCTATTTAAATCATTTACGTCTTGTAGAATAAAAATATATAAGAGAACTACGTAGGCTTTGATTCCTCTAAAACTTAAAGAGGATACATAGGCAGCTTAAATTAAATAAGTAAAAGCCCATAAGGCTATTGTGGAGTGGTTTTGAATAGGACCTTAATTGCTACTATTACTAATGCCTATTTAAATTACTTACGTCTTGTAGAAAAAAAAAATGAGAACTATGTAGGCTTTGATTCCTCTAAAACTTCAAGAGGATACGCAGGCAACTTAAATCAAATAAGTCCAAACCCACAAGGCGTGTTGTAGAGTGGTTTTAAATAGGGTCTTAATTGATAGTCTTACTAACACCTATTTAAATCATTTACGTCTTGTAGAAAAAAAATATATATAAGAGAACTACGTAGGCTTTGATTCCTCTAAAACTTCAAGAGGATACCTAGGCTGCTTAAATTAAATAAGTCCAAGCCCACAAGGCGTGTTATAGAGTTGTTTTAAATAGGGCATTAATTGCTATTGTTACTAATGCCTATATAAATCATTTATGTGTTGTAGAAAAAAATATTTGAGAACTACGTAGGCTTTTATTCCTCTAAAACTTCAAGAGGATACGTAGGCAACTTAAATTAAATAAGTCTAAACCTACAAGACATGTTGTAGAGTGTTTTGAATAGGGTCTTAATAGATACTCTTACTAAAACCTATTTAAATCATTTAAATCTCGTAGAAAAAAAAAATATATATATATATAAGAGAACTACGTAGGCTTTGATTCCTCTAAAACTTTTAGAGGATACGTAGGCAGCTTAAATTAAATAAGTCCAAGCCCATAAGGTGTGTTGTGGAGTGGTTTTGAATAGGACCTTAATTGCTACTGTTACTAATGCCTATTTAAATCACTTACGTCTTGTAGAAAAGAAAAAATATGAGAACTGCGCAGGCTTTGATTCCTCTAAAACTTCAAGAGGATACGTAGTAAACTTAAATCAAATAAGTCCAAGCCCACAAGGCGTGTTGTAGAGTGGTTTTGAATAGGGTCTTAATTGATACTCTTACTAACACCTATTTAAATCATTTACATCTTGTAGAAAACAAATATATATAAGAGAACTACGTAGGCTTTGATTCCTCTAAAACTCCAAGAGGATACGTAGGCAGCTTAAATTTAATAAGTCCAAGCCCACAAGGCGTGTTATGGAGTGGTTTTGAATAGGGCCTTAATTGCTATTGTTACTAATGCCTATATAAATCATTTATGTGTTGTAGAAAAAAATATTTGAGAACTACATAGGCTTTTATTCCTCTAAAACTTCAGGAGGATACGTATGCAACTTAAATTAAATAAGTCCAAACCCACAAGGCATGTTGTAGAGTGGTTTTGAATAGAGTCTTAATATATACTCTTACTAAGACCTATTTAAATCATTTATGTCTCGTAGAAAAAAATTTATATATAAGAGAACTATGTAGGCTTTGATTCCTCTAAAACTTCAAGAGGATACGTAGGCAGCTTAAATTAAATAAGTCCAAGCCCATAAGGCGTGTTGTGGAGTGGTTTTGAATAGGACCTTAATTGCTACTGTTACTAATGCCTATTTAAATCACTTACGTCTTGTAGAAAAGAAAAAATATGAGAACTGCGCAGGCTTTGATTCCTCTAAAACTTCAAGAGGATACGTAGTAAACTTAAATCAAATAAGTCCAAGCCCACAAGGCGTGTTGTAGAGTGGTTTTGAATAGGGTCTTAATTGATACTCTTACTAACACCTATTTAAATCATTTACATCTTGTAGAAAACAAATATATATAAGAGAACTACGTAGGCTTTGATTCCTCTAAAACTCCAAGAGGATACGTAGGCAGCTTAAATTTAATAAGTCCAAGCCCACAAGGCGTGTTATGGAGTGGTTTTGAATAGGGCCTTAATTGCTATTGTTACTAATGCCTATATAAATCATTTATGTGTTGTAGAAAAAAAATATTTGAGAACTACATAGGCTTTTATTCCTCTAAAACTTCAGGAGGATACGTATGCAACTTAAATTAAATAAGTCCAAACCCACAAGGCATGTTGTAGAGTGGTTTTGAATAGGGTCTTAATATATACTCTTACTAAGACCTATTTAAATCATTTATGTCTCGTAGAAAAAAATTTATATATAAGAGAACTATGTAGGCTTTGATTCCTCTAAAACTTCAAGAGGATACGTAGGCAGCTTAAATTAAATAAGTCCAAGCCCATAAGGCGTGTTGTGGAGTGGTTTTGAATAGGACCTTAATTGCTACTGTTACTATTGCCTATTTAAATCACTTACGTCTTGTAGAAAAAAAATATGAGAAGCTGCAAGAGCTTTGATTCCTCTAAAACTTCAAGAGGATACGTAGTAAACTTAAATCAAATAAGTCCAAGCCCACAAGGCGTGTTGTATAGTGGTTTTGAATAGGGTCTTAATTGATACTCTTACTAACACCTATTTAAATCATTTACGTCTTGTAGAAAACAAATATATATAAGAGAACTACGTAGGCTTTGATTCCTCTAAAACTCCAAGAGGATACGTAGGCAGCTTAAATTTAATAAGTCTAAGCCCACAAGGCGTGTTATGGAGTGGTTTTGAATAGGGCCTTAATTGCTATTATTACTAATGTCTATATAAATCATTTATGTGTTGTTGAAAAAAATATTTGAGAACTACATAGGCTTTTATTCCTCTAAAACTTCAGGAGGATACGTATGCAACTTAAATTAAATAAGTCCAAACCCACAAGGCATGTTGTAGAGTGGTTTTGAATAGGGTCTTAATATATACTCTTACTAAGACCTATTTAAATCATTTATGTCTCGTAGAAAAAAATATATATATAAGAGAACTATGTAGGCTTTGATTCCTCTAAAACTTCAAGAGGATACGTAGGCAGCTTAAATTAAATAAGTCCAAGCCCATAAGGCGTGTTGTGGAGTGGTTTTGAATAGGACCTTAATTGCTACTGTTACTAATGCCTATTTAAATCACTTATGTCTTGTAGAAAAAAAAATATATGAGAACTACGTAGGCTTTGATTCCTCTAAAACTTCAAGAGGATACGTAGACAACTTAAATCAAATAAGTCCAAGCCCACAAGGCGTGTTGTAGAGTGGTTTTGAATAGGGTCTTAATTGATACTCTTACTAGCATATTTAAATCATTTACGTCTTGTAGAAAAAAAATATATATAAGAGAACTACGTAGGCTTTGATTCATCTAAAACTTCAAGAGAATACGTAGGCAGTTTAAATTAAATAAGTTCAAGCCCACAAGGCGTGTTATGTAGTGGTTTTGAATAGGGCCTTAATTGCTACTGTTACTAATGCCTATATAAATCATTTAGGTGTCGTAGGAAAAAATATTTGAGAACTACATAGGCTTTTATTCCTCTAAAACTTCAAGAGGATATGTAAGCAACTTAAATTAAATAAGCCTAAACCCACTAGGCATGTTGCAGAGTGCTTTTGAATAGGGTCTTAATAGATACTCTTACTTAGACCTATTTAAATCATTTACGTCTCGTAGAAAAAAGTATATATATATATATATAAGAGAACTACGTAGGCTTTGATTTCTTTAAAACATGACGAGGATACGTAGGCTGCTTAAATAAAATAAGTCCAAGCCTATAAGGCATGTTGTTGATTGGTTTTGAATAGGGCCTTCATTAATACTCTTACTAAGTCATTAAATTGTTTTTTTTTTTACTTAATACAATGCTATCAAATGTACAACTTAAGAAGCAATTTTATATCAACAAATGCAACGCCATCAAACATACAACTAAAGAAGCATTTTTATAGCAAATAAATGTCATGACATCTCAAAAACAAATAGAAGGGTCACTTCTTTACCCATGTATAGTTGTTTTATTTTAAAAAGAGAGTGACATACTTTTAATATATATACATACATATGTACAAGGTGTTCTGTCAATTCATACTTAAAGGAATTATAATCTTTGCAAATTTACCAACAGTAAGGTATAATACCTTTTTCAATTCTTTTTTTACATCAATAGACTAAGATTAGTAGAAAATGCATTTCATTCAACAAATTTAGTAACAGGATATTCGGTATACTAAAATAAAAGGCATTAAGATAAATGGCGATTACATTTGAAGAAAATGTTGAGTTAAATTCTTTTATTATGTTATGACAATTTTTTTAATCTTTTTATTATATTATAAAAGTTTTGATGATATGCATAATAAGCCATGGTTTCCTATTATTAAAATCATTTATGTCACATTGAAAATAAATGTATAGTTAAAAGAACTACGTAGGCTTTTATTTATTTAAAACTTCAAGAGGATATGTAGGCAGCATAGATTAAATAAGTCAAAACCCACAAGGCGTGTTGTGGAGCGGTTTTGAATTGGGCCTTAATTGGTATTCTTACCAAGGCGTATTTAAATCATTTATGTCTTGTAAAAAAATAAAAAATAAGAGAACTACGTAAGCTTTGATTCCTCTAAAACTTCAAGAGGATACGTAGGTAGCTTAAATTAAATAAGTCCAAGCCCACAAGGCGTGTTGTAGAGTGATTTTGAATAGGGTCCTAATTGATACTCTTATTAAGACCTATTTAAATCATTTATGTCTTGTCAAAAAAAAATATATAAGAGAACTACTTGGGCTTTGATTCCTCTAAAACTTCAAGAGGATATGTAGGCAGCTTAGATTAAATAAGTCCAAGCCCATAAGGCGTGTTGTGGAGTGGTTTTGAATAGGACCTTAATTGCTACTATTACTAATGCCTATTTAAATCACTTACGTCTTGTAGAAAAAAAAATATATGAGAACTACGTAGGCTTTGATTCCTCTAAAACTTCAAGAGGATACGTAGGCAACTTAAATCAAATAAGTCCAAACCCACAAGGCGTGTTATAGAGTGGTTTTGAATAGGGTCTTAATTGATTCTCTTACTAACATCTATTTAAATCATTTACGTCTTGTAGAAAAAAATATATATAAGAGAACTACGTAGGCTTTGATTCCTCTAAAACTTCAAGAGGATACGTAGGCAGCTTAAATTAAATAAGTTCAAGCCCACAAGGCATATTATGGAGTGATTTTGAATAGGGCCGTAATTGCTATTGTTACTAATGCCTATATAAATCATTTATGTGTTGTAGAAAAAAATATTTGAGAACTATATAGGCTTTTATTCCTCTAAAACTTTAAGAGGATACGTATGCAACTTAAATTAAATAAGTCCAAACCCACAAGGCATGTTATAGAGTGGTTTTGAATAGGGTCTTAATATATACTTTTACTTAAGACCTATTTAAATCATTTACGTCTCGTAGAAAAAAATATATATATAAGAGAACTACGAAGGCTTTGATTCCTCTAAAACTTCAAGAGGATACGTAGGCACCTATGAGTGGTCGTGGGACACAGCTAGGTGATGAGTTGGCAGAGCTGTGGGCCCGCGGTGCACGCCATAGCTGCCGATGAATTGGAGGCCGCTACAGTGATGATACTTTGTTAAATGACTTTCTCTCATAAAATGGAATCGAACTAAGGGAGAAGCCGAGAATAGGGTTGCAGATGGGGGAGTCATCTAAAGCCGGAGTTAGGTTGACACTCCCCAAGGAAATGCAAAGATTAACTTCAACGTGGACTACTCCACTCGGGACAAAAGGGTTTTCGACAGTAAGAAATGAGGATACAAAGCTGGAATGTTAGAGGACTTGGAAACATGAATAAGCAAGCCTTAATTAAAGAGTAGGTCAGGAAGGTGAAACCAGATTTTTTGGTCCTTCAAGAAACAAAGAGGTTCGAGTTTGGGAGGTTAGAGGTAGGAGGAATTTGGGGAGGACGATTTGAAAAATGGGTGACACTAGATGCGGAAGGGACACAGGGAGGGGTTGCGATTATGTGGGATAGTAGACGGGTAAAAGTGGTGACTAGCATGATCAGGGTGTTCTTGGCATCAATTCAAGTTGAGGACTCGGAAGGGGTGGTGGTTGATAGGGGTCTATAGGCCGGCTCACCGAGCAGACGTGAGGAGTTATAGGAGGAGATGGGCGCATTATTTGGGCTTTGCGACCCTAATTGGTGTGTCACTGGCGATTTTAATGTGCTGAGATTTCCATCCGAGAGAACAATGGGGCATAATTTACTACGAGTATGAGGAGGTTTGATAACATAATTCGAGATATGGAATTAGTTGATTTGCCATTATGCAGAGGGAAGTTCACTTAGGTCCAACTTTAGAAAAGAGCCGATTTGCGCAAGACTAGATCGTTTCTTATTCACTCGAGCTTGGGGGGAACACTTTAAGAACGGTCACCAATTCCTTGGCAGTCGGGTGACATCAAATCTTTTCCCATTAATTCTTGAGACTAGGAAAATTAAGTGGGGACCACCCCCTTTTCGATTTGAGAACGTTTGGTTGACTCACTCTATGTTTGGAGAGGAATGTAAGAAGTGGTGGGGATGAGCGGTGAACATTGGTGCACAAGGATACAGGCTTATGGGTAAGTTGGGGAACATGCACAAGAAAATTGAAAGGTAGAATAAGGAGGTCTTTGGTTAGACTGATAGGACAAAAAGTGAATTGAAAGACCGGATTTCAAAGTTGGATGAGAAGGAAGGAGGGCCAGGATGGAACACACATATGGTTGAGCAAAGGAGAATGACAAAACAAGAGCTTGAGAGAGTCCTTCTCATTGAAAATCACATTGCTAGCCAGAAGCTTCGTGTCAAATGGGCTAAGGAAGGGGAAAGTAACACTAAGTTCTTTCATCAGATCTTAGGTGCACGAAAAGGCAAGAACATGAAAGGAAGAATCCAGACAAGTACAAGTGAGTTCACAAAGGATCTAGTGGTGATCAAAAGCACAATCTTGACATTTTTTCAATGCCTCTATGAAAGTGAGCAGACGAGTTCGTGGGAGATTCAATTCCGGTGGAGGGTGCCCAAGACTCGAAGGAAAATTTCTCAGATGAGGAGATACGGTAGGCGATGTGCAACTATTAAGCGGATAAGGCCTCGAGACCTGATGGGTACACATTCGAATTCATACGATGTTGTTAAGGTATCTTGAAACACGACATATTGACATTATTCACATATTTCCATCAGACTGAGATTATCGAAGATGAACAAGACGTTCACATGTTTGATTCCAAAAGGGGCAGCGGCCGGGAAAATCAATGACTTCAAACCCATCAGCTTGGTTACATCAATGTACGAAATCCTCACAAAGGTGTTAGCGGCTTGGTTGGGAAAGGTCCTTCCGATGACTATTGCTAAGGAGCAGAATGTGTTTGCCCTTGGCAAACAGATGTTGGATTCGATGCTTATCGCAAGCGAAGTTGTGAGAACGTAGAGAAAATGTACAAGTGGGGATACGTCATGAAGCTTGACTTCGCGAAGGCTTATGACAGGTCGATTGGGAGTTCTTGGATTACGTGCTTAGTAGAAAGGTGTTCGTAGTAGATGGAGGAAATGGATCCAAGGATGCCTGAAAATGGTGAATTACTCAGTGATGATTAACGACACACTACGGGGAAGGTTTAAGGGCAGAAGGGGCTTAAAGCAAGGCGACCCTTTGTCCCCGTTTCTTTTTATTCTGGTTGCGAATGTAATGGGTCGGATGATTAATGTGTCCAAGAACAACGGTTCGATGCAAGGGTATGAGGTAGGACGGGTGCACACACATGGTTCACACTATGCCAATAACTCTTTGCTTTTGATAGACAGATCCCCGGGCGTCACACGAAATATGATGTGGTTAGTCCAATCTTTTGTCATATCTCAGGTCTCAACTAAACCTCGATAAATGTTGCTTGTTGGGTATAAATGTGTCAAATCAAGGGGTCATCGATCTTGCTGTGGAATCGCAATGCCAAGTAGGTTCATGGCCAATGAAGTACTTGGGAATGTCGCTAGGTGGGTCCCCCTTTTTCACAAGCTTTTAGGAACAAGTGTTAAAAAATATTGCTTGAAGGTTGGATGGGTGGAAGCGGGGTTTTTTGTCAAAAAAGGGAAGGGTAACGATAATTTCCTCAGTTTTGGATGCCTTGCCAACTTACTTCATGTCGTTGTATCAAATGCAGGCAGGGTCACCGAAAAGGCGGAAAAGATGATGAGAAACTTTTTATGGAAGAGAATGAATTCGAAGAAATCATGGGTTGATGCGTGGAAACAAGTGAAACAACCAAAAAAGCTAGGAGCACTTGGAATTGGGAATTTGATGAGAAGGAATGTAGCCCTCATCTGTAAATGGTTGTGGAGGTACCAAACGGTGCCGGAAGCTAAATGGGTGGAGGTGATTAGGAGTGTTTACAGGGAGAATGCCAATACATGGGACTCTAAGCGGCAGTTTTTAACTACATACTAGGCCCCATGGAAGTTTATTCTCGATTGCCAGCCGAAGTTTTGGAAGGGACTTAAATGCAATGTAGGGAGTGGTCACATAATCAAATTTTGGAAGGATAGGTGGTGTGAGGAGGAGATCTTGGCAGAGAAATTTCCACAACTATTTGCACTATCGATAAGGCTTGAAATCACAGTGGAATACGCGGTGGCCCCTAATCCTGAAGGTATCGGCGGACCATTATGGGCTCTCCATTTTCGACGTCAGTTAGGTAATGTCGAGATTGATACTTATGGGGCTTTCCTTCAATGTCTTGAGAATCAATTCCTTGTTGGTGGAGATGACTCTAGGATGTAGAGGTGGGAGAGCATAGGCAAATTTTCAGTGAAATCAACTTTTTATAACCTGTGTAGCGGGAGTGGAACCCCAATGGGACAAGCGCCATCTCTGTCCATGCTACCTTCACGATGCAAATTTTGCATGGAGGCGGGAGAGAACATTGATCAAATCTTTATTCATTATAGGTTTGTTAGCCAAGTGTGGCAGGCCATGGCTTCCGAGATTGGAGTGGTGTGGGTACCATCAGCAAATTTCAGGGGAAGCCTCGAGGAGATGCCAACACAAATCCGAAGCACGAAACAACGTACTTTATGGCAGGTGGGGAGTCTATACTTAGCATGGGCAGTGTGGGCATAACAACATAAATACATTTTTCAGGAGAATGAGAATCAATGGAGTGAAGTATGGGAGAGCGTGAAACGGGGGGCAGCTTCGGTACTGTTTGGGCATAACGAGTTTAAGGATAGGCAGTGGTCACAGTTTGTAGAGCACTGGAGGTTGTTGCTCGTTTAACTTTGTTATTTACCTCATGTGGTGCATGTCTGTTCCAGGGATATTTGAGCCAGATCGATAAACTTCCCTCACTATGATTAGTGCACACCCCACCATCATCCCTTCACATACTCTCTTCTTATGATTTGTAGGGCATCCTTGAGTGGCTCGGCCTTGCAAGTCCAAATCTGTTATTAGAGAGTCGGTCAAAGCCCACCGAACCTCTGGTTGGAGAGTCAGTCAAAGACTGCTAAATCTTTGATTTGGCTTAATCAAACTCCCTCAAGCTAGCCCGTTACGTACTCTCAGTTTTTTCTTTTCAGTTTCTCAACCCGACTTCTCTTTGTTTTTTGTTTTCAGTCTCGACTCTCCACCCCACATCAGCCTGTTTCGTTTTCTTCTTTTTCTTGATGTCCTAATAGAGTGCTCCAACTTTCTTTGATAAAAGCACAAATCCTTAGCCCTTATTTGTTTAGTGATTTAAGAACTAGGCAAAATCTCACCACAAGTCGCCAGATCAATCCATTGCTTGGCATTCTGTCTTGTGATTTTTATTGTGAGAGCCCCTCAACATTGTGCTTTGGACAACAACTCAATTGAAAATACAAGTGTCATGTGGAGTGATATGATTTTTACTCAGCATTTTATTGTCTTTTATTAGTTTATAATAGCAGATCATATTTTGTTTAATCTCTCATACTTAAATGCATCTTAAATTCTCAAGTTATTGTTATTTAAATTGATTTTACCGTTAAAATCTTTATTTTCTATTGACTCATGGTTTAATTACTTATTTAGTAAGCTTTTATTAAACAAAACTTAGGTTTTTTTTAAAGAGTCATTAGTCCTTGGTTTATATGATAATATATTATATTAATTTCTTCTCTTTTCTATTCTTATAAGTATCATATGCACTTGTTTGACAAAAAAAAAAGTATCATAAGAACTTTAACTTTGGAAAAAAAAAAATTTGTTTTAAGTTGGCCCCCCAACACTTAGATGATAGCTTCGTCCCTGGTCTCGGTTATGTCACCGAACCTAAAATAGATGTCTCGACTAAGGTTTTGAAGTTTGGTGCTTCCTTTGGGATAAAAGGATATTTTGGTAAAAATGTAGAGTGCCATCATAAATTGAAATATGAATTTAGGATGCACTCAAAATCGTGGTGCCCTAAGTAAACACTGGGTGTGCATAGCCGGACTTTTTGTAATAAATTAAATATTATTATCATTGCAAGAACAAGTTGAGAGTTTTTTGAATGGAAAATGATGAAATGACTACTTTTAACGCACACTTTATGCGCACGTTCTTGTCTTTTAATTATTTATGGCTCTTTCTTGTCTCCCTAGGCATAGACCCACATCTGACAAAATACCATAAACGGCTAAAAGACAAGGGTATGTGCTCAAAGTGTACGTTAAAAGTGTGTTAGATTGTCATTTTCCTTTTGGAATAGTGAATTATTTTCTGGGTGTCAGTTGCAGTCATTGTTTAACACACATGTTTTCTGCACAGTGTCGCGATCCGTGGCACTAGAGTAAAAGGATAATAATTAAATTCGATTATAGATGAAAGATTAGATTGCGAGGGACTACTTCGGTGTTGTTTGTAGTCTCGATTGTGCTAATTTTGTTTGTTTAAGAGTTGCGTCAAAATCCAAAGAGATCAGCGTGAGGTCGAATTAGCGCAGATCAATTTCAATCCAAGACTAACTAATTCATTCTTGTAATCTAACATATTAGCATCCATGGTCCAATCGAAAAGTTCAATTACTCCGTGAATCATGCCTATCGACCGTCAATTCAATGAATAAATCCAAACAACTAGATGGTTAAGATGGTATGAAATATTGATTCGTCTTATCTATGATTTTCAATCTAAGAGTGTTAAAATGATTCAAGTTCCCTTTAAGCCAGATCACCAAAATGGATTGTTAGCTTATTGTTCCATTTCAAAGTGTTCTAGCCCTAGGTATTGATAGGAATTCATAAAAGAGTTCGGTTAAACAAAACTTTGTTTATATTGTAACAACCTCTATTATAAGTTCACCCCACCTCACACTAATAATTTGTTTCTCAATCTCATCGTCTTCACCTTCTTCACATCTACATCGGGTCCGTCGCTACCACTACTATCTCGCCTCTTCCACTATGACATTGCCTCTATGATCTTTAGAGTCGTCATTGACATTGCGGGACTATTATCAACCCGAAGCGTTGAGGTAATTTAGGAATATCGCATTATTTTTTAGCATGAGTATATCAACTTTTTTTAAAATAAAAAGCTGGGGTCAACTTTTTTTTTATCAATAGGGCTTGTTACAACATAGATAGTTTTTGGTTTCACTCATAAAAAAAGTAACACGGGAGATGCAAAATGTTGAGCAAAACCAAGCTCATTTTGTAAATTCTAACTCAACAAAATTTGTCCTGTCAAAAATAAACTCAACAGAATTTGATAAGAATACTGCAGACATTGACAAACCAATGAATGCAAACAAATCATAATATTGATAGCATATATAACATCTAATCATGGTCTGCAAAAGCTTAATTGAGTATTTATTTTTGGCCCCAAAGCCATCTTTCACTACTTCTAGTCACCATAAAATAAAACAAGCCATTTCATTCTTGGATCTAGATCTAGTCTTCATAACAAAACAAGAACTTTCAATTTCAGAAGCTACTGATCAGAGCCTAAGTCAACAGTGGCGGACCTACAGTCCAGGGCAATTTGTATGTAGCCCCTTATTAGATATGTAATCTAATTAATTGAAAAAACACTAGAATACAAAGGCTAGCCCACCCTATTTTTCTTTAAGCCTCGTTGTATGCACCCCAGTGTTCCATAAGGGCACCCCCGATTTTGAGTGCACTATAAATTTAAATTTCAATTTATGAGGGTAACCTTTCATTTTTACTAAAATACCCCTTCATCCCAATTGAAGCACCCAACTCCAAAATCTTGGTCAAGACATCTATTTTAGGTTTGGCGACACATGGCCGAAACTTATCTTCTAGGTTCGGTTTTGTCCAACCGAACGACTTTGGTGAAACTTGGTTGACAACTACAAACCTAAAGGTTCAGTGAGTTTCAACCAACTCTCTAATTAAAGGTTTGGCGGGCTCTAACAGACTTTCCAACCTGAGGTTCGGTGGGCTCTGATCGACTTTTCAACTAGAGATTCGGATCTACAAGGTTGAGCCACTCGATGATGCTCTATAAATCACAAGAAGAGTGTGTGGAGGGATGATGGTGGGGTGCACAAAATGAGAGAAAAGGGTGGCGGGCTGTACTAATCGCAATGAGGGACACAAAGGTCATTTTGCATTAGAAATGACGTTTTTTAAAGTTTGTTTACTTTTTTCATTGGGGTGTCCTTATGGAAGGCTGGGGTGTTTATAGCATGGCTCTTTTCTTTTTACATTAGCTAGCCCACCCACAAGGCAATGATATTTTGACAGACTAAAAGTTACATTCTAAATCGCATAGCTTCTTACAAGATATATGATGCGTTTTGAGATGCGTGCACACATATTTTAAAGAATATTGAACATGAGTGATCGACTTAGTGTGGGACTTTTAAGTGTGTCAATGTAGCGTTATTCTATAAATAATGTCTCTCTTAAAATTATTATTCTAGTTCTCAAAAAAAAATTCTACTTTCTATTTTTCTTTTTTGTCAAGAAAAATTCTACTCTCTCTGATAGCCAGGGTAGAATAATGTTAGGTTTAACATACTTTTGATACATAGATTTGCTAAACGTTTATTACTTAGTGTCATTTAGATAATTTAAAGATAGCAGGCACGCTCCCAATTAGGGGTGAGGTGTAGTCCTTTAGGAAGGAGCATCATAACTCGATTGACGTAAAGGTCATGAGGTTCGGTTCTTAGTATCTACATCTCATATTTTGGTTTCTCTCAAGTTATGAAGTTAGACATCCAGCTAATTCCCATGGAATTAGTTGAACCTAGACAAGAAGGGGTTGAAAAAGGTATTAACACTCATGGTAAGCAAAAATAAATATATAGACGTGCACAATTCAATAGATATATTGCTTATGACAATATATGTTTTTCTTTTCTTTTTGAAGTATACATATAATAATGTGTGTTATAAAAAGTGAAATTGTGATTCATTGAATTGTTGATTTATTAAAAAGTGAAATAAAATTTGTGAGAAAAAGTGAAATTTAAAATGTATAGTTAATTTAGGAATTCTATAGTTATGTCATGACCAACACATATCTTAGTTACGGTCTAGCCCAATAAATTTTTGGATTGGTCCTACATGACCCAAAATCTAGAATTGTGAGTCTTGTCAATAAGACGCTAAGTCCTTTTCCCGCGTTTTGAACCAATTGCCACCCCAGTAGACTAGTCCGTCTCAAATCCAGGAGGGCTAACTCCTGGTGGCAACCGGCCAATTATGAAGTAACCTTCATCACATGAACTTTGAAGCAAGATATCCACTAGGTCCATGGCTGTCAAGTTCTTTAAGTTCACTTCCACCATACTTTCAGATTTGCTGTTAAGCAACAACTCCACCGTCTGCAAACATTCAACTCTTTTGAGACTACAAAGAGAAGAATCAACTTTCAAGAGCCCCCTGATGACAGTTGACATTTTTGTTGTATCTGAAAATATAATTATGTATCTTTTGTTATGTATTTCTTAGTTTAACTTGTATGTTTAAGCAAGACATGGTCAAGTATGGACTTGTCATTGTTTAGGTGAAAAGGACTTCACAAGTATGGTGAAGTAGATCATTAGTTTGGACTTTTGGTAATGTGCGAAGAAAAAACCTAGCACTTTTGTAACAAACCATATGAAGTTTGTAATTTCGAAATGTATGGATGTGATGAGAAAGCGTCTGAGCAATTGGTGTTAAGCTCTTTTCTCTCCACTTCTTTGTGTTCAAAATCCTACATGTGGTATCGAGCTTTTGCTTGATCTTTGTGGGCTGCGAGTTTTGAGAGAAAACAGTCAAGATCCTCATCAAACAAAGACCAACTTCAACAGAAATGGCTTCAAACAATGTTGGAGTGCTTGCCACCTCCAATCTTCAATGGTGAGAACTATCAAATGTGGGCTGTGAGAATGAAGGCTTTATTGAAGGGGCTGGACTTGTGGGAGGCAGTGGATACAGGAGTGGATCCTCCTCCTTTGAGAGCGAATCCAACCATTGCACAAATTAAGCACCATGCTGAAGAGACATCAAAAAAATTCAAAGCTCTTTCCTATATACACTCAGCTGTGACTGAGCCTATATTCACAAGCATCATGGCATGTGAAACAGGAAAAGAAGCCTTGGATAGGCTTAAGGAAGAGTTCCAAGGAAGTGAAAAAACAAGACATTTGCAAGTCTTGAACTTGCGAAGGGAGTTTGAAGTCTTGAAGATGAAGGAAACAAAGAATGTGAAGGAGTTCTCTGATAGAGTTCTTAAAGTTGTGAACCAAATCAAAATTCTTGGTGAAGATTTGGCTGATAAAAAGGTGGTTGAGAAGGTTCTTGTGAGTCTACCTGAGAGGTTTGAAGCAAAAATTTCCTCTCTTGAAGATTCAAAGGATCTTACAAAAATCTCGCTTGCTGAATTAGTGAATGCCTTGCAAGCCACTAAGCAAAGAAGAATGTTGAGGTTGGAAGAGCATACAGAGAATGCTCTTGTAATGAAAAACAAAGAAAAGTTTCAGTCCAACTTCAAAGGTAGAAGAAATGAAAGAAAAAACAAGAAAGAAGGCGAAAACAACAAACTCGAATAAAGAAGAGGCAAATTTCCTCCATGTCCAAATTGTAAAAAAACAAATCATTTAGAAAAATTCTACTGGTACAAACCTGGAGTTCAATGTAGGTGTTGTAAAAAGTTTGGACATGTTGAGAAAGTCTGCAAATCAAGAGCCCAAGAAAGCCAACAAGCACAAGTTGCAGAAAATCAAGAACAAGAGGTTAACTTGTTCATGGCAACTTGTTTGCAGTCAAAACCAACACTGATTCATGGCTGATTGATAGTGGATGCACTCATCACATGACCTCGGAAGCAAGCATGTTTCAAAAGCTTGACAAATCATATACCTCCAAAGTTAAAATTGGAAGTGGAGAATTTCTAGAAGTTAAAGCAAAGGAGAAATTGCCGTTAGAACTCCTACAGGTATCAAATTCATTTATGAAGTTCTATATGTGCCTGAAATAGATCAAAACTTGCTTAGTGTTGGTCAAATGCGTGAGAAGAATTATTCATTGTCTTTTAAAGATATGGCCTGCACAATTATAGATCCTACTAGAAATTATTTGATGATTGTAAAAATGAAAGACATGAGCTTTTCTTTGAAGCTAAATATGTGGAGTGCTCATGCCTTTTCTGGTTCTATTAATCATTTCTCACTTTGGCATAGAAGATTTGGTCATTCAAATTTTCAGTCACTTAAACAAATGCATGAAAAGTCTTTAGTTGAAAATATGCCTCCTATGCATGATCAAGATGGTGTTTGTGAAGTGTGTCAACTTGACAAGCAAGCTAGAATCCCCTTTCCAATAAATCAGTCATGGAGAGCTATGGAAAAACTGCAACTGATTCATAGTGATGGTTGTGGTCCTATGAGTATTCCCTCACTCAATGGATGCAAATACTTTGTTCTCTTCATTGATGATTTCTCAAGATTTTGTTGGGTGTATTTTCTACAACAAAAATCGAAGAAGTCTTGAGTACATTTCGAAATTCAAAGTCATGGTGGAGAATCAAAGTAATTTCAAGATCAAAGTTCTCGATCGATAATGGCACCGAGTACACTAACAAAAACTTCAAGAAGCTATGCGAAGAAGTAGGAATTCAAAGATCAATTCACGATTAGCTACACCCCACAAAGAAAATGGGGTGAGCGAGAGGAAGAAACAGAACTGTCATGGAGATGTCTAGATGTCTAATATTTGAAAAAAAACTTCCAAAGAAGTTTTGGGCGGTAAGCTGTAAACACTTCGCTTTATCTTCGAAACGACTTCCTATAAAAGCACTACAAGAAAT
This sequence comes from Stephania japonica, assembly GCA_039657345.1. Classification (NCBI taxonomy): domain Eukaryota; kingdom Viridiplantae; phylum Streptophyta; class Magnoliopsida; order Ranunculales; family Menispermaceae; genus Stephania; species Stephania japonica. The sequence goes on from CM077557.1 coordinate 12,144,619, forward strand.
GACTCCTTTTGAAGCTTGGTTCGATGCTAAACCATCTATTTAGTATCTCAAAATTTTTGGCAGCATTTGTTATGCTCACATTCCTCCAGTAAAAAGAGATAAGTTTGATCGCAAATCAGAAGTTGGAGTTTTTCTCGGCTACAATAGTAATGCAAAAGGGTTCAGAGTCTTCAACTTGCAAACAGAAAATGTGATGATTTGCAGGGATTTGAAGGTTGATGAAGAAGCTTTTTGGACTTTGGGAGAAGTCACAAGTGCAACAAATGGACAGAAATTCAGTTCTGTCCAATTCTCAAAGTCAAAATGTGATTATTGAAGAAAATGATTTAAGTAGTGACTCAGATTTAAAATTTGCAGTTAGAGGTACCAGATCCTTGGAGGACATTTATGCAAGATGTAATGTGGTACTTCTTGAGTCAACAACACTTGAAAAAGCAATGAAATCATCTGTGTGACGACCCCAATTTCCCCATGCAATTGGGTACGCCCGGCCTAGACCCGTTCAAGCCCCGAGTTATCACTCGGCAACCTGGCGAGCCTAGTCAGCCTCATATTTACTCAATTTAGCGAGTTTATGAAAGAGTTATTGCAATAATACACAATGGGAAGACTAAACAAGAAAATAACAAGGGAAATAACTCAATCAAAGGGAAATTAGGAATTCTATAATTGTGGAAAACCCCGTATTCATGTACAATTCGATAACTCAACATACATGATACTAGTCTCAATAATAATACCAAGTTCTATAAACCAAAAGCATACATATATAAAGCGATATACAAATAAGCAAAAACATATAACCTACTCTAGGGTTCCTCAAGTCCAAATAGCTAATCCTCACAAAAAGTCGCCTAAGCAAGGCTCTTTGCCTCTCTTGCACTCCGTTATATCGCACCCACCGTCACAAACTAGACGGTGAGCAACTAAGAGAAATCGAAAGTAATGCCGAGAAGAATATAACAAGAATTCATGAATTATCAATCAAAGCATCTAAATATCATGCAGAATTGAAAGACAGGAAGTTAAATAAACAAGGTGCATGATAGGTAGATCGAAACAATAACAATCGAAACATGCGTGTTCTATGAGTCAAGAGAGGCCATAAGTGGTCTAAAATCCACAACAATACCACAACAATATCCACAACAATCCACAACAATCCAAGACATGGTATCACACAATCACTAGGGGTGGTCAAACACTCGTGGCCACGAGTGCCCACGTTTTATCCCTTCTAGTGCAGGCCGCATGTACCTTCGAGACACACACTTATGCCAAGAACACACATACAAGGAATATGGAATGGAATGCCAACAAATAGATAATAGCAAACACAATGGAATGAAGATGAATCACATGGTATTTTCTTAACTGGCTTACTAACGTACACAAGTTTTTGAGACAAGTGTACTTACCTGATCTAACGTGACCCGGTACTCACTCCGAGACTTTAACGCGCTTCCCGTGTTTCTCAACTACCTGACAATTTAAGTCCCGAAGATTTGTTTAGGATTAGTATTTAGTTTCAGAATAATTCTCCTAAACTTTGTTTCAATTCATTCAAATACTATCATTGATGTTCTTTATAGCCCGGTTGGGCTCTTGTTGGATCCATGTATTAGGCCTATACCCACCTAAGTAGGCTCGATATGCGGATAATTATTAGACTTGGACATATGGGCTTGTTATTACCTTTTACGTATTCGTTTTCTGCCTTAAGTTGTGCTTATCATATTAAACTCTTATTGGGTTTTACACAACCCATATACACACAAATTGAGATTTGTTATGGACTTATTATTTAAAATGAGTGGATTAGGCCCTTGTTGGGCCTCATTACAAGTCCATATTCATTTAATACAAATGTTTATGCTTATAATCTTGTTTATTTATTCTTAAACTTACAACTTTATACATTATGGTCACACACACACAATTGATGTGTACACCCCACTGGTGTGCACACTAACACTTCACACACCTCACTGTCTTGTGCACACACACCCCGCTGGTGTGTGCACCCCACTGTGATTTTCCATGTTCACATGCATTGGTACATTACTTTATTACTTGGAATTATGTTTTATACACATTTTCACTATTCCATACATATGCAACTGTTGTGTACACCCCAATGTGGTGTACACATACAAGATCTTGTGTACACCCCATCGCGTGGTGTACACACCCACTGTTGTGTACACCCCACTGTGGTGTACACACAGTGAGATGTGCACCCCTTGCACATATACACTCAACACCTTCACACATACACATAGAATAATACAATTTGTGGTCACACACACTCCACACACACATAGTACAGTTTATGATCACCCACTAAAGTGCACACACCCACACCCCAACTGGGGTGTGCACATTCACAAACCACCCCATACATATAGGACAGCCACCCCACACACACACACTCACCAAGACCGTCACTTACATGCACAACAATAGGCCACATACACTTCAAATAACCACACCCACACACTCCAACACAACTCACATAGGGTCACCTCCGCCAAAGAATTGTCGCCGCGGAGGTCGACCTCCGGTCCAAGCACCCCCCCAAAACAGTCCCAAAAACAATCCAAAGAAAGAAGAAAAAACGTGAAAACAGTGGTAAAGTGGAAGCACCAAGCAATGGAGAGAAGAAGAGAACCGTGGGAGGGGAGTCACCTAGCTACCTCCGGTGGTCGTCCGTGGTTCCAGCACCGTGGTGGGTGGCGGTGGTGACTGGAAAATCAAGTGAGAAAACAACCGAAGGTGAGAGAGAGAACACGTGACTGCCGAGAGAGAAGAGAAGGAAGAGAGAGAAGGAAAAGCTTACCTAAGCGTTTTCCGGTGGTGGTGGAGAGGTAGGTGGTCGTAGTGGGTGGCGGTGGTGGTGATCCAGTCGGAGGTTGGGAGTTGTCACAGCGTGGAGGCCGAGCAAGGTGGAGGAGAGAATGTGAGGCCGAGAGTGAGAGAGTCCGTGAAGTGAGGGAACGAGAGTGAACGAGATCGGAGAGAAGGAGAGGGAGACTCACCTCGTCGGGGTCCGTGACGCCGGTGGGAGGCGGCGGCGGCAGTGGCGAGAGGAAGGAGGAGTGAACAGTGTCGGCTAGTGAGAGAAGAAGATGAATAGTGGTGTTTAGGGTTTTCACTTCTTTTATATTCATGTATCATAGGTGAAATGACCCATTTGCCCCTAATTTTTAAACTTGCCAAACCTTTGGACAGCTACCCTTATGAGTCATTTGGCTCTTCATCACCATCTAACACATATCCCCATCTCTATGACCATCCAATGACTCTCCTCACTCACTTGTGTCACTTTAACAATCCTATCCATATTAACATATTAAATCAACCTTATTAATTTTATTAAATTACCAATAAGGTTACACAAATTCTCGCCTACTCGGTGTACCGTGTCCCGCGTTTGACACGCTTCTCGAGGCGATCCCACTCTTGGGATTCGAATAAATTCCCTCATGCTTATGTTATACTTTATTGTTAAAATTTTATTTTCCTCAACTTAGGTCATGTTTTTCATTTGACTTTGTTTATTAATAAAATCCACTAAAACGGTTCCCGAAACACCCCGTTTAACTAAGCGACACCTTACTCAATTAAAATATAGCTCGAACGGCTCGAGACCCGTAAAAATACTAATATACTAATACATGCATTATCATCCACAAATTACCAAATTTCTGGGTCGTTACAATCTGATTGGAGGCATGCAATGCAGGAGGAGCTGAAAATGATTGAGAAGAATGAAACTTGGAATTTGGTTGACAAACCAGTAAACAAAAAAGTAATTGGTGTGAAATGGGTTTTCAAAATTAAATTAAATCCCAATGGTTCAGTCAACAAACACAAGGCCAGATTAGTTGTGAAGGGGTACTCACAACAATTTGGAGTTGATTATACAGATACTTTTGCACCTGTGGCAAGGTATGATACAATTAGGCTTCTCATTGCCTTAGCAGCTCAAAGAAGTTGGAAGATTTACTAACTTGATATAAAATCAGCCTTCTTGAATGGTTATCTTCAAGAAGAAATCTTTGTGGAGCAGCCTCTGGGATTCATCAAGAAGGGGGAAGAAGATAAGGTTTTCTTGCTGAAGAAAGCTTTATATGGTTTAAAACAAGCCCCAAGGGCTTGGTACAGCAAAATTGATGATTATCTCCTGCAGTTGGGATTCAAGAGAAGCCTAAATGAAGCTACATTATATGTGAAGACACAAAATGCTGATTCGCTGTTGGTGTCCTTGTATGTAGATGATCTTCTTTATCACTGGAAGTAGCATTGAGCTTGTGAAGCTCTTCAAAAAGGAAATGGAATCTGTTTTTGAGATGACTGACTTGGGTAACATGACATTCTTTCTTGGTTTGGAGGTTCATCAAACAAATCAAGGAACCTTTATATGTCAAGCAAAATATGCCAAAGAGGTTTTGAAGAAGTTTGGAATGGAGAATTGCAGCAAAGTTGATATTCCCTTAGCTCAAAATGAAAATTTGAGCAAGGAAGATGGCTTCGATAAAGTTGATGTTGGAGTTTACAGAAGTCTTATTGGTTGTTTGTTGTATCTTACTTCATCCAGACCTAATATCATGTATGTTACAAGCTTGTTGTCAAGATTTATCCAAGAACCAAGTCAAAATCATTTCAAGGCTGCAAAAAAGGTGCTCAGATATGTCAAGGGAACCATTGATTTTGGAATCTAGTTTAAAAATGACTTAGATGTGAAGTTGATTGGCTATGCAGACAGTGATTGGGAAGGCTCAATTGATGACATGAAAAGCACCTCAGGCTATGCATTCTCTCTCGGTTCGGGTTTTATCACTGGAGTTCAAAGAAACAAGAAGTGGTAGCTCAATCCACCACTCAAGCGAGTATATTTCAGCTACTGCTGCACTGTGAATCAAGCCATTTGGTTGAGAAAGATGACAAAAGACTTAAAGCAAGATCAAGAAGAAGCTACTATCATATTTTGTGACAATCAATCTGCAGTGGCTATGGCTAAGAATCCTATTTTTCATGGTAGGACAAAGCACATCAAAATCAAATATCACTTCATCGAGAGAAGTTCGAGAAGGATAATGAAATTAAGCTCGTTCATTGTAATTCGAGTGACAAGTTGCGAGACATTTTGACAAAAGGGTCTGCCTAAAATCAGATTTGAAACATTAAGGAGGAGCCTTGGTGTTTCCAGCAAAAATGCCAAGGAGGAGTGATGACAGTTGACATTTTTGTTGAATCTGAAAATATAATTATGTATCTTTTGTTATGTATTTCTTAGTTTAACTTGTATGTTTAAGCAAGACATGGTCAAGTATGGACTTGTCATTGTTTAGGTGAAAAGGACTTCACAAGTATGGTGAAGTAGATCATTAGTTTGGACTTTTGGTAATGTGCAGAAGAAAAAACCGGCAGCTTTTGTAACAAACCATATGAAGCTGTAATTTCTGAAATGTATGGATGTGATGAGAAACTGATACAGAGCAATTGGTGTTAAGCTCTTTTCTCTCCACTTCTTTGTGTTCAAAATCCTACACCCCCTCACCAATTCAATATCACCATTTATAGCGGCAATTTGGATTGGACTAAATCCATCTTTGTCTTCAAACTGGTTGGATTTCCCCACAAGATGAAGAATTGTTTCGCCTTGGACGGTCACTTCTCGAGCAGACTCCGGACAAGCTGACAGTAATTCACCCATAACATCAAGTCTCCCTTTCATGGAAGCCAAGTGAATAGGAGTTCGCCCATCTCTGTCCTTGAGACTACAAAGAGAAGAATCAACTTTCAAGAGCTCCCTCACCAATTCAATATCACCATTTATAGAGGCAATGTGGATTGGACTAAATCCATCTTTGTTAAGCTCTAGTGCGTATCTTGGCCTCTGCCTTAAAATCTCCTTGGCGAACTCGGTTTTTCCAGCAAGCACTGCCACATGCAAGGGCGTGTCTTGAGCTAAAGGGACTCTTTCCAGGATAAGGGGGTCATCGGCAAGCACTTCCAACAAAGCCTCTATGCTCCCCGAACGTGCTGCCTCAAATAGCCTCCTGTCCATTTGTTACAACACAGAAATACCAGAAATGAAATGTTCTCTAAAGAATATAGTTTTTTCTCTTCGAAAATTTTCCTTGCCAGGAATGAAATGTTCTCTAAAGAATATAGTTTTTTCTCTAAAGAAATGACCGAGAAATTCATTCACTTGGAATCTCATGAATTTCTCGGTCATGAAGACAGTAGGAAATTTCATGAACAGTCAATCAGTATGGCATTAGCTCAGTGGTCAACAATATATATCTAGTTGAATAGTCGTGAAGGCAATTGGTAGGAATTTCTCACTAGTCCTGTAAAGAATTTAGTTTCAGGATCCTAGATTGATAGTCAAACATTTTAACATTGGCTCAGTAGATGCATGTGAGCATCAAGAATTTATTTTCTAGAATCCAACTTGAAAGTCACTTACTAGTCTTAACATTGCTTCAGCCACTCAGCTTTAAAATTATATTTTTACCAATAAAAGTACAATGCAATAACTAATCATATATTTTGGTCACAAATATGCAATCCGTTTATACCAGCATATTTCTTTGAAGAAAATGACATTCGACAATACTAACCGACAAAATCCACAACACAGAATTCATTCAACCATATTATTAGTCCTCCGACAGCTACACATGTACATATTCATTATGAAGTTCAAGCAATATGGTTGTTTTGTCCACAAAAATTGATATACCCCGTTACCCAGAAACTTCGGCGCATTTTGATTGTCTGCTTGTTAAATTAGTCACAGAATTGACACTCTAAACGATATACAAAACAAGAAAACTAAAGAAGATATCAAAAGAATCACAAACATCAGTGATGCCAACCAACCAGAATAACGCCATTCTAAGTGCTTAAATAGATGCATTTTTTTTTTGTTACATAATAGATGCATTTATTTGTACCTGATTGCAGATTCACAGGAACAGTAAAGACAACATTAGCTCTTCAAGCACTTCCCCAATCACTCAGAATAATGCAGCATGCGCTCTGCAACCCTTTCTCTTTCTTTGCCGGAATAAGAATGAAATGAAAATATTGAACTGCAGCCAATTTGTTGTACCCCCGCAGAATCAAACTGCGGCCCTTCGGTTTTAAAGACCGATGCTCTCCCATTGAACTATGTGGACGCTGACACTTTTTCAAGAAACTAAAATATATATAACCAATCGTTACAAAGTACTCCAATTTCCAATACTTTGCCTCACATGTTTGCACTTTGTTTAAATCCATATATAATTGGTACTCTAAACCAATTTCTGTGAAGCTATAACCTTCCAAACCAACAATGTCATTCTAAAAATTCCAATGAACTCTGTGTATGTAGTGTTCTTGAATAACAATAAGATTATCAGCGCATTTCTTCAAACATTTTTTGTGTTTTATGTTCATTTTCATTCCTGAGAGCAAAAAGAGAAATAAGTGATTATAAAATAATGTTTAAGAAATTTAGTTATGCTACAGGTATCTTCTTTTTTTGATAAGTGACTCCGACATAAGTCGCACCTAGGACTTCCCCCAACCTTGCCTTTTAGCAATTGATGCCTCAATCATCTCACTAGAAATGCTCTGGCAATTACAGTAGTTATCTTTCACCACAAAAGAAGAAACATAAAATAAAAAGAAATACAAGGATTAGAAAAAAATGAGATTGAGAGAAAGAAACAGTACCAAAGAAGTTGGTTCGATTGGTGAAATATTTGGGTGCCTGTTTGCGTCCCTTAACGAAATTCTCGGTCTCGACTTTGAAGGCCTATAAATGGAGTCACTTTTACGGGAAGAGTTGTAACTCTTTGTGCGCCGACTTGACTCTAGCCTAAATTTTTCAGGGCCTAATGTGTAAGGTGGTGACTGAGAAACAGCTAGATAAAACCCACAACTAATTTGGTATTGATCAGCAATGTACATGTAAATTAAGTTTCATGAGTGTTAAGCCAGTCTAGAAACTGGATAGTCACATTGCTACTTTCAGATTTACTAGAACCAGCAAAAGACAAAAGATGGTAAGAAAAAAAAAAAAAAAAAAAAAAAAAAAAAAAAAAAAACAAGACCTTATGTCCACACAGTAAAGACTGATGCTCTCCAATTGAGCTATGTGGATGGTCACATTTTCCAACTCAAGAAACAAATTTAAGTCTATAGAACTGGATACTAAAATAGCAGGAATCTCAATTTGCAGCAGTAAGCTTTTTAAATTACAGCTCTACAAGCTTTTTGTTTAGCAAAAGCCTCTCCAAAAAGCTGTTGCATATACTTCAAAGACTTCACAAGGAATTTCTCAAATTTCGTAAAAAAATTTTGCAGGTTGGTTATACTTCAACTTTGATGTTTATCATCTTAAGGTTTGTAATCAAATTTCACACATCAATCTTGGGAGGTGGATCCTTGTGAATTAAAAATAGAGTTCTGAACTGACAATACAAAACTTCATAAACATAATACTCACACTACTGATAACATGTAATTGACAGCTTTACTGCACTGCAACTTTATCATGAGAAAAAAGAAATGTATAGATGATCTCAATTGGACAGCACATAACCAAATAAAAAGCGAGTGTTAAAACATGTATCCATGAAATAGGCAATAAACTAGTATGAACAGAAGAAATTGAATCACAGAGAAAAGGCCACATTAAAAAGCGAAAAGCTCATAGAGAAGAGAGGCGGCATTCAACCAAAGATTCCAACAGAATCAACATCTATGTCATCTAAATAAATGATCATTCATCCATCTTGGCTCAGCAACCATCTTAATTTCAATTTTTTCGGCAGATCATAACCGATTGAACATTCCAGGACATGCATTTTTCAGAGTACTCACCGAGTCAGAAAAATTGGACAAAATATATGCAAAAGGATGATACACTACTGCATAGATGATGGATAGAGGGGCACTGCTCCTCCGAAACATAATTCCGTCTTACATCCCCTTTATTTATCATTCCACATTTTCTTAATTACAAATGCAAACTTCTTTAGCCACCTAAACGTCCAGGCTACAACCATCGCCAGGAAGAAAACCAGAATAAGATACATTAGATGCAATGGATGAAGAAACTGCCATAGCTGATATGGCGCAACAAAGCACAGTGAACATGCGTAAGTGGTCAGCATAGAAACAACAGCAAGTCGCAGTCATAGCTTGAGTGGAAATCTGCTAGTCAGCAAAGAGATTATGCCAATAGACATGAGAAACCCTGTTGTGTAGAAGATCAATAACAAAGATAACAGCTGAGATCATGAGATGTTATGGTCTTATGGAGCCTCTCCAGGGTGGCACATCTTCTGCGCGACGAATTGAATATCGGAATTGTCTTGTGAACTGTTTTGCCAAAAACCACCAGGATGATTAACACCCACTTGAAAGGTCACAGAGGTAACAAGCACAGCAACAACTGTCAATGCATTCCGAGTTTCACTCGATGAATTGTCTTGCTCCCTCGATATCTCATCAAAGAACTTCTTCCACAAACATTTTCTAAGTACAGACATGATATTTGTACATCGAAGTCAGCCCTTTCAAGCTGGTGATGTCGAAAAGTATCTGCATTGATCTCATGGGATTTAAGAGCTCAAGCTCGTAGAAGTAACCGTTTAATTAATATGTCATCCACCATTTGGAAAATATTCCTCCTCCATCTACAATTTGGAAACAAGGGATGGATCAATAAAAGTAAGCTAACTTGGTTTGTTTTCCAGAGACTGCAAGGTGTACAACAGTATTGCCTTCTCGGTCTTTCACATTTAACCTCTTTAAATAGGTTGGTCTAGTAGAAATTCTGAGACCTTGAATTGGTTGTATTTCACAGATAAGTGAAGAACTGTCTCACCTCGAGCAGAAACTTCTTCGGCAGACTCCAGGCATGCTAAAATCAATACATCCAGAACCTCGATTCTCCCTCGCATGGCTGCCAAGTGAAGGGACAATCTTTCATCTCTATCCATGAGATTGGCAAGAGAAGAGTCAACCTTCAAGAGCTCCCTCGCCAATTCAACTTGCCCACTTGCGGAAGTCTTGTGAATTGGACTAAAACCATCTATGTTCATCTCTGATGCTTATGATTTCCTTGGCAAATTCAGCAAGATTACTAGGAAAACCAACAATTCTTTATCCAATTTCACATAATAAAGCAGCTTGCGGACTCAAAACGAAACTAATAAAGTCCAGCAAGGGCCTAAGGCATTATGAATTCGGTAATATAGCCGAAGAAGATGCCTCCGTTGAAATTACAATAAATCTTATGTTTCTTCCATGGCAAAAACTACATGATCAAGCACTCCCAAGAAAATGATCAACATTCGATAGTGAGCTTCCGGTTCTACAAGTTTTTTATTTGACAAATCCCTCGCTAAGTTAAAAGACTCCACAGGCAAATTTTCAAAGTTCTCAAAACGATTTTGCAGGTTGGTTATAACAGTAAACAAGTATTGAACTTCGGCATTCGTAATTTTAAAGTTCTATATCAAAACAGCAAGAATCTCCACTTGCAACATTCATGATTCAGTAGAAAGCATGCTCGTATATCAAGCTCATAGATCAAGCTTTCTTTCAATTTTTCAGACCATGCAAGTACACAAGGAATATTCATAAACTGATCTCAGAGAACAAAATAGGATTGAAACATACAACAATCAATCTGAAGGTTGGATCATTTAGAATTACAGAGTTTAAACCACCTTTGCTCAACGTCATAAGTATAATACACACACTACTGATAACATATATTTAATTGACAGCCACTGCACTTCTACTTAACCATAAAAAACCAATTTTTTTTTTTGTCAGAAGAAAAAAGAAATATAAGATTGATGTATTCAAAAGGTACATAACAAGGAAGCGAGTGTTAAGACATGCATCCATGAAATAGGCAATTAGATAGTATGAATAAAAGAAATCGAATCAAAGAAAAGTGCCACATTTAGAAAGCAAAAAACTCGTAAAGATGAGAGAGTAGCAATCATACCAAAGGTTATGACAGGATCAACATATATGCAATTTAAATATATGATCATTCATCAACCTTAGCTCACCATACCCACTTCATTTCAACTTTGTTGGCGGATCATAACCGATTGAGCAGCCTTGGACATGCATTTTTTAAAGAGTACTCACTGAGTCGGAAAAATTGAACAAAATATGGAATGGGATGATATATACATGACTACATGGATGAGGGATAGAGGGGTGCCGCTTCTCCGAAACATAGTTCTACCTTAGCACGCGTTTATTTTTCATACCACCTTTTCTTGATTATCAAGATACACTTCTTAAGCCACCAAAATGCCCAGGCTACAACCATCATCAGGAAGAAAGCTAGAATAAGATACATTAGATGCAATGGATGAAGAAACTGCCATAGACGATATGGCGAAACAAAGCATAGCGAACATGCGTAAGTGGTCAGCATAGAAACCACAGCAAGTCGCAGCCATGGCTTGAGAGGAAATCTGCTGGTCAACAAAGAGATTATGCCAATAGACATGAGAAATCCTGTTGTGTTGAAGATCAATAATAAAGAATAGCAGCTGAGATGTGATGTCATGGCATGATCTCCAGGGTGGTACATCTTTTGGGCGACGGTTTCAAATTTGGAATTGTCTTGTGAACTGTTCTGCCAAAAACTATCAGGAGGATTAACACCTGCTTGGAAGGTCACAGTGGCAATAAGTACAGCAACCAACATCAGTGCATTGCGAGTTTCACTCGATGAATTGTCTATCTCCCTTGATATCTCCTCAAAGAAGTCTTTCCACAGACATTTTCTAGGTAATGGACCTGAACTCTGTACATCCAAGTTAGCCCTTTCGAGCTGGTCATGTCGAAAAGTGTCAGTATTAATCTCATGGGATTTAAGAGCTCGAGCTCGTAGAAGCAACCGTCCAATTACTATGTCATCCCCATCACATGAGCTTTCTAACAAAACATCTAGGATGTCTAGAGCTGTCAAATTCTTCATGTTCATAGAGTTCACATCTACCATACTTCCAAATTTGTTGTTAAGCAGCAATTCCACCACCTGCAACATTCAATTTCTTCTATCCTTATTCTTTATACAATTAGAAAAACACAACAAAAGATAGATCAAATAAAGTATAATAAGCTACCTGGGATTGTTTTCTGGATACTGCTAGATGTAAAACAGTATTGCCTTCTCGGTCTTTTGCATTCAACATCTCTTGAAATCTAACCTGGTCTAGTAGGAATTCTAAGGCCTTGAACTGGTTGTATTTCACAGATAAGTGAAGAACTGTCTCACCTCGAGCAGTCACTTCTCGGGCAGACTCCGGGCATGCTGAAATCAACACTCCAAGAACCTCAATTCTCCCTCTCATGGCTGCCAAATGAAGAGGCAATCTTTCACTTCTGTCCTTAAGATTGGCAAGAGAAGAGTCAACCTTCAAGAGCAACTTTACCAATTCAACTTGCCCATTTGCAGAGGCCATGTGAATTGGACTAAAACCATCTATGTTCATCTCTGATGCAAAGCTAGGCTTGAGCCTTATCATTTCCTTGGCAAATTCAATTTTCCCAGCCAGTGCAGCTATGTGCAATGGAGTGTCTGATACTGGGGCCAAATCAACTCTTTCAAGTATAAGGGGGTCCTCCACAAGCAGCTCATGAAGGGCTTCTATGTCACCTGTAAGAGCAGCTTGGAATAGCCTCTGATCCATGTTTGGGATGAACACACGTATAATTGTGAACTGAACTCAAAAGAGAGATGCAAGGGAAGTGATTGAAAGTTATAACATGCTGGACCTAGGTGTGTTTGGCAAGCACAAAACAAATAAACTACTTTGACCAATTACCTGTTTAGTCAAAATAATCAAGATTAACCCATATATTTTTTGGACAGTACATGAGGTAGTTTCAATTTCTATATTTTAAGCTATTAGCTATCTGGAAGATTATTAGTTAGTTTTGAATTGATACACACCACATGATACATGAGAGTTCAATAACTATATTTCTATTTTTACCTACTCTTCTCACACAAAATATTAGTGACAAGCTTTTAACCAAAAAGGCTGCAAGATAAAACAAAAACTAGAATGCAATGAGGGCTTTTCTTCCCTTTTCCTTTATAGCTCTACCCCACATTAAATTTGCAATGGGTAGATTTGAATCTCATGCAATAATTTCCTCGGTAAAAGAATTTCAAAATAACCAATCCTAAGATTTAGCCAAATTTGCTTTATGGCATGTGTTTTTATCTTCTTTTTGTCACATTTAGTTATTATATGGTTGGACACATTCAAAGAGTTCAGTTAGAAAACTTGCCAAATAAATTGAAGAAATTCGAAAGTATAGGAATAAACTTAAAATAACTTCAAAAACACTACTTAAGATCTTGAAAGCATGTCATCAAGGGCATTAAATTGGACAAAATAAAAAATTTTGATCCATGTAGTTGTTCCTAACTAATTTGGAATAGAGGTTGTCCATGTTCATTAAACCCTTGTCTTAGAATCTACTTTGAATGCACGCAGAAAGAGTTAATTTTTAGTCAAGAAGGAATGAGATTTTGCCCTGATAGTTTCTATTCTCCAAACACAACCAGACAAGTCAAATTCAAAGTCCCATTAAACTCTACAATTCCATGTTCTACCCAAGATACCAGCCACAAATCTGGTGTACAACTTTTTTTTTCTTTAGTTATTGGTCTACAGCTTAACTTTGTCAGGTAGTTTACGTTTCATTTTATGTGTTCACATTGAAGAAAGCAACATAATATCTACTCATGGTTAATGTGGTCTCTCACTCTCAGCAAAACAAAAAAAAAAAATAGAATAGTGAGGCTTTTAGTTTTAGCTAACCACTACAACATTTAAAGCAAGCCCTTATCAGAAACACTACTACTCTACTTACCAACAATTTAACCCCACTGAGGAACTCTTGAACATTTAATCAAGGCAGGATGGATAGTGCTGGCCAGGTGGTGCGCGCATTTCTTCTAACACTTTCGTTTTTAGTAGAATTTCTTCAAACACTTATCGTGCTTTGTACCTTGTTCACTTGGGCCCCCAAAAAGTTACGAGTTCAAATCTTCTATATTTTCGAGGCATATGTCTTGTAGGATGGTTGTGTTTCCCTAAAGTAGTATGGTAATCTTTAACTCCAAAAACTTATTGTGATTTGTAATAATCGGAATGGGAATAAGAGCTCAATATCGATGTTCATGCCGATATTGTGTATCTTGTGATTTACCAAAAAAGTTTTAAATTTTTCGTTGTGTTTGTTTTATTTTGTTTATTTAATATGAAGATATACAGGTTGTTAGAAATGAGTATAAGGTTGCTAGCCCTAATTAGGTTTGATCTGGTTTACCGAGGCTTAATTAGGGTTTCAGTCCGAATATACTCTAATTGAGATTATGGGATGTTACAAAACCCCTTAAGAAACACACTGGAGTATTTATTTGTTGGTTTTTCGTTGATACAACATTTATTGATTATCGTTGTATATTCTTTCATATGCTTACTCATGTTGTCACGGTTGTTGTCTATTTCATCGTCGAATTCTGGTTTATTCCATGATATGTGGGCAGACTTAGGTAGGCTAGACAATAGGGACAGACTTAGGGACGTGCCAGTGGAGAGGGGTGGAGAAGGCCACTCGGGCGGGCCCTGATATCTGGATTAGGGTTTAGTCATGCTTTACGACACACATCCATTGTGGTGTTTACTGGTGTTATTTATGCATGCGTTTCTTTACAAGTTCCTATTTAATACGCATGTTTATTTAGTATATTATTGGCTTCAGTTATTATAAATGTTGGGTGGATTTCTTTTGGATTTTACTCACTGGACTCGTCATGTGCCTTTTGTGATGGCTTGAGTGCAAGAACTTCTACAGACAGGGGAAAGAGACTCTCGCAGACTACCTGTGACTGGCCACCGACTAAGTTCGATTTGTATGTTTTTATTTTGTTGTTTTGACTTATTTTTGGGTTCATGGGGACAGTTTTTGAGATACCTGTACATGTATGTATGTAATCATTTTTGTAAGTTATATACAGTGTACATTGCCAGGTTTTCCACAGAGGACTGATGTAACAACCCCAAATTTTTGACTGACTTGTGTTACACTTGTCAGGATTGTGACCCGGCTACGTGAATACTGGACTGTATTTCGAACTTCGGGAGTTGGCGCCAAGATAAATTCTATGATTTTATGATGTATGTATTAGTATTTTAGTATTTTACGGGTCTCGAGCCATTCAGGCGACTTTTGGTTGAGTGAGGTGTCGTCTAGTTGAACGGGGGATAAAATCACCATAAAGAATACAAATAAATAAATTTTCTAATAATTTAAATAATTAGTTGATGGGATGTTGTGAGAAAATGGGCACGGCGAACCAAATTTGGGAGAAATACGAACTGAGGAATGCAAGACCAATTGCGGAGTCGGATAGTCTTGCAACATATGGGCTATAGGATAAAAATTGTTAAAGTGACACAACATGATGAGGAGAGCCATGAGATTAGCCTTGAGATGTGTATGTGTGTTGAGCCAAGATGATGAGATAAAAGACCCATAAGGGCAACTGTGAGAGAAATGAATAAGTGTTGAATTAAGGGCAAAAAGGTCATTTCACATTGTTACATATATATAAAAACAAAGAAAACCCTAATACACACTATTCATCATCTTCTCAACACCATAAACGTCACTATTCACCTCCTCCCTCCTCTCGCCACTGCCACCACGTTCCACCGGAGACGCCGACTCCGACGAGGCCAGCGAGACCGGAGAGCCGCCGTCAACGAGCACCTCACGGTCTCTCTCACTCTCGACTGTGCAAGATCCCTCTCCCTCTCACTCTCGGCTGGACCATCACCACCGCCACCCACCACGAAGCTGACCTTTCCACCACTACCGGAGACGCTTAGGTGAGCTCCTCCTCCTTCTTTCTTCTCTTTCTTTCTCGGCAGTTCACTCTCTCTCACTCTCATTCTTCTCGACCTCCACGCCGTGACAGTTACTCCTCCTCCCTGGACCGACAACCACCCTTACCCTCATGGCACTGGAAACCTCGGCCACCCACCGAGACACCAAGGTGAGCTCCTTGACTATCCCTCTCTCTCGTTTTACTTGCTCACTATTCTCCATGTTTTTGAACTGCTGTTGACGTGGGTACCACGGTTTGGATGAATGTCGGTCGCGGCTGACCGGAGGTCATCCTCCGGCAACTCTGCTGGCCGGAGGTGACCTCATGTGTGACGTTTTTATGGGTGTGGTATGGATAGTATTGTATATGTGACAGTTTGAAGTGTGTGTGACGGTTTGGAGTGTGTGTGTGTGTGTGCATAGGGGTGTACATCTCACTGTGTGTGTAAACCACAGTGGGGTGTACACAGTAGTGTGTGTGTGTACACCACAGTGGGGTGTATGCAACAGTTGTGATGCAACAGTTGTGTGTGTGTGCATTGTGAGAATAAACTAGTGTGTGTGTGTGTAGTTGGGGTGTATTTAGTGTGTGATATATTTAGTGCATGTGTGTATGGGGTGCGTACAATAATGGGGTGCACACTACAATGGGGTGTTGTGTGCACATAACAGTGGGGTGTACCAAGTGTGGGGTGTATCAAATGTAGGGTGTGTGACCATAATGTGTATTATTGTATGGTTGTGAATAAATAAAAAAGGATGATAGATATGGACATTGTTTTAAAATGATTATGGGCTTGTGTTAAGGCCCAATACACACATTTTAATAAGAGTTCATATCAAATTACAAATGGTGTGTACATGGATAGTGTAGAGCTCAATAGGGATTCAATACAATAGGTATAACTTAAAGCCCAAAACAAAAGCATAAAATGTAAGAATGAGCCTATATATCTAGGCTTAATAAGTGTCCACACAAAAGGCTTACTTAGGTGAGTATAAGCTTGATTAAATGGACCCAACAAGAGCCTAAAGAGAGTTATGTTTTGTGAAAAGGGCATTAACCATAGAGATGGATTGACCCACAATGGTTTGAGTCGCTTAATTAAATGTATTTGAACTAAACGTACGAAAAACACCCTAAGATGAGGTACTAACTCTAAATCAACATTCGGGGTTTAAACCTTTATCAGGTAGTCGAGAAACCGCAGGAAACGCGTTAGAGTCTCGGAGTGGTACCGGGTTGCGCTAGTTCAGGTAAGTACACGCCTTATATGTGTGTATGTTAGTAGCCAATAAGGAAATAACATGTGATTTACACATCTTCTATTCATTGATATTGTTGAATTGATCCCTTGTTTGATATTTCATTCTATATTCTTAGTTGTATGTTCTTGGCATGAGTGTATGTCTTGAAGGTATCATGTGGTCCCGCACTAGCTGGGACAACGAGGGTGCCTCTGCAGGGGTAACTGACCACTCCTAGTGATGTGTGTACTAGGTACTGGATTCGAGAGGTGTTGCGATGCCTCTCAATTTCAAGCTGTGCTAATGTTGTGACATTACCCGGGGAGATCTTGCGAGATCTTTGTCGTATTGCTGTGAAATTAGACCACTCATGGGCCTCTTTTGAATCTTAGAACATGCAAATTTCGATTGTTTATCTATCAGTCTGTTTATCATGCACTTGATTTACTTACTTTCCTGTTATTTTCATTTCCGCATGATATTTAAACTGCTTTACTTGTTAAATCATAAATTATTGTTATATTCTTCTGGCACTACTTTCGATTTCTTCAGTTGCTCACCGTCTAGTTTGTGACGGTGGGTGCAGATAGGGTGGAGAGCAGCAAAGGCAAGGGGCCCTGCCTAGGAGACCTACTTTGAGGACTAGCAGCGGGATCAGAAAGACTTTATAGTATGTGTTTATGTTTTACTGATTTGTATATTGTTTCATACTTATGTTTTTGGGATTGTTGAACGTGGCATTTTTGATAGACTGGTATCATGTATATATACTTATCGAATTGTACATGAATACTCAGGGTTTTTCACACTTATAGAATTCCTATATTTCCGTTGATTGAGTTATTTCCCCTTTGTTATTACTATTTAGTCTTCCGCTGGATATTATCGCAATAACTCTTTCATAAATTACTAAATTGATTTAATCGAAGGCGACTAGGCTCGTCAGGTCGCCAAGTGATAACTTGGGGCCCGCACGGTCTAGGGCGAGCGTATCCAATTGCACGGGGAAATTGGGGCCGTCACAACTGATGCTCTTAATTTTGATGAAATGCAAGAACAAATTGCATATTTTAATGCTTCCACTGAAGTATCATATTTAAATGTTAATAACTCTGATGAATGAGGATCAAGGACAGTTGGTTGCGCGAAAGACACAGTCGGGTGGATGATGTGGAAGGGTTGTGGGTCCACAACGCATGATGTAGCGGCATTGGATTTTAGGGCCGTCACAAAAAAACAACAACAAATACCTCTTTTTGTATCTCGTCCTGCCCCATTGTGTTATCTTCGTCCATTTGACGTTGAAAACCACTTCAAAATAGCAAGATCTAGCAAACCCTACAATGAAAAACCAAAACATCAATGCAACCAGCTGTTGTGAACGCGAAAGAATCAATGCACGATCGCCTACGGAACACAACGCAAGTCTAGTAAGCCTTCCTTACCATTATCCATTAATTAAACATTATTATATCAATTTAACAGAGTTATTTAAATTAGTGAGTTATCCAAGTATAGCGGAAGCAATAAAAACCTCAAACTAATAGAACCAACTCCAATACACTAGTCATGACAACTTAGAGTGTGAAAATCCCGCATATGTGATCATCAAGTATATCAAGTCAAAAGAGAGTAATATCATATCTTACATATATCCCACGATCTCTTACAACCCCATAAACCCAATGTGATCAAATATATATATATATATATACATAATACAAAAGTCAGGAAAAACCTACATCAGTCAAAGAGGGAGAATTGCTCTGGTATCTTTAAAGCAAATCACCTAACTGTGGAGCCTTTCCCTTGCTCGACTGCGGATTTGCACTCAGTCAAACATGAGAATGACGAGTCCAGGTAAGTAACGCCAAGCAAGATGTATACAATATTTCGAAATAAATAAGCAACCTAATTCATGCAGATAGAAAGAAATGTACAAGGAAACGCATGAATAAATAAGACTGTAAATAAATCAATGATCAATCGAAAGATGAGTGTCTAGGAAATCAAATCAGAGAGGCACAAGTAGTCCCGACCAAACAGTCGTTGAGTCAAGGGATACCCTGCAAGACTCGGATTCTAGGAAGTGGTCAACACCCTATAAGCCATAAATTCACTTGAATGAGAGACTTCTTTGTAATCCAGCTAAGAACTCTCACCCCGTATAGAACCAGTAACCAGTGCAGTACATCCCAAGGTCATGGTTCTAGCATATTACCTCAGTTAATCACTTTTTCCAAGGATCACCATTGACTCGCTTGCTCTCAGACAACTCAAACGAAATGGAAATTCAAAATAAATACATAGCAATAACAATAACAAATTAACGCTCAATTGAAATAATTATACATTTCCTTACTGGTTTACTTACCCGTGATCCAATCTAATTGCACTCATACAACTCCAACTTGCCTCCAACAAATCTCTATGTACCCGTCATCCTACACTCTCTGGTAGTCATTTTTTTTAAAACCACAACCAACTCTTATTCATTCCAAATCTCTGGCAAGTACATTAAAAAGAAATGAGAGTACATCACACTTGTTTCGACCTGACATAGAACTAGCTTCCCTTGCTAATGTATAGGACGCTATGTTCGTTGATCGACAAACAAAAGAAACACTATAGGACCTCAAGTTCGTTAACAACTTCACACAATCATCAATTATAGCTCCAAAATAGGATTTATCCGTGTGCCTATTCTGGATTGCTTAAACCACCCCAAGTGCATCAGACTCCAACTTTACTCTTCTATTGCCTCTATCTTTCAGCCAGGATAGTGCCTCTCTAACCCTAATAGCCTCAGCTACCCTTGCCTCGAACACCCCTCATACTTTCCTGCTAAGGCAACCACATTTGTAGATACTAATTTGGAAAGGAACTCGAGTTATGTTTGGTGAAGTATTATAGCATCAAAGGCAACACTATTGAATCAATGTAAATGGAGAGTAGGAAATGAAACTTCAATCTAAGTGTTTGGTGATATGTGGCTACCAAACAAGGAAAACAAAAAGGTTCAAACAATACCCCTGGCCGAGTTCTTTAACCTGGTAGTCATTTAATTACAATTTATTACATTAGAGTCTTGCTTTTAGTTAATTCCCCTACTTTTCTCCATTTTTCATAATTTTACTCATTTGCACAATTAAGTCTATTTCCCAAGTATTGAGTCGCATTTGGACCATTTGGATGATCGAGCGAAGCCTTAAAGTTTTTCGAAAATTTTCAAAAATTGGTGCAAGTGAACAGTATCACGTCGTAAATGGCGTCGCGGAGGTCAAGGACCCGCAACGTTACACAAAATGTGTGTCCAGGGCATTCACTGCCCTTGACGTCGAGACACACGCCGTGAGGTTCAGAGCCTCATGGCGTCCCCTGCGAGTTTTGATTACCGGGGTTTTTTTAACCCCGGCTCGCATCGCCATGTTTCAAACCTATCCCAAACTCGTAGGGACCTCAATCATTATCCAAAACCACAACGAAATCATATCGAACACGTCCGAAATCGTCGTTCCAAAAACTCGATCAAAAATTCCCAAAATCATAAAAAATTAACAAAACTCCCCCAATTCCTTCAATCGCCATAACAACACCCATCCATGCTTAAATTGATCATCAAAACAACACAACACCAAAAGTCCCTAAATTTTTGAGCTCAACATGGTTGTCTCCAATTTTTTGACTAAAACACACAAAATAGGCATCAAAATGTAGAAAATCGATAGATGAACCAAGATCTCACCTTAGTTTGTGTGGTTGGTCGATCCCTTGGCGTCGATCTCCTCAAAAAATTACAAAACCCCAAGCCTCCAATCCGTTTTCGTTTGAATGAGAGAGAGAGAGAGAGAGAAAAAAAAAAGGTGGTAACCCTTTTTTATACTAGGACTTCATCTCCACTCACTCCCTCATCCTTAGGTTGATCCAATGATCCTCAATCACACCAGCCCGCCTACTATTCTAACTCATTTGGGGACTCTCATTGACTTGGTCCTTTGACCTTATCCTTGTTCAACCAAAACTAGTTTTTCCCGGGCGTTCTCGCACCCGGACTACACCACAACTAACACTGTCGCGTGCAAATGACGATACTAACGATCGAAACCCATTCTCATATTAATTAATTATTATATTTATTTGCATTTTGTCAGTGTTTTTATTTAAATTGTCCCCAGACAGTTAAACACTCGAAAATCATTTGCCCGATGCTCGTTTTTGCGCATGTTTCCAAAAGCAAGCCTGATACACAATTCAAACGCGTTAATGTACATGTGATGACCCGTCCCCGACCTAGGGTTAGGTCGTTCGGCCCAGACCGCCACTTAAGCCCAATACCTTAACCATACCCAAATAACGGTCTGGCACGCTTAAACAAATAAACCTGCGGAAGATACATTGGCTAAACAAAGGATAATAATTGCGGAATAAATATAAAGAGATATCCTTAAGCTAATAAGTTTAAGTTCATAAGAGCATTACTAAAACTATACATAGATTCGTACTCATTTAAACTAAACAAAGTTTATTAAAGATCATAAGTGGATCAACTAAAGGTAACTAGGATTTAAGATGCCCAAAGTCCTAATATAATTCTAACCCAAGTTGAATAGATTTAAAATCGAATATACATAATATGTATCAACAAGGCTCACATCAAGAGGAGACTTTAAGCTTGTCTCTCCCTTGTCTTGACCTAGCGTTATCGTGGATACCTGATATGTAAGTGAGATGAACTAAAAGAACCAACAGAGCTCAGCAATGTGGACAACCCGCTCAACCATCAAATATGCAAGTAATAGCTAATAAGCATGTAATGTCTAGCATGTATTTGAAAGCAAACAAAGATTCGTTGAATAATAGCATGGTAGCAAGATTTCATAAGAGATAAACATATAATGAACCATCAAGTACTAACATGAACATAAGGTCTGTATGTTACAAGTAAATAGGAATCCATCCTTTCATAGCATATACGACATATTCATAAGTCATCAAGTTGTAACAACAATAATCATGCATAGCATTGAAAAAGCTTATTTCAAAATTCAATAATACATAGCATAATTCTCCATCAATAGCATGCAAGGCATATATTATGATTTTTTATCTATGACAAAAATGAGATTGACAAATCATTACATAGATTTAAGCTTTCATGTAAAGGAGGGGGTTTCACGAGAGTTTATACAATAAAATATAATAATATGTATAAGTCGTCGTTCCATTCAATGCATAATAGATATTGGCAAGAGTCCGGTGATCGATTCTCCTACTCGCGAAGTGATGGAAACTTCTAGCTAGCACACAGGCCTTATATGCCATCTAGTTTGTCCCATCAAATCAACAGTAGATTCGTCCAAGTCATCACCGATGCACATCCCTATGTCTCAAGAGTATAAGATAAGGAATTCCAACTCATGTCCCTACTTGACATACTTATGAATTCGATTAGTCAAGTAAAGCCCTCGGTGGTGAACTCCACAAACATCTTGGGGCGTTAACGACCCTCGGTGGTAGCACAACATCCTGGGGGCATTCATATAGATTTACTTGCTAATAAGGCCCTCGGTGGAACTCCACAAACATCCTGGGGCCCTGAATAACATAGATGGGAAAAACAATGCATTCACATTCCATAAATACGTAGGTTCGAGCTAATACCACGACGCAACCCATAAATCCCAAGTCTTTAATTTAAATCCTGAATCCTAGACATAACTAGTAATCATGTCATATTTGATAATTGAGCTAGCTCCCCACTTACTTAGACACACCGCGACACCTACACTGACTCCTCAAACGCTTGGGGTCCCACGTGAACCGCCTTGCGAATCTAAACAAATCATACAACATTACATAAGTAGTTACTCGATTAAAAGTTATGTATTTTTTTCCATTTATTTGTCTTTGGAGACCCACTAGTGCAGGTCCTGCGGGTTTCATGTCATTCGAAGCCTTCGTCGAAGTCCCACGTAGTGTGTCGAGGGGTGGGACCCGCTGTCGGGTCCCACGGGTTGAGCGTGTGCACTTTTGATGAAGCCGTGGAGGGGCTGGGATAGTCCAGCCCCTTAAATCAATGTGTAAGGTCAGTTGACCTTGGTCAACTGGTCCAAGGTCAACTAAATCTTGACCAGTCAACCTGGTAGGGGGAAGCTCGCGTCCCCCCATTGATGGTCATAAAGGGGAGCTTGTGTTCCCCTCCTTGACCCTGACCACCATCACCCTCCGGCGCGTGGAAACCACCATCACCCTCTGACACTTCCACCTGCCGGATGGGACCTCCGGCGGCTGGCCATAAGGTCACTCACTGCCTCTCTGGCCGGCCGCCGTAGAGGAAAGAGTAGGGGCGGAGAGGTGGTGGGAACCACCCCTCTTCTCCCCTTCTCCTTAGTCGAGACTGCGATAGAGGAGGACCTCATAGGGGCACCCTCCCTGGTTTTCTCCTGAGCCGCCTGAACCGTGCTCGCGTCTGGCCCAGCTCGTCGCGGTTGCTCCTCTATTGTGCTTCCCTGTGCCGTCCACGCAGCTGTTGCTCCGCTCCGCTCCACCATGGTCGTGTCCGCCTCCTCGCCGGACTCCTCCCCATGGTCGTTTTCTCTCTCTCTCTCTCTCTTTAGTTGGTGAAACAACAATTATGGTTTCACTCTTTTTATATGTGGTGTGTGGAGAAATAAGTTTCTACCCTATTCACTTTATAACACAACTTTTGACACGCATTATGCACAAACCCTAGACTTGGCCTTCGACTCAGCCAACTTTAAATGAATCAATAACTTAAGGTCTCATCGTCACACGAACAAAATTTAGTTAAGTCACACTACTTATATAGTACACACATTGTCACACCAAACACAAATAAAAATATTAAATTGCCTCAAATGCCCTTGAGTCAGGTCTTACAGAATTCGAGTTGTTACGGTACACGTCCTCACACGTTTGAACAATTGGATTATCATTCGGGTAGTAAAATAAATAATAAAAACATCAGACAAAAATAACATACATTGATATCGATGACCGAAAATTTGATATGCATATCATGGCGAATGGTCCCACGTATAACCTAAAATGACACATGACACGAGTTAGATTTTATGGACGTTATAGAATTGTTTGTTATGGTAGTGTGGGTTGTTTATATGAAGAGACAATTGTGTCATTTCTATAAATGTCCAATTTGGAGGAGAAAAAACTTAAAAAATGGGGGTGCCCTCAGTAAATGGTGAGGGTGCCCATATCGTACCTCTTAATTAACACACAAATGTTTTGCAATTACATACTACAACATCTCTAATGACATGGTAGGGAAATCACTATTTACCAAAAGGCAAATGTTTGAGAGGTTGTAAATTCGACTCCCATAAAAAAAAAATTAACTAAATTAGGCACAATGGAAATGTTTGATCAAAAAACAAACCTTAATTAATATAAATTTGTGTGTTTTATTATTGTTGTTTTGCGATCTAAAATAGTAGAGTAATCACACTTTTTAGATTTTTTTTTTTGGACGAAAACATGTTTTAGAGGTTTATGATACAATAACCGAGGAATATAGTGTAACTTGTTGGTATTGACTATTGAATTAAAATAATAAATCGAATAAGATTTCTTCTCTTAAATAATGAAGCAACATGTCCTCAAAAAAAATATAATGAAGCAACATTAAATAGTGATTAATGTACTACAAATGTAACTAATCACAATTAATACTCCCAACTCACCCCTTCACTCTCTCTCATCCTGTGGCCCACAAATCTTCCATTTCAAGTAACCAACTCAATCACTCTCTCTCCCAAACATTTCTGTCCATCGATCCAACCCCACAGATCTTGATCAGACGGCGAAGAAAAAAACGTGACTATCTTATTTTTATTGCATTTCATAGTCAAATCTAACGGCCAGAAAGCAATCCAAAGAGAATTGATTGATTGATAGAGTTTCCAAGTGGGGATTGATAGGGCCACATGGGTGAGCATCTTTGACATAATCTCTTCAGATTTTTTCTCTCTTTTTCAGTCTTAAAGCAATTAATTCTCTCGCGTGTTATGAAACGTCGGATCTCACTGCGACAATTCAAAGCAATGTTCTTCTTGTTGTTTTCTTCCTCCTCGGCTTCCCATACAATTCTCTCACGTTCTTCACAACACCCACACTGGGCGTGTGCCAATTAGGTGCTTTAACAACATTTTGGCCCAGATTTGTTGACTTTGACTGGATAGGAATGAAGGGTAGTCTCTGAATTTTGGACTCAGTGTGTTTGTGTTGTGTGGTTTTTGGGTGATTTTTGGTCTATATTTTGCGGTTCTGTATTGGGTTTGCGTGATTTTTGGGAATTTTTGGTGGGTTTTTTTTTTGGGGTGATGGAGGAGAAGTATGAGCCATTGAAGGAGCTTGGGGCAGGGAATTTTGGGGTGGCTAGGCTGGTGAGGGATAAGGTTACTAAGGAGCTTTTTGCAGTTAAATACATTGAGAGAGGGAAGAAGGTGAGCCATTTTACTAGTACTTTAGATGAATGAAAGGTATATATTTATGGGTTTTTTTTTTTTTTGGTGTGAGTGTTTTGAGTGTTTGTTTTGATCTATATGTGTTTTTCATGATTTAATGGAAATGGGTTTTTTTCTGGGTTTTCAGATTTTTGTTCTTTTCTTGCTGTTTTGGTGTGATTTTGGACTTTTGCTTGATTTTCTTATTGGATTTTTTATACTAGAATAGGTTGTGTAGTTGTTGGAATATTTTAATTCTGTCTCTCACTTTAGTTTTTGAGTTTCCATTTAGTTGAAGGTTTTATTCACTTGATACATTTTTTTTTTTATTTCGTTCTCTTGAATTTGTGTTGAATCATGTAATTGTTGTGAACATTTGTTGGCGACTTTGGTGACTTTGCTTTGCTTTCAAGACATTTTTTGGTCTTTTATAATATTGCCCATGTTGACGTGATTATGATTCTGGGATTGCTTCAGATTGATGAGAAAGTACAGAGGGAAATCATCAACCACAGGTCTCTAAGACATCCAAACATTGTTCGATTTAAGGAGGTATGTTACAACTAACCATAGTTCTCATATTACTTCAGCATTGGAAAATTGGTGTAGAATTAATGTACGATGGCCATTCAGCTATTTTTTTTTTATTTAAATCTTGGCGTTTTATTCACCATCCTATGGTTTAGTTAGCAATGACAATTCTACGAGGAGAGCCATTACGATTTAGCTTTAAAACACGATCATTTTTCTTATTCATGACATAATTTCATAGATGTGATTTCCAAAATAAAGATTCCAATTATGGAGTTCTGCATGTATTTTGCAAACTAGATAGTGAAATTTCCCTTTTGCGGTGAATGTTGTTCTTGCATAGTAGGTATATATACATTTTCTAAATGCCAAAAAATTGCTGACATTATTAGCAAGCCATTGATTGAGTAAATCTGAAATTTCGTGTATATGATCAATTTTATACTCTTACACATCTCTTTTGATTACCTCTTAGAAGTAGGTGCATTATCTTAAATGCTAAATCACTCAACTCTATATATTCCATATTTCTCATTAAATTTTCAAAGCACCCATATCTCCTCTCACTATATTTCCATAGATAAAATAACTGTTTGCCACACTCAATTATGCACCCATGATTCCACATAATAGATGCCAAAAGCAGAGATATAATGGTAAATAGTTCTTTCCTTGTAGGTCTTGTTGACACCAACACATCTTGCTATTGTCATGGAATATGCGGCTGGTGGTGAGCTTTTCGATAGGATGTGCACTGCAGGTCGATTTAGTGAGGATGAGGTATTCCATTTGCATATTTCATTATTTTAATGATTGAATGATTGTGTTTTTAGGTTTTTTCATCTTTCTTCCCTTTAACTAAAATAAATTCACTTGGGGCAGGCAAGATTTTTCTTCCAGCAGCTAATATCTGGAGTCAGCTACTGCCATTCTATGGTATGATGCCCTTGGACGTTCTTGTGTTGTAACTCCTAATAAGGATTGCTTGTACTGACCTTTCTTTTCCTTCACGAAGGAAATTTGCCATAGAGACCTGAAACTGGAGAATGTGCTTTTAGATGGGAATGTGACACCACGTCTTAAAATATGTGACTTCGGTTATTCCAAGGTTCGTTTATATTGCTCACATATCATGGTGATCACTACCAGATTTCCTCCTTACGATGATAGACTGTTATTGTCTTGCATTGGCTGCAGTCTGGTCTTTTGCACTCAAAACCCAAGTCCACAGTGGGGACACCTGCGTATATTGCCCCAGAGGTTTTGTCAAGAAAGGAATATGATGGCAAGGTTTGTTGACTTTCTCTTTATCTTGCATCATATCTCCATCTTATTTTGATACTACCCCTAATGCTGATTGAGTCTTGATCTCACGGATAATGTTGCTTGCTCATGGCGCTCATTCAAAAAAGAGTTCCCATATTCTGAGACACTAAAGGCTGTCTGTTGTTGCGCAGTCAGTCTTCGGAAAGAAAATAATTTGTGTTCAATCCTAGAACTATAAGTCTACAAATATATGTGGCACTTGGATTCAAGGCTGCTCTCGACCAAATGCACAGAATTTTCTTGATTGCTTTCAATGCTCAAGTTCAATCGGTAGATTATGAACGTGAATATCTTTTCATTTCCCCTCATCTTTTGTCAAGTGTGTCATTGTAAGCTTGTACTTGCATCTGATATAACTGCTGTACCTTTTGAAATATCTTCATTGGGTGCAAATGTCTTCAATGCACTTAAATCTCGAACATCTCTAATTGAGTTTTTCTTCCAACTTATATTTATTAGAAACTCTTTGGAATCTCCACATTTCCTGAATTGCAGATTGCAGATGTTTGGTCTTGTGGTGTGACACTCTATGTCATGCTGGTGGGAGCATACCCTTTTGAGGATCCAGAAGACCCTAGAAATGTTCGCAAGACTATTGGGGTGAGTTTCACTTCCGAAAAAGCATTGCCGATTCATATGATTGGTTTCTCTTATCAGATATTATAGTTTCGTCAATTTTCTTATACTTTCTCCCTTTTGTGGGTGCCTCATCTTTCTGTTATACACAAAAACCAGCGCTCTATAAGTGCTCGAAATTTTTTTGATCATATCGTGTTAATTGTTTGATGTGACCAACAGAGGATAATAAGTGTTCTCTACTCAATACCCGACTATGTCCATGTATCCCAGTCTTGCAGATACCTCCTCTCCCAAATTTTTGTGGCCAACCCTTCTAAGGTAAGCTTTTCTCATTTCATAACTCACCATGATATGTTCATTACTTATTTATTTTTTCCCTTAATCAGGATTAGTTAGTGAGGATTTCTGATAGCAGACCCCAAATGATTAAATATAAGCTTTTTTCCTTGTGGCTTTCCTTTCGTTTTTTTATTGACATTGCATTCGGTTGTGTTTATGTAGAGAATCACCATACCGGAGATAAAGAAGCACCCTTGGTTTCTAAAGAACCTGCCAAGAGAGCTCGTAGAAGTTGAAAGAACAAAGTATGAGGATTTAAACCGCTGTGCGTCAGCGCAGAGCATTGAAGAAATATCGTGGATTGTGCAACAAGCTAGAACTCCTGCAGAAGGTTCCTTGGTCAGCTGGTCTTCCATAGTAAGTGCAGTAGATCAAAATGAACTTGATTCTAATATGGAGCAAGAGGGGAACCAAAATGGATATTCAGCTCAAACCTGAATGGCGCTTCCGTTTGAGGATAACATATGCAAGGTACATAAAATGGTATTTTATGTAAAGGTGGTAGTGGATGTTACAAGCACAGTGTCAGTTGCGATTTACAATTTAAGGAGATGTGTTATATGCATTTCTTGGCCATAGAGGAAGTTTCAGTGGGTTGGTTCTTGTTCAATTCTATTTTAGTGTGAACTGAAACTTCATTACATATGTAAGTTTTGTTTAAATAATAAAAATCTTATTTTGTGTAATTGAAGCTGTAATGTTCTCATTTTCTTTCCTTCATTGATTAAAAAAGAAAGAAACATATTGAAACAGTTTAGAGGTCGGTTATTTTAAAAAATTAAAAGTACTATGTCATGCTTTATCGATAACTTCTTACAAACTCTGTGGATCTTGTTTTATGAAAAAAAAAAAAAAACACTTAAGCTAATATGAGATCCATATAACATTGAAGTGCAATACATAAAAATCAAAGTTAGATCCTCAATATAACCAATGACTACTCCCTTGATTCACAACTATAGATTGGATTGGAGTTTTGAATGTTAATTTTTTTTTTTTTTGTATATGTTATAAAAAAATGTTGACGTGGAAATGTAGACGTTATCTCAATGTCCAAAAGTAGATGGTATGGTAGGGATTTTTCTCTTTGCCAAATCAGCTTCACATTGAAGGTAGACATTGCATTGGAGAAACGTTTTCTTTGATTCCCTTTACTTGTCTATCATATATTGTACACATTTTCACCTCCATCTACATATACATTGGAGATGCTCTTACAATTTATGTTTCCACTTACCAGAACTCTCCCTCTTTCTCTTTAATGTCTTTCCTTCAAAGAAAGGTTGACAAAGAACAATAAAAAACAAAATATCTCATAGCACATAAATATTCTTTCCTAGAAAGCAACTCAATCATTTTTTAACCAAATATTTTCATCCATCTGGAATAACCCAGATGAGACTTTGAGTGTAAAACAAAGTGATTGGAAGTTAGATGGACCAATTGTATGTTTAGACCCAGAAATTTTTGGCACTGTAAAACAACCCAGCTAGAATTCATTAAACTAAGATAAAACTGCAGGGCAGTCAAATCTATGGCCTTGAAATCAAACCAAACGGATGTTTCCCAGTGGGGGAAGTCGAGGACATTGAGCTGCATGGGTAAGAATCTTGTCAAAATCTTTTCAGATTGTTTTTCTTTCATTTTCAAATCTTGAGCAATTCAATTCTCTTGTTTTCCATTCACATGTTGAGACAACTGGTAGCCATGTTTGCTTTCATGGCTTCTCATTCAAGTCCCTCATATATATATATATATTCTCCTCACATTAGGTGGTGTGAATTTGAGCTACAAAGTTTGAAGTGTTAATAGTTTGTGGCTTTGGAGTCGATTATTCATCTCTGTTGCAAGCTTGTTTGGTTTTTGGTAAATCTTTGGTGGGTGGTTTGGGACTTGGGGAGTGGTGATGGAGGAACGTTATCAGCCATCGAAGGAGCTTGGATATGGAGGTTTCGGGGTGGCATGGCTGGTGAAAGATAAGGTTACCGGGGAGCTTTTTGCAGTGAAATACATTGAAAGAGGAAAGAAGGTAAGCCTCCCAAATGAATTAAATTTATGTATTTATGGTTTCTGTTGAGTTTGTATACAAGAATATGTTTGTGGGGTGTTTGGGATTCACTTTAGTTTTTGAGTTCCCATTCTTTTCACCAGATCAATTAGCTTAGATACATGTTATTTGCTTTCCTTGAATTTGTATTTTGATCTCTTTTTTTATCAGAGGATTTGTTTGTTTATCTGATCAAATGCATTAAAGTGAACTGAGTGGAAGCATTTTGATCCATATATGTTAGCAACTTAGCCTTTTTTTCAAGGCATTTTACCTTTTTATTATATTGCGGTTGTTGCGCTATTGTAGTTCTGGGGTTGCTTCAGATTGATGAGAAAGTTCAGAGGGAAATCATTAACCACAGGTCTTTAAGACATCCAAACATTGTCCAATTTAAAGAGGTACGCTAAAGTTGACCATGGCTTTCTCTACTTCACTGTTGAACCATGAAAATATAGTGACAAGTGCAATCTGCTAGGTTAGTGTCTACCAGTTTGCCTGGTCCTTTGGTCTATGCCCTGAAGTGGATTGATAATATCAAATTCAACCTTCAAATTTTGTACCCTGTTTCAGTTCATCGTACTGATAGTTGATTATTTATACTAGGGCTACTAAATTTCTCAACTCTAGATATGCTGTGTTTTTCATTAGGATCAAAATTCAAATATCCCTCATAACATAATTATAAAAATATTTTACTTGTTTTCTGCGATCAAATATCCCCCCTTGATTCAACATGAAAGCTGTTAAACTCATAATGTATAGTGATAAGAAGCTTCTTTTTTGCAGGTCTTCTTGACACCAACACATCTTGCTATTGTCATGGAATATGCACTTGGTGGTGAGCTGTTCGATAGGTCCTTTATTTTTCTTCTTTTTTTGCATTGACTAAGTGTGCTTGATTTGCTTTAATTGATCATCTTTCTTTCTATTATGAAAAATAAATTCGGCTGAAGCAGGCAAGATTTTTCTTCCAGGAGTCAGCTACTGCCACTCTATGGCATGTGTAGTCATTAATATCCTGAAATATCTTGTAATATTTTCTAGATGATTGATTGGATATTAGAAATAAACAATACCCTACAGAATATCCTGCAATAGCTTATAATTCTTCTACATTTGAGTGACTTAGCTGGGTAAAGTTTTTGCATAGAACCTAATGATTAACCTATTATATTTTTCCTTTCTCCAAGAAAACGTATTATATTTTTCGTTTGCATTGTCTATATGATGTTAGTGCATACAATGTTGTTCAATTGACGAGATTATTATACGTGCCATATAAAGTTACCAGACTTGGGACTTCAGAAGCTTGTGGATTTTTGCAATCACAGTGAAATAGTAGGCCGGTGCTGCTTTTTGAAGGTAAATAGCTATATTGGTATGAAATGGTTATACACAAACCTACTGTATGCATTATCAAGGTATTTACTTTGGTTGCAGAAATCAAATCAATACAATGCTTGTACTTCAAAGGCTTTTTTTAATAGTGAATTCAAGGAGGATTCCTTTCTGATCAACTTTTGAAACTTAGTAATGGTAGCCATATCAAGATAGTCAAGCTCAGTAAATTTTGTGTAGGCTTAAAAAGTACCCATGATAAACTCTACCCATCAATATAAAGATTATTCAATTCAGTGTAACTCTACCCGGTTTATCATGATAAACTCTACTCGGTTTATCATGATCAATAGATTGTAATTCTTCCTTGCTTTGGTTGCAGGCTAGTGTCTTGCACTCGAAACCCAAGTCAGCTGTGGGAACACCTGCTTATATTGCCCACGAGGTTTTATTGAACAAGGAATATGATGGGAGGTTTTATTGAAAAAGCAATGATTTTTTACTATTTTATGCGCCATTTTGTTTACTTTTCACGTGCTGTCGAGAAAGAAGTCACATATTCATGGCATTGTTAGTCTTGAGAAAGAAAACAATATTTGTTTATTTCTAGATCGAAAACCTGCAAATATATGCAGAACTTGGATTTAAAACTATCCGCCCAAATATTCTAAACTTTCTTCATTTCTTGCAAATTGCAATGCTCAAGATCGGTCAATATATTTAGAGCGAGATTCTTTTTATTTTTTCCTTTCTTCTCTGTTAGATATCGAACAATTGTATAAATAGCGCATTATGCTTTTGGTTAAGCTTGGAATCATGTACAAAATTGTTCTTGTGTCTAACAGTATTATGTTTTAAACATTCCTCATCTACAACTTTTGTGTGTGATTTACTTCACATATCTGCTCTAATAGAATTTGTCTTTTTACTTATTATTTATATATAATTAAGAAGCTTCTTAGTATCTGAATTTCTCAAATCGCAGACAGCATATGTTTGGTCCTGTGATGTACTATACGCCATGCTGGTAGGAGCACGCCCTTTTGAGGATCCTGAAAACCCAAGAAATCTTAGCACTACTATTGGGTTGAGTTTCACTTCCAAATGCATTGTGCATGGCATTTAAGATTTGCCAGATTTCTCTTCGCGCTTTTCAGGTATGACATCATATCAGTTTTGAGGATGCCTCATCCCTTTGTTGTACTTTACAAAAATGAGCTTCATGCATGCATTTACTTTAATTGATTGTGCTGTGTTAATTCTTTGATATGACGAACATAAAATAATTAGCGTCCAGTACTCAATACCCGACTATGTCCATTTATCCAAAGATTTCAGATGTCTCCTCTCTCAAATTTTTGTGACCAGCCCCTCAAGGTACAAAGTTACTCTCTTTTTTCTTATGTTGAATTGTTTTGCATTAAATCGAGTTGAGTGGAAGGATGACACCAACTAATATGGGATTAAGGTTGTTGGGTTTTGGTGTTGTTATTTCGGATTGTTGAAATGTATAATAAGATTTCTAATAAGGACCTAGTGATCATGAGTTATAAGATTTCTTTGTGGCTAGTCTTTCGATTTTAATTTGATATGAACTATGATGTGGTAATTATTTATTATCCTCTATGTAGAGGATAATTGTTACCACCTCAATAGCTGGACCGGAGTATGTTGGGTTGGGCGGCAAGATAACTCAGTAAATGACCAAGTCTCGGTGGACTCAGAAGGCTTCGGGGGACTCAGGTGATAGATTGAGGTTCAGTGCATGGCGCATATCTAAGTGGGCACGGTGTAGCACGACGCGTACCTTAGCGGGCACGGTGTCACACGACGCGTACCTTATAGGGCACGAAGTGGCATGACACGTACCTTAGTGGGCACGGTGTACCACGGTGCGTACCTAAGCGAGCCACGACGCGTGTACCTAAGCGGACACGACGCGCGTACCTAAATGGGCACTGCGTGGGCAAGGCGCTCTCCCTGGTGCAAGCACAACGATGACTTGGACGTACCTTCGGGAAAGCTTGGCACAAGTAAGGTCACGCCTTGTCACGGGCAAGGAAAGACCTTAGCAGGAGCACAGTTGACTTTCTTTGACTTTAGCGTTGACCAGGTCAAAGTATGATTGGTCTCACTTTTGGATGTCCCCTATTGGAGGGCCAGGAATGGCTTAACATCTATTATAGGAGGGGGACCTCTCCTGGGGGTGATATGGGCAGGAAGGCAAGGGTGACCCTAGAAAAGGCCTTGGGCGTGCATACCAAGGCCTTGCCTAAATACCATCATGCAACCACCTCCAAGCCGGTAGGACTCGGGCTTAGCTAAGCTCCAGCACGCACCTAAAGGTGCCTAGGCTCAGCTAGGCATTACCAAGCACGACCCTAAAATCAAGGAGCTTTCATAAGCTTAAATGGACCAAGTCAAGCATGGCAATTCCTAGGCGGTTAGGCAACTACCTTGTTCATGGCTCAGAGCATGACCAAGGCACGTCCAAGCAAGTCCCTAGCATATTGGAGATGTGCCTATTAACTAGGTGGTCATGACAGTTACGAGGCCAAGTGGCAGCAAATGAGGCAAGCAGTTAGGCAAGTGCTTAACTATATAGGAGTGTGGTGTGGTTTACTTAGTCTTTGATGTTTGTAAACTAGGACATGTGTCCATTCAGTTATGTAACCACTTCAGTCTGTTTTCTATAAAGTCAACCCCTTATGCTCGGGGAAGCATAGGGGTGGTAGACATAGGGGTGGTAGAGTTGTAACCCATCAAGCAAAGATCAGTAAAGTTCCTCTTTATGCCTATTGTTGCTTGTTAGTGTGAAATTTATTGGCATGCTGAACTAAGTGGTCCTTAGGCACCATAGAGTGACATTGAGTGAGAAAAATTTCCTTAGGTTAATCCCTTTCATTAGTGACCCCGTGAAAAATTGGTATCGAGCCTCGTTTGGCGACGATGGCGACCCGAGCAGCTGTAGATCTAAGTGAGAGGGTGCCTCACTTGGAATAGCTCGTGGCAACACTCAGTGTGCAAAGGGAGGAGGCTCGTAGCTCTTCCTTGGCGGAGCGAGTTGGAGGCTTGGAACACTCATTGCTTCATTGGTGGCTAGAGAGGAATCTCTTGTGGGGATGATCTCTAGTTGGGAGGCTCGTTTCGAAGAGCTAATTGCTGATGTTCGTGCGATTAGCGAGCTTACCACTGACACAGCAGAGACGATTGTTGTGGAGGTGAGTCTTCTCAAGAAGGCTGTTAATGGAACCTCAGATGTTGCAGAAGCGGCAAAGCTACCTAATCCAAAGTTCTTGAACCAAAGAAGTTCTCTGGTATGCGAAGTGCTAAAGAACTAGAGAACTTTCTTTGGGATATGGAGCAGTACTTTGCCATGGTGCGGACTCCGGATGATCAAAAGGTCATCCTAACTTCAATGTACTTGGAGGGAGATGCAAAGCTTTGGTGGAGAACCAGAGTTAGATGATGACGCTGTCTGTTGGGAGACCAAAGATCATCGAGTGAGAGGTACTGAAACGGAATTGAAGGATCGATTCCTTCCCACTAATGCAGCTTGACAAGTAAGGGAGGTTTTGCGTAAGCTGAAATAGACATAGCTCTGTTCGAGAGTACGTGAAAGAGTTTTCTTCTTTGTTGTTGGACATAAAGAACATGTCAGAAGAGGATACACTCTTCAATTTTACAACCGACTTGCAGACGTGGGCACAAGCCGAGTTAAGGAGGCAAGGTGTGAAGGACTTACCTAGAGCGATAGCTGCTGCTGATAGTCTTGTTGATTTCAAGACTAGTTCTTCGCCTTCGGAAGGGAAGAACAAGGAGAAAAAACCCCATAAGGAGTACTTAAAGAAGGGCAAAAAGAAGTCGCTTCCTTCGAAGAAGCCGACCTCAAAGCTGACACCCAAAGCAGATGCATAACCCTCATCCTCAAATGGTTGTTTCATTTACAATGGGCCTCATCGAGCACATGAGTGTCCAAAAAATGAGAAAATTTTTGCCTTGATTGCAGAAAATCCAGCTGAGACTCGGATGAACCCATTAAAGTTGTTGAATGCCATTCAACAAGCAAGGCCAAGCAAATCGAAGGGATTGCTCTATGTGGAGGCGATGGTGAACCAACACAAGGTCCTTGCTATGGTGGATTCGGGGGCGACACACTCATTCGTGGCGGATCATATGGTGAGCAAGTTAGGACTTACACTTGCTAAGAATTCCAGTCGCATGAAGGCTGTGAATTCCGAAGCTAAGCAAATCCAAGGTATGGCCTTTAATGTTGACATCAAGGTTGGATCTTGGGAATGGAAGATCAACCTAATGGCAATTCCTCTAGATGATTTCAATATCATTCTTGGGAACGATTTTCTCTATTCGGAGAGTATTGCCTTAATGCCTTTTCTAAGGGATTGTTCATTATGAACAAGTCCCATCCTTGTTTTGTACATGCTGTTAGTGATGCTACAGGGAAGGAAGGTGACAAACAGACCCATCTATCGACGATTCAACTCAAAGATGATTTGAGAAAAGGGCAACTTACTTGGCAACATTGGTAGAGATAAAGCTAGGAGTTACGGTGAGGTCCCTGATGTGGTGACTAGTGTGCTGGAGGAGTTCGAAAATATCATGCCTCCAGAGTTGCCAAAACATCTACCACCACAGAGAACCATTGATCATGCTATTGAGCTTGTACCAGGCTCAAAGCTACCAACCCAGGCCCCTTATCGAATGACTCCTCAAGAGTTGGAGGAGCTGAGAAAGCAGTTGGACGAATTGCTGGATGCGGGGTTCATTCAGCCATCCAAAGCACCATTCGGAGCCCTAGTCTTATTTCAGAAGAAGTATGATGGGTCCCTTCGAATGTGCATCGACTACAGGGCTTTGAACAAGCTCACAATGAAGAACAAGTACCCAATTCCCTTGGTGGCGGATCTGTTCAATCGCTTGTTCAGTGCCTCATATTTTACCAAGTTGGACTTGTGATCAGGGTACTACCAAGTTCGTATTGTTGCTGGAGATGAACTTAAAACGACCATGGTGACGAGGTATGGTTCATTTGAATATCTTGTTATGCCATTCGGTCTCATAAATGCCCTGCCACATTTTGTCACTTGATGAATGATGTATTGAGGAGTTTATTGACCGATTTGTAGTTGTTTATCTTAATGACATTGTTGTGTATAGTTAGAACCTCTAAGATCATGTTGATCACTTGAGGAAAGTTCTGACTACTTTGTGAACTAACCAACTGTTTGTAAAGAAGGAAAAGTGTGAGTTTGCAAGGCAAACCATCACTTTTCTTGGCCATATTGTAAGTCAGGGGAAGCTGTTGATGAATCTAGAGAAGATTCGTACAATTGTGGAGTGGCCCAACCCCATAAAAGTCCCTGAACTTTGATCATTCCTTGGCTTGGCAATTATTATTGGCGATTCGTGGAAGACTACTCGAAGAAAGTGGCACCACTAACAGATCTTTTGAAGAAAAATCGTGCATGGTCGTAGTCAGAGAAGTGCGACCAGGCGATGGAAAGATTGAGGCAGGTCATTTCCTCTAAACTAGTGCTGACATTACCTAACTTCGAACTCCCTTTTGAAGTCCATATCGAATCATCAGATAGGGCTTTGGGGGCGGTGCTTGTCCATAAGGGACACCTTATTGCCTTTGAGAGCAGGAAGCTGAAGGATGTTGAACATCAATATCTAGCCCACGAGAAGAGATGTTTGTTGTGGTGCATGCCTTCATAATTTGGAGGCACTACTTACTTGGGACAAGTTTCATTTGCGCACAGATAATGTGGCAATCACCTACTTCATGACCCAGAAGAAACTCTCCCAAAAGCAAGCAAGGTGGTTGGACTTCTTGGTAGAGTATGATGTCAGTTCGAACACAAGCCTGGAAAGCTTAATTCAGTCCCTAATGCTCTTAGTCGGAAGATGGTAGTTGAGATGGTCTCGGCAATTGCGGTGCTGGAAAGCCAATTCTCGCCTCGAATCAAGGAGGAGACGAGTAAGGATCCAGTTTGTGTGGAATTGGTGAAGTTAGTAGTTGAAGGTGTTAATCGAGATTCTTGTGTATGAAGATGGTCTTTATGCTAAAGGAGGACGTCCATATGTTCCTAGTACAGGCGGATTGAGGCGAAAAACTCATGAAGGAGACTCATGATGCTAGGTGGGCAAGACATCAAAGCATGGAGCGTACCTTTGCCCTCCTGTCCCGTTCGTTCTTTTGGCCAAAGATGGAGGAGGATGTGGATTTGTATGTGCGAACTTGTCTTGTGTGCTAGCAAGACAAGACAGAGGAGGAAGACAACAAGCTTGTTGGAGCCTCTACTAGTACCAGATAGACCCTTCAGAAGCATTTCCATGGATTTCATCACTAGTCTTCCAAGATGCAGGGGATGACTAGCGTTATGGTGGTTATGGATCGATTCTCGAAGTATGCTACATTCATTGTTGCTCTAAAGAATTGTGATGCAGACATGGCTGCAGAGTTGTTTTTAAAATATGTGGCAAAATATTGGGAAATTCCGGAGGACATCATAAGTGATCAGGATACAAAGTTCATAAGGCAGTTTTGGACTGCCCTCTTTAACTTGCTTGGGTTCGGAGTTGAAGTTATCGACAGCCAACCATCCTCAAACGGATGGGCAGACGGAGATGATTAATGCCTTACTGGAGGACTACCTCAGACACTATGTGAATGTAAGCCAGTCCAACTGGGTGGACCTGCTTGATTCTGCCTAATTTTGCTACAATCTCCATAGAAGTTCTGCTATGGAAATGAGTCTTTTCGAGGTGGCGACGGAACAACAACCAACTACCCCATACGAGGTAGCAAAATCGAAGTCGATGGGATTATGCCCAATGCTTATCATTTTGCAAAGAGTAAACAAGAGTTTTGGGAGGTAGCACAAGATAGCTTGGCTAAAGCTTTTCGGCGGATGAAGAAGTATACTGACCAGAACAGGAGGCCCTTGGAGTTCCAAGAAGGAGACTTGGTCTTGTTGAAGCTCACCCCTCAAATTTTGAAGAAGTTCAACAAGAAAGAGACGCACAAGGGCCTAGTTCAGCGATATGAGGGACCATTAGAGGTGGTCAAATGAGTTGGAAGGGTAGCTTACAAGCTCAAGCTACCAGAGAGGTTGAAGGTACACTTTACATTTCATGTCAGTTACCTTAAACCTTTCCATTCAGATCAGGCAGATCTGGGGTGGAGTGCAACTAGACGAGTTCCACCCTTAGTACAAAGGAATTTGCAGGGGAGATCGAGCAGATTCTAAACCACGAGGTGCGTGGTCAGAGTAAGAAAAATAGATGAGTTTTCTACTTGATCAAGTGGGTTGATGTGGAGGAATCTACTTGGGAGCGGGACACTACCTTATGGCAGTTTGAGAAGGAGATAATAGACTACCAGAAGCGGCAGGAACCGAGCAGTTCGATGAGGGCATCAAACATTTCAGCTGGGGGAGGTTTGTTACCACCCCAATAGTTGGACCGGAGTATGCTGGGTTGGCCACAGGATAACTCAGCAAATGACCGAGTCTCGGTGGACTCGGAAGGCTTCGGGGACTCAGTGACGGATTGAGGTTCAGTGCATGGCGCGTATCTAAGTGGCATGGTGTTTACCTAAGTGGGTACGGTGTGGCACGATGCACATATCTTAGCGGGCACGGTGTATCACGACGCGTACCTTAGAGGACACGGTGTGGCACGACGCATACCTTAGCGGGCACGGTGTAGCACGGAGTGTACCTTAACGGACATGGAGTGGCACGACGCTTACCTTAACGGGCACGGTGTGGCACAGTGCGTAACTAAGCGGGTATGGTGTGGCACGACACGTACCTTAGCAGGCATGGTACGAACCTTAGTGGATACTATGCGCGTACCTAAGTGGGCACGACGTGTGTACCTAAGTGAGCACATGCGCATGCAAGACGTTCTCCCTAGTGCGAGCACAACAGTGACTTGGTGCAAGCACAGCGGCGACTTTGAGCGTACCTTAGCGAAAGCTTGACACATACCTTGTCACAAGCAAAGTCACACCTTGGCACGGCAAGGAAAGTCCTTGGCAGGAGCACAGTTGACTTTCCTTGACTCTGGCGTTGACTAGGTCAAAGTATGATTGGTCTCACTTTTGGATGTCCCTTATTGGAGGGCCAGGAACGGCTTAACATCTACTATAAGAGGGGACCTCTCCTGGGGGTGATATGGGCGGGAGGCAAGGGTGACCCTAGAGAAGGCTTTGGGCGTGCATGCCAAAGCCTTGCCCAAATATCATCATGCAACTACCTCCGAGCCGGTAGGACTTGGACTTAACCAAGCTCCAGCACACACCCAAGGGTGCCTAGGCTCACCTAGGCATTACCAAGCACGACCCTAAAATCAAGGAGCATTCCTAGGCTTGAATGGACTAAGTCAAGCATGACAGTTCCTAGGCGGTTAGGCAACTACCTTGGTCATGGCTCAGAGCATGACTAGGGCATGTCCAAGCAAATCCCTAACACATTGGAGATGTGCCTATTGACCAGTGGTCATGCAGTTACGAGGCCAGGTGGCAATAAAGGAGGCAAGCAATTAGGCAACTACTTGACTACATGGGAGTGTGGTGTGGTTTACTTAGTCTTTGATGCTTGTAAACTAGGGCATGTGTCCATTCGGTTATATAACTACTTCATATTATTTTCTATAAAGCCAACCCCTTATGCTTGGGGAAGCATATGGGTGGTAGAGTTGTAACCCATCAATCAAATATCAATAAAGCTCCTCTTTGTACCTATTGTTGCTTGTTAATGTAAAATTTATTAGCGTGCATGAACTAA
The DNA here is from genome assembly GCA_039657345.1 of Stephania japonica. Classification (NCBI taxonomy): domain Eukaryota; kingdom Viridiplantae; phylum Streptophyta; class Magnoliopsida; order Ranunculales; family Menispermaceae; genus Stephania; species Stephania japonica. Next base: position 12,185,283 of record CM077557.1, read on the forward strand.
GGTAGTCCTTAGGCACCACGGAGTGACATTGAGTGAGAAAAATTTCCTTAGAGTAATCCCTCTCATTAGTGACCCCGTGACAATAACCATACCAGATATATAAAAAAGCATCCATGGTTTCTAAAGAACATGCCGAAAGAGCTCGTAGAATTCGAGAGAACGAATTTTGAAGATTTAAACCGGTTTGAACCATCCCAGAGCATTGAAGAAAAAATGTGGATTGTTCAGCAGGCAAGAACATCTGCAGAAGCTTCCTCGTTCAACTGGCCATCCATTAATGTAGCCGGCACAAAATATCAAGATGACAGTCTAATCCATTATGGAGCTTGGATGGGGTACAAAGAAATATTTGCTACCCTAAACCCAAAATGTGGATGAACTATTTTTTGGGGATGACATGTGGGAACTACCAAAATAATTGGCAGTCCGTCGAGTGGTTGGGTGGACCGACACGCCTTTTAAGACAAAATTGTTATGGACTTGATTGTATCTCGAAGGCAAGTTTTGATTATCCCACTATGTATTCGCAGTTTTGAACCGGAAGTGAGAAATCTTGTCGAGAAGAGAGCGATTACGCGTCTCAAGTCTTTGTTTGGTGATCCCATTTTGTTCGTGTATCTTCCATTCAAATAAATTTGTTCCTTACAATCTGAAGGGTCCTTAAGTTATATTGCATGGTGTTTGTGGATGTTATGAACACAAAGTGCCAGTTTGATGTAATATTTAAGGGAGGTGTTTTGTAACCAAAAAGGGAGGAGTTACGTTCATTTCTTGGAGTTTCAGTTGGTTGGCTCTGGTTTAGTTTCATTGTACCTTAAAGGTCTTGTTTGAATCAGTTTATATTTGTTCAAAAACTTGCATGTCTTTTTGACAATGACTCAGCTTTCAAAGACCATGCTTGTGGCCTTATTTATTTTTTATTTTTTGTCATGAGATGTTTAAAGTTCCTTCGTCGCACTATGGTTATACACCACTGAAGCATTTTATTCCATTTGTTACAGTTGAGGGATTTTTTTTTGGACAATAGTGAGTGATCAATTATAAGATTTGAAAAGTTCACCATCAATTGTGTTAAATCGAATGCAATGGAATAGTTTGATCTACTTAATAGATCCTACGAATTTTGGATTGATTCCTAAATCTTATTTAACCTATAACATTAAGGATTGAAAAATTTCCGTGCCGCCTATGCAAGAAATTCTAATCCATTAAATTTTCTTCTAAACTTTAGACTATAGTTGTAAATAACTTCATCTGTGCAAGTGATTATAAGTTTTTTTTTTTTTTTTTATAAGTTTAATTTTTTTTTCAAGGATTATAAGTTTGTTGAACTCCATCTAATACTACAAGCATAATTGTAGTTCATTACATATGAGTAAACTGTTTAATATTAGTACATAGCTTGTGCTTATGCATATTTATAACTACTTGTAAAAAAATCACTTGTCAAAATATCTTTAGTGAGATCGTAGAATTATCACTTTACAAAACGTAAAGTTTCGGTCGTGGTTCGACTATCTTAAAGTAAAAAAGAAAAAAAAACCATAATATCGAACGACACAATCATTATTTCTTTAGTGGGTTAGCGCAAACAAAAGCTATACTAAACAAGCTCATACTTCATTCTACGTCTGATCCTGTACTGAACCATAAATGATTAATAAAATTTAATTTCTTCAAAAAAAAAAACTTAATACTATTGGTATTATATAACTTAATTTTTTCATTCAAGACCAAAAGACTCGAACTAAAGAGGTTGTTTAAGAAGAATTGAGTCCCTTTCGACCTGAGGTATTGTTGGTATTTGGTCGTATTTATGTATTATAAACTATATAGTATTTATTGTTTTTCCAAAATATCAAGTTTGGGTTAATTAAATCAAGGATGGCTTCTTACTACCAAGGGATCCGTGGCGCAATGGTAGCGCGTCTGACTCCAGATCAGAAGGTTGCGTGTTCGATTCACGTCGGGTTCAAAACCCCGATCCTACGTCCCAAATACTTTTTTTGATTTCTAATCACCTATTTTCAACGGCCTACATCCACCCACGTGTCCACTCCTCATCATCATCCCATTTCTCTCCTAACCAAAAACACCCCCCAAAAAAATCCGAAATGACCATACCACCCTCGTCACTCATCATCATCAATTCGTCATCACTGCAGACCTAACCCAACCTAAAACCAGAGAGGAGAGGAGAGGAGAGGAGAGAGAGCGATAGATTTCTAGAGAGAGAAAGCTCTAGAAGGTTCTAGAGAGTGATGGAGCAGCACGAGCAGGACCTTAGCGAGCACGAGGTGTACGGAGGGGAGATCCCCGACGAGGGCGAGATGGAGGCCGACGTCGAGATGTCCACGAGAGCCGAAGACGACATCGACGAGGACGATCCCAATTCCAAGGAGGTTCGTCAATCAATCAATCAATCAATCAATCAATCAACCAATCTCTTCTTGCCCTAATTGTGGGATTTGCCCTAATTTGTCCTACTTTGTTTTGTTTTTCTTGATGTGTTGTAGAATCTGGAGGAGATGAAGAAGCGGCTGAAGGAGATCGAGGAGGAGGCCGGGGCGCTCCGGGAGATGCAGGCCAAGGTCGAGAAGGAAATGGGCGCCGTTCAAGGTGATTTCCTCAGTTTCATTGATTTGTATGATGCTTTGATTGATTGTGTGTGATTTGCTCAGTTTGATTTAGTTTCCGAAAATGGAGGTTTCGCGTGGGGTGTAGGTTAGGGTTTGTGATTGGGAGAGGTGTGAGTGTGGTGTACTTTTTGTGTGTTATTCAAGGAGCAGACTTTGTTGTTGGCGGTTTGGGTAAGGTGGTTGTGTTTGTGTGAATTGATGGAAACACTGGTGAGTGGTGTGCTCGTGGTAGTTTCTAGTGATAAGCGGACCCGACGCTTTAGTGGGTATTGGTTAGTTACTGTGAAAAGCTACTATTTTTATGTTTGACATTTCGGTTTATTTATACTATTGTGTTATCATGAAGGGTTTTCGCAATTGTAGACGGTTTTAGATGCAATTACATTGATAAACTTGCTTGTTTTAGAGTTTGGTATGTGGACTTCTTGAAATAGAAAGTTTGCTACCCTTTGCATGGGCTTTTTTTTTTTTTTTATTTTTCTAAAAAATGAAGAATAAGATTGCATCAGAAATTCAACATCTGTTGCTTCTTAGAAAATAACTTAGGTTTCATTATTGGTGAAGAAAGTTTGCACGTTGTGTAAAATAAAATAGTTTTCCTTTCTTTTTCCCTAAATATTCATAATCTTTGAAGCACCCTAAATTCATAACGGTCATTAAGAAACTATGCATTGAACAATTATATTTTGTAGAGATTTTGGATTGTATGGTTCCTCCCTCTCTCTCTCTTGGTCTTTTGGGTTAAATATCAATAGCATATGAGATTGAAATGTTCTTAATATTTTGGCTTTTAACTTTCTACATCCTTGTGTGGGATGTCATACATCACTTGTTAGCTGCAAAAGTTCGCGTAACTGGTTTCTCTTGGAACACAATTTTCTTCTCCCTCTGCAATTTGATGAGATGAGAGACTTCACTCGTTTGATTTCCTTTTTTTAGTGACATTGAGTGCTTCTTGTACTCTCGTTTATTTATTTTCTAATAAAAAAATTAAGGCAACGGCTATTCGGACCTCGCTTTTTGCTCCCTTTACCTTTTACTTCGTTGTACCCCAGTTTTGAATTTTTTTTTATTCCTTTTACCCCACTTTTTTGTAAATTATTCCAAAACTACCATCATCTTCAACATACTTACCCAACTCACGTACCCCATAACCAAACTTGTCACCACCCTCATTGTTTCATTTTTCTTGCCTTATCGAACACTCGTTTGAGGTCGTCGGTGCATTAGGAGTGTTTTAGTGACTCAAAACCCACCGGATCTACGCGAGGGACCATCGCGATTATCTTCGTTTTCTTTTGGTCTTTTGAATAACTTTTTTGCCCTAAAACTTTGTGGGTTTTGTTCTCCATGAGATTCCCAAGGTATTGGTAACATTTTTGTGAACTTTGTGGGTTTCCTTGGTTTTCAGTTGAAGGTGTCAAAATGTATGACCACATAGAGCCGAGACTTTGTAAAGGGTCTCGGTCAGGTTTAACCGAGAAGGCTAGAAAGGTATTGGCCACACTCAATTGACATGCTTTTATTGGTATTGGTTCATCAAAGCCGAGACTTATGAATGTCTATCGGTCGTGTACAACCGCTACGTAATAGATATTGTGATTTCATTCCTTCGATACTCTAGTATAGAATAAGTAGACTATTATGGGGTACACAAAACCATTTGGTGGGGTATGACTAGCATATCGACGCCTAGAGTTCAAAGTTTTGAGTGTATATCGGAGATCTTCGACCGAAACACTTGAGTGGGTTTGAATGGTGTCTGTTAGGGTGGGATACAAAGAGCAATTCGATGGGGTACGAGCATCATTTCAACGCAATAGGGCCAATACTTACAAGTGCTTCTCAATCACACAAAGCTGACGTGAAACTTATGGGTCTCAAACAACATACACCGCTATGTACTATATATTGTCAAACACACAGGACTGAGACACATGTTGTACATCTCAGTTTTGTGTGTCCGCACAGTCATGAAAAATAATGAAAATTATCTCGTGCTGCTCGGCTTTACTTCGTTTTGGTGATTCCTTCAACATTTTCCTCCCTACAATGCACCAATCAACGCCAAACTCAAAGCCCTAAAAATAAAAAAGATGTAATAACCCTAGAACAATCAAATAACCACCAAATGGCTTAAAAAAATCAAACGAAAGGGAATTGACTAGAAAAAATTTATCGAGTTTATTTTGTGTGGTTTCGCACTTATTTAGTCAGTTGGAGGTCGAGTGTGGGGGTGGAGTTCGTGGGTTTTTTGCGGAGTGCTCTTGGTTCAAAAATTTTTTTGTGGCAGTAGTGGGGTATGGGGGAGTAAAACATCTTATATATGGGGGCATCAAAGACATTTCACAAGGGGGTTAAAAAAATTTTAAAAACGGGGTATAAAGAGCAAAAAGTGGGGTCCGAATAGCCTAGGCCAAAATTAATTCATTCTTCTTATTAAGAAATCATATGCTAGCGGGTCAATTCTTCCCTATAGGATAGACAACCAAAATCTCTATGAAGCGAGGATCATCATACTTATGAGTAGGGGTGGACATGGGTCGGGTCTTACCCGGCATGTTTTTCTATCCAACGCGACGGGTCGAGTAACAATAAATAGTACTCGTTCCCTACCCGTCTAGTCGGGTATATTGGATAATTACCCGACACTTACCCACCCACCACTCGTACTTGACTCGTTTTCGGTTGGGTAAGGTGAGTCGGGTAATTACCTGATTAAAGGATTGAACTTTTTTAAAATTTCGTCCAGCCAAGCCCAAGTTATGTTTAACTAAACTGAACTTTGGCCAACCATTTGCAAATTTTGGAATCCCCATATCATGTCAACTACATAGCACAAGCAGAGGCTCCTTTGAAGGTAATTCTGAAACGTCTCTTTTGTGGTTAGTCGATGTGAGACTAAATTGGAGAGTTCAACTCCTTTAAAGACATTTCTCAAGCTTCTCTATTGTGTTTAGTTGACGTGGGACTAAATGAGAGGAATTTAACAGTCCACAAGCATAAGCTTCTTTGTTTGGGTGCTGAAAGAATAAGACTATTGATTTGGTGCTGAAAGAATTAGACTATTTGCATTATTAGTCCATTGGCCATAATGAACCATGAGATTGCCAATAACAAATTAGTAAATGCGTAAACAAGTTAAGCTGGCTATGTAATAAGGAGTTACCCATGTATGGCATTCATGTAAAACTTGTCAAGTGTAGCTTATGGAGCTATCAACTTAATTCTCTCTTTTTAAATATAGGAGAATTGTTGTCAAAGCATATCTGGTGAGATGGATGAAACATCACTTGCTAATAGGGAAGGTTTAGATAGGTTGTGGGTTCGACTTTCATTGAAGTCAAAAACAAAATATATGATAATTGTTCTCCATTTGTAACCAATGTGATACTAAAAGTTGAAATAAGGACCTCTTTTGTCCAACATGAAAAGAGTAAGGTATGAAACAAGTTTTGGGTGCTAGCTTTGATAAGACTCAAACTCCTATCTATTTATCTTATAATGAAAGTTCTGCCTATATAAGTGAGACTCCATCCTTCAATCTAGACCATAAGCATGATTGTGTAAGCACACTATTCTAGAGGTGCTTCATATAATGTGGGAAATTGGATGGCAAATTAATATTATTTGTTGTCCTTTACCAATTAGTTATTGTAGGCGGGGGCGGGTAGATATATCAAAAAAAATTGTTACTACCCGACCCAGTTAAGTTGGGTATCACTGGTAAAGCGGGTCGGGTTGGGTAGGCGGTTATCTTTCCAGCCCTACTTATGAGTCATCTATCAACTTTATACGGTTTTACCCTTAATAACCAGCGAGAAGCTTATCCTAATACTTTCTATATTGTATATTATGTTATTACTATTTCCCATCTTAGTCCTTTAAATTATATCTACCAGTACCATTTCAAAAACATTGTTGGGTTGATTTTCTCTCTCAAACCTGTATTCTTTATTCTATTTTTGTTAGAAATTTAAATTTAGAGTTTCAAGTGTAGGCTAATCCTCATTCCTGGAGATATTTGTCTATTAGCTAACAAAATTTAATTAAAAAAGGGCTACAAGATAATTAAGAGGTGCCTCGTCAAATGTCAATGAGAAATATTTTAGAATTAAAAAATAATTGAGATAGTGAGAACAAAGAAGTGATAAAGGTTGGCATATGCTCATGTAGCAAGGTGTAAAAATGTCACCCTAACATTTTCCCAATATACATGTGATATTCTTCACAATTTGCTCATTTTTTTGTGAAATGTTTTTTTCTTCTTTAAATGAAGTTGTATGTTCTGTTATGATGCTGATATGTTGAATTCACTTGTGTATTTTGTGGTTCTACGATCCTTCTATCAAGTAACTTAAAACACTTTTGGTTGCTGGTCTTATGAATTGTTAGAATCAAAATGCCTTTCGTCTTTTTTATCTTGAGTTTAAAATTGCGTTTTCTGTATTTTGCTTGTTTAGTTGCACCTAATAGAAAGATAATGTAATTTTATCATCAGTATGGTGCAATGCAGAATTTGTGCAAAAATCTCTATGAATTTCTCATTTTGGTTTCTGACTTGTGTATGTTATTTTCTGTAAAAGATCCATCTGGTGCTGGTCCAACACAAGCTGAAAAGGAGGAGGTGGATGCGCGCTCGATATATGTTGGTAATGTAAGGGCTTTCTATCCTCTTAATGGTTGCAAATCTATAGCATCTTTCCCTCGATTTTTATGCATACATTGCCTTTTTTTTTTGAGTCCAGCTAAGTGCATCCCATTTTGCGTGTCACCCCAAATTCAAAATTCAATTTCTAAGTGCACCCCACATTTTTACCAAAATACCCTTTCATCCGAACCGAAGTACCCAACTCCAAAACCTTGATCGAGACATCTATATTAAGTTCGGCGACATGTAGCCGAGACTTATCCACTGGGCTCGGTGTTGTCCATCCAAACCTCTTTAGTGAGATTTAGTTGACAACTGCCGACCTAAAAGGTTCAGTGGGTTCCAACTGACTTTCCAATTAAAGGTTTGACAAGCTGTGACTAACTCTCCAACTAGAGGTTTGGTGGGCTCCAATCAACTTTCCAACAAGAGATTTGGACCTTCGAGGCCGAACCACTTGATGCCTACAAATCACAAAGAAGAGAGTGTGTGGGTGCACTTAGAAATTGTAATGGTGTGCACTAGGGGTCATTTTGTAGTAGGATTGGCATTTTTTTTAAGTTTGACTTTTTCTGGGGTGCACTCAGTAAACGGTGGGGTGCACTTAGCCGAACTCTTTCTTTTTTTTTTGGCTAAAAGTATGTTGACTATTGGTAGATGCACCTTAGTGTTACTTATTGTAATATCTGTATATTTATTCTTATTTTATAGTATGGTTCATATTATTTGGATGCACTTCTTAACTGATAAATAAGCAAAGTTTTACCTTATAGATGTTTATGATTGTGCTAAGTACTTTTCAACTTTCAATTGTAGGTGAAGAAAAATAAATTACAGTGGAAGAATATGTTTCATATGACTAATTTGAGTATTTGATCTAAAGTTCATTGTGCACCTTAGAATGAATTATAACACTGCTTCTATGTATTAAAGTTTATGATCATTTTTGTTTTACTGTAGCTTATAATAGCAATATTGAACAATTTCAATTTGACCATTCGTTAAGATAATTTTCCATTTCGAGTTGATCTTCCTTGAATTAAGTATATATGCCTATATGGTCGATTCGAATTTTCAATCCCCGCTGTTGCAATGCTTGAATCAAGCTCTATTAGTATCATCTTACTTTTTGAATTATATCTAATACTTCTGGGTCACCTGTTTGTGTATATGTATGCCATATTTAATTGCATAGTTCTTTTTGGGTTGATATTGATGGGAAACAGTCTGCAAACTAGCTCTGTGTATGGCAACATGATGCTTAGTCTATTATTTTGATCAGCTATGCAGTTATGCTTTTGTTCTCTTCTTTATATAATCGTATATTCCATGTTTGAAATTTGATTCAAGTCATTCTGTAGACTCTATAGTTTGTAATTCTTTGCAACAGCTGAGGGCATTTCCTAATAAACTTCAAGATTTTGATGAGTAGCACCAAATTCCATATTGATATTATTTTTTGTCAGTCTTTGCTGCATGAGATCGTATTAGGAAAAAGATTTTTTGCATGTGATGTCTTGCAATAGCTTATTATTATTATTATCATGGATATTCTATGACTAGGTTGACTATGCATGCACTCCTGAGGAAGTCCAACAGCATTTCCAATCGTGTGGAACTGTAAACAGAGTGACAATATTGACTGACAAGTTTGGTCAGCCCAAAGGATTTGCATATGTGGAGTTTGTTGAGATAGATGCAGTGCAGAATGCTCTTCTGCTTAACGAGTCAGAGTTGCATGGCCGTCAGTTGAAGGTCCTTTATTTTTCTGGTTACCTTAATGGCTTATGAACTATGATTTCTACTTGTATAGTCTTGATTTCGGCGAAACTGTAGGTGTCAGCTAAAAGGACCAACGTTCCAGGAATGAAGCAGTACCGAGGAAGGCGGCCTAATCCTTATCTTGGTATTAGAGGCAGAAGACCTTTCATGCCAGCTCCATTCTTTCCTTCTTATGGATATGGGTAATGGTTGACTTCATTTTTGCCCTAGTTTGGTGTTGTTTCTTGTCTCTTATTTATTTGAGATTGCTTTAGCCTTTTAAGATCTTGCATTATTTGCTGTCATTGGAAGCAGATTAGCAATTGATATTATACATTTTCATAATGGCAGACAATGTTTTTCTTGGTCACATGTCAGATCCATATTAGATCTCTTAAATGGATGCATTTCATCTATGGACGTTTTATATAACTAGTTTTTAAGTGATAAACATGCGTTGCACGCAGAAACTTTCTTCCCTTGCACTTCACTTTCGGGTAGAAAATTTCGGTTTCATGATCAGTTTTCTATTTGAGATTGTAGCAGGTTTGATATTTTTATTTTTGGTTGCCTTTGAAAAAGATATGGAAAAAAAAGATCATGTATGGATATGAGGCAATTTTATCATTTATATTAATGAGATCAAAGCTTTATTTCATATAAATATGTGCATATTATAGTATTAAGTTAGTGAAATTTTCTGTTTTAAGGTTGACCAAGAGAGGAAGAATCATAAATATTGGGAGCGAATATTAGCACCCCTATACCCTATATCAGCCCCCACTTAACCCCCACTTAATTCAATGCACTTTTAAATTAAAATGTCTTTAGGCGAAATTTCATAAATAACCTTTCACTATATTAAATCATTAACTCATTTTCTTTTCCCCGTCTACTTTTCATGTTCTATTCCCCTCCTCAACTTTACTTTCCACTCTCTACACCCCTCTCTAAATTAAAACCTTAAACTCATCCCCAGTTCTAACCCACTTACACACTCACCCAAAATTAAACACACCCCTTCTTCTCTTCCACTTAATTTTCACTTTCTAATCCTCACCCCAAATGAAACCATAAACTCATCTCATTTTCTCTTCTACTTTCTAATCTCTACACCCCTCCTTATCTATTTGTGCATACACTCAACAACTCACCACTAAATGCAACCTCTTGATTATCGTATTTGGTTGAGGTTTGATTCACATTCTTAAATAATTTGAACATTTATTTGTGTTGAATCTTAGCTTTTAAGGATCAAAGAATTAATCTTGAAATACAACATGTAACAAATTGAGATAAGGGGGAGAAGAAGATGATGTGCAACATGAGGTTGGAGGTTGGGGATAAAAAAAATGTAAAGAGAGTTTTCTTTGGGGAGTGAGGGGGGTAAATATTAGCTAGGGGCACATTGGGGTGTTTACTAACAATTAAATGGGGTACTTAGAACCTAAGTTACTCGAACTCAGGTACGGGTGTCAGATACGGGTACGTATCTAACGTCGTTATTTTTTGATTTTAAGGATACGGGGACTCGCTTAAAGAGTCCGACACGGTACTTGGACACGACAAAAGATAAAAAGGTGTACATATATATACATGAATAAGTATATATATTTGTAATATAATTGTAGTGATATTTGTTATCAAAAAAATAAATTGTAGTAATATTTAATAAGGGGGACGACTTATTTAAAAAAATGAATAAATAAGTAGGACAGCTGGCCCCATATTGCAATCATATGATAAAAAGAGTTAATATTGACAGCATGTGGGGCCCATCTTGGAAGTCAACTTCTTCTCTCTTGTTTGATACATTAAGGTTTTTTCATCTTTTTCGCAACTGTGCAACTACCGTGTGATCAACCCCTAACCCATGTCTCTCGCCTCTGCGACCTCTTCGACGACACTCTTGTCAACTCAGGGACACACATCTCTCTCTCTCTCTCTCTCTCTCTCTCTCTCTCCTTCTCCTTTCCTTCCTCTGCACCTCTGCCTTTCTCCCTACAGTCGCATCCAACTTCAAGTCTGCCACGTCAACACGTATTTTTCGAATCCATGTCGGATGGTGTCGACGCGGGTTCTCCGGCACAAAGTGTCGAGTCTGGGTATCGTAGCTTAGAACATGAACTAGCTAATCGGGGCTATAAATAACATCAAATCAAGTGGGGGGCTGATATAGGGAATAGGGTATAGGGGTGCTATTAGTCACTCCCTAAATATATAGACTCTAAGACTCACAGAGGTATTTAGTATGAACTTTCCATTTAGAGACTTAATGAGAAAGACTATTGAATGACACGAATGAGTGAGCTGAAAGCAATGCTAATTGGGAGGATTATATTTTTACTAGACACAATTGACAAATAGAATCAGAATTTCTCCCTTAAAGTGAACTTAAGAAGCACAAGAAAGTAAGAAGGAACTAATAATTCAAAGGGAGTAGGAATCCTATTTTTGGCTTTCCTTTGATGTAAAAGTTTTGCAGATGGAGGAGGTGGAATTCCCAAATGGGCAGTTACTAATTCGTTTAGTGATTTGTGCTACCAACATTTTTAGACTGGTTCACGTAATTGAAGGCCATATCATTGCCAAACAACACAAAAACAAAAAAGCTGTAAGTGTCGGCCGAGGAATTGGTAGAATATGTGAAGTATTCATTAGGGAATGAAGCAGAACAATTGGAAAAGAGAAAGAAATGAGCACATGCAACACCCAATTTGAAAGGAGTGCGATTGAAAGTAAGATTGTCATTACCAATAGATATTTTTCCTCCCAATTTGAAAGGTGTGATTGAAAGTAAGATTGTCACTACCAATAGAGATTTTTCCTATCAAAAAAACAATAGAGATTTTGCAAGTACTACTAATAGCTCAACATTAGACACCCTAAGAGACTGACAATGGTAATCAATGTTAACATGAGCATAACTATTGGTAAGGGTAAACCCTACTAGACCACAATAGAAGTCTTGATGGCATTGTACCCAAAAAGGGTACCTTATGGATACACAAGGTAAATGTCAACCATTTTGAGGTAATGAAAAAGGGGTTTGGGGATTCATTAGGAAGGGAGGAAATGGTTGTGGAATTGACGTGGGGAGAAATAACATAATGATTGTTAAGTGTGAAATGATGGAATGTCAAAACATAAAGATAGAGAGAACGAAGAACAATAAGGGTAAACCCTTTTGCAGGGAAAAAGAAAGTTATTAGATGAAGAGCGAAAGTGTTACCTGGAGCACTTGGCGGAAGGAGACGACAAAGAGAACGACCAAAGAGAACTGTTTGCCTCAACGTTGAAGTTAACACAAGGAGAGGAAGTTGATCTTTAGATGACGTGGGAGCAAGAGAGAGCTCCACTCCCAATGTGGTCTAATAGTGTGTTGTAGTGGTCGATTTAGAAGAGGGTAAATGTGGAAAAGAGTGTTTAAGTATTGGAAATTCTCAATGTAAGGAGTTTTTGAGGACGAATGGAAAGAGTGACATGTGGGTGTGAGTAAAGTAGAGAGATAAATTACTTGTCAAATAGAGAGATAAATATGAAGTAAAGAAAAGATAAATTACTTGCTAACATAGGAAGAGATAAATATGGATTGTTTCCAACGAATCAACAGAAGGAGAACATCATGTTATAGTCACGATCTAAGTGGGGGACATTGAAGAGCAGCTAGCCGACTCTTTTTATATTGCATATAGAAACTAAGAGATAGTGTCTAGGGTTAGAAATCATCTTTCTTTATGCAATTCGTGTCACAACAAGGTAACTTGACATGAATTTGACGTGAAGTTAACAAGTTTGGGTCAACCAGCTAAACATAATAATGGCATGTTTGACACATCAAAAATTACTTAATAAATATATTAATTTAAAACTAATCTATTTGTTAATATGTTAGTTCATGATTTATTTTTTATTTGTATAGATAAACTTACTTTAGCCGACCCCAATTAATTTGGGACTGAGGCTATGTTGTTGTTGTATAGACAACTTACTTTTATAGGTTACTTTTAATAAATTATTTATAGTTTGAATTTTACTAGTATTTATTGTGAAAAAGTTGAAAATTATGTTTTGACCTTGAAAATAAATAAAATGTATCAAATTAAATGGGTGACACGAAATACACATGTTTATACACGAACATTTTGACACCACATTTATGACATGATGACACAAATTGTCACCCAAGGATAAGTTAATCTTCCTTTTTTGGCTCTTAGGGGTCTTTTGACTTTACATATGTTGAATATGTATATTGAGATATGATCCGTGGTCTGAAGAACTCAACCTTTGCTACTTTATGGTTATCAGCCTACATAGATGCACATGATAGAAATCATTTCTTCCTATCACATTTTTCTTCTCCCTTTCGCCTGTGATGAGACTTTACTGTGATCATTTATTATTTCATGCCTCATTCTTTTGGAACCCTATTTCCTTCTCTTGTCTTAATCACATCATAACTGACCAATGCTTAAAAAATCTTCATTCTTTGAGCATGGCATGAGAACCCCTTTTTCTTTTTTTGATCGGATGAGAACCCTTTTCTCATCTCATTTCAAGCATCCCTGCTTCTGCTTTCATCTGTTATTTTTTTTAGGAACTCATATCTAAGTCATTTTCTTTGCACTTCATGACCAAACTGACCGTCCAATTTGGTTGATTTGCTACATTGGCTGATAAGATTGTTAAGCTCTTTTTAGGCTCAGTGGACCTGTAGCAGTGGAGGAGGATATCATGCCCGTACTAGTTAATCGCCCATGGACAAGTGAGATAGTTGCACTTAAGTTGTGATTGATTCCTCAAAATGTAGCAAAGTCAGAAAGGTTATGCTGAAGAGGTTGGATGCTTGGATTGTTAAAGTTATCATTTTATTGATGTTGAATTAGGATTTGAAGTGTAATTGGTATGAATGAGGGACAATTAGAGCTGAGTTTTAACTTTTAACATGATGACCACTACATTAGTGTATATCTATATCCTATTAATTAGTGTGCATGTGTTGCCAAAACTATATTTGAGATTTTATAAAAATATCTTTTAATGTGTATAATTATGAAGTCTCAATAATTAGTCTAAACTAGGGAAACAAGGTATGACATTGTCAAGAAGTTCTGTGGACAAAATCCAGAAATAAGTTCTATTAGGAAATTTGTATGATGCAGTTGTATTTGCAAGGGAATTGAAGGATGATTTTTTTAGTGACTAAAGAGGAGACCAAGTCGTCTGGAATTCTTTATCAAAGTTGAAAAGAAGACGAAATGAAGGGAATATTAGTGTATTAACTCACCAAAAAAACAAAAAAGAATTAGTGTATTAGCCTGGTGCTTTAGGTGTTAGTTGCCCGGGACCTTATTAGCTTTTTGTTAGCCTTTTGCCTTTTAAATTTTAGTGGAACTGATTGCAATGCAATGGGCAAAGATAGTTGCTGTCAACAAGTGTACTTTTTGTTAAAATGATGCAATTGGAGTTCTCCTCGAAAATGATGAAGGGGCAGATTTGTCAAAATGATGAAGGGGCAGATTTGTATGTATGCATGAGAGAGATTGTAGATTTAGTTGTGAGGCTTGCGTTATTTCACCAGCTAGCTTTGGTAAAAGAATGGAACAATATTGAATCAAGATGGCTGCACTGTTCTACTGAATGCTAAAATATTATGGATGAACGAAAAAAATGTTGGTGAGTGGAATTGGAACCTAAATTTATCATTTTGTTTCTGTTTTATAATAGCAATGCCTGATCATATACTTGTCAAACACCATAAAATTATGGTATATGTATTCACTATTCACTGCGCAATCCTATTGGAATTCTTAGTTCTATTATATCTGTTCCTCTCTTCTCACCCTGCGTCTAATCTTTATACTGTGTTGCTAATGTTACTTATTTGGGGTTTTCTCTCTTGCAGCAAAGCTCCAAGATTCAGGCGGCCAATGAGATACAGGCCATATTATTGAAGGTTAAACATCACCTTGTCATGACGTCTGCTTTGACAATATAATGTTATGAGCTACCTTATGATGTTCAATCTGCGGGCATGTCCCTGTTTAATCGAGAGAAATGGGATTCATCATATCAAGAGCTCTTTTATTTGCTTGAGAATTTCAAAGGTTTATTCTAGTCCCCCTCGAAGATCTGCGACCATTCTGTAGAATTTCCTATCCCCTTCCCTATAAGCTTGGGTTGTGATTTTTATGTTATTGTCAGAGGATTCATGTAGTTTTTCCATACGAAGAATGTGGGATACTTGGTGCAAATCTCTATTTAATATTATGCAGGTTGATTTTCTCCCTTTGTACTCTATTTTTTGGAGTTAATTACAATTTGGGGGAAATACATCTAGGTTCTGAAAGAAGAGATGTGAAGCAAAACTTCTGATTAGAAGGTCATAAGATGCAGTTACAGTGATCTGCTTGCCTCTCAAGCCATCGACTTAAAAAATTGCGATTATGATTCGAGGGTTCGGTTAGAAAGAAATGATGAATTTATTTCTTAAATCGGGACTTTTACTATTTTCATATTCATATTTTTACTTTCCAGTTTCAGCAGGGACTGAGATTTGAAGGGGTTTATCAACAGAGCCCTGGCCAGGTAGAAAGCTGGTTCTTGCATCCTCAATAGTTTCATTTTATTCTTTTGGGCTAATTGCAGCAGCTTTTTATCATTTTCTTCTGCGCATGTTTATCGCTATATGTTGCAGGGGATTCAGATAGTGTGAGGGCTATTGGAACCATTATAATCCATCTCTTAGCCAGCTTCAAAGTTGCAGGAGCAATCTACAACTGACTAAAGGTTTTCAGATGAGTATGTCTGCAATTTTATGTACTGATCTGCTTTTATCTTCGGTTCTTGCGGCATGTATAGAAATAGGCACTTTTTAGAAGCAGTGGTGGGATGCATGCATGCAACCTTGGATCATCAAAATTTGATGGGAAAATACAATGGGCAGGCCCTTCATGTCTGTTTGTTGGATATTTGCAGCATTTATAAGTGGCTGTTGTTAATCCCTGATGTGCTACTTGTTGTCTCTCAAGGTACAACCGTGGAAGTCCACTTTGAGTTTAATGTGGTAATTGGCCAGCGAAATCTTGCTTCAGATTATCAAGCACATATAACTTAAAATGTCTTGCAAATCTTTATTCAACCATTAGAGAGTTGCCATATATAAACTGGTTGATGCTTAATTAGTACCCCATTTAGTGAGTGCAATGGAAGGGTTTGAATTCATGTAGCCTACTCAAACTAATTTGTGGTTACATTTGCTTGCTGCATTGTTGTTGGGGTTCTATGGCAATTATTTTACGAGGTTTGCACAGGTAGGGATGTCAATGCGCATTGTGAACTTTGATAATTGTTTAATGTACATTTGGCATAGAATTGCGGTAATATAGATGCACAAGTGGTAGTTGATAGATTTAAAAAAATGTGCAAGATATATTGGACTTCATGTCCACACCATAAGTTCTAACATCAACAACAACAGAAATCAAAATTTTAAATTAGTTGAAGCAAATTATACGAATTTAATTTTTTCACTTTTTTGCTTGATTCGATTCAATTGATGACGCACTTTTAAAGTTCATAAAATCTGTTTGATTCAGTGCATACTTCTAAGCTCCAATTTAGCTTAAACATATGTTCAACTTCTTTCAATTTATATCCTGTCGAGCTAGTAAAGATCTAAATTGTAACTATTAATCAGCACAACAAGTTTATAATTTACCCAAGGAGGGTCCAAGTTTAGAGTAGCATGATGGCTCGGGTTGCGTTAGGTATACTTTGTCGCCTCTTTGTGGTCTTATCCCGCAAAAGCTCAAATTATGCCTTGTGTGGTTAGAGGTGAAGATAATTTGCAGGGAGTTTAGAACTAATCTTGTTTTGGTTGCATCTTCCAAACTTAAATCTTTGGGTGAGAGATCTCTCTCTCTATAAGGAGTTATCTCTCAAGAGTTGTGAATACAATTAACCTTTATTAATGACATTTTTATTGTCCATCTTTCTCTTATTTGAAGGTTATTTATGCCAATGTGTATATTTTATTGTTTAAAAATTTACAATTTTCATAAAAGTTTAAAGTTAGAACCACACATTTTGAGAGAATTATGTTTGTGTAGATCATATGGTTAAGAAAGATTTTAAGATTTGGAAATTTATTTTCAATCAATTTTTTTTTTTTTTTTATTTATTAGCAAAAACTAAATTCGGTTTAAGTTACATCTATAACTGCAAGATATCTTGCTCTAGCAACATGAAAATATGATTTGGAATATATTTCAAAATCTTAAAATCAACATCTCAGTGAAAAACTTTCTTTGACATGTGGCTCTGGTGGTACCTAATGACAATATTTTCTTCTTGCTAGAGCTTGGCTCGAGGTTGACCACAAACCTTCCGAATGAAGGATTTCATCAGTTGTGTAAATAATGGATCGTCTGACCTCATATTTTGTATCAGATCGATTATCAAACATAGTGTTATTTTTCAAGATCACAACTTTCCAACAGGAGACAAGGAGACACCAAACATTATTTTTTTGCGATGGTCTTTGATAATTAAAAAAAAAAAAAAAAAGTTGGAACCTAACTTGAAAATATTAACTCTAGGAGATAATTTTGAACTAACACGATAAGTTAAAAAAAATGAACCAAACGAGACCTTAGTCTAGGTTCATTGGGCTTAAGATGCATGTTGATTACAAAAAATAAAAATAATCTTGGCTCTATGCACGTGCCCCTCTGATGAAAGCAAGCCAAAGTAAAGAAACGAAAGCAGATTAGTCTAGATTAGTAATAGTAAGTATTGGTAAGTAGGTGTAGTAAGTGGAGTCGTGGCAAGTGCCGAGGGAGCGTTAAGGCCCCCCCTAAACCCAACCACATTGGGCTGCCCCCCTGGCGGTAGTGGCGCAGCCACCTCTCGGCCGTTGATCCCATCATCAGCCCCCCATCAGCATCCGCCCACCCTTTTAACCCCCCCATACCCACCACTCCACCACCACCATGCGCCACCATCACCAGCATGTCCTCCTCTCAGCCCCCTCCCCACCCCAGTCCCAACCGCAACCACCACCACCACCACCACCCCCACCACCACCACCACCACCACCGCCGCCGCCGCCGCCCCCACGGCGCGTCCCCCCGCCCTGCTGGACCCACGACGAGACCCTCGCCCTCATCGACGCCTACCGCGACAAGTGGTACTCCCTCCGCCGCGGCAACCTCAAGGCCCCCCACTGGCAGGACGTCGCCGACTCCGTCTCCCCCGCTAAGACCTCCGTCCAGTGCCGCCACAAGATCGAGAAGCTCCGCAAGCGCTACCGCTCCGAGAAGCAGCGCGCCGCAGCAGCCGCCGCCGCCGCCGCCGCCGCAGCCGCAGCCGCTTCAGCTTCCTCTAACTCCAACAATCGCCGCCGCCGCCGAGGAGGAGGGCCCGGCCCGCCTGTCTCCTCCAATTGGGCCTTCTTTAAGAAGATGGACGCCATGGAGCGCGGCCCAGATGCCGCCGCTGACGACGACGCTGACGACGACGAGGATGATGACGAGGATGACGACGATGAGGACCAAGCTGGCGATCAGGGTCGTCGAATTGCTGACCGATCTAACGGAGGAGATCGCTTGAATTCAAGAAATTTGCAACATTTACAGTTCCAACATCATCAGCGACAGCATCTGCAGCAGCAGCAGCAGCAACAACAGCAGCAGCAGCAACGAGTGATGGGAAATGGGGGCGGGGGAGGGTTTCGGTTTCGGATTCCCACTACTGGGCAGAGATCTGCGGTGGTGTTCAGTTCGGGGGCGTCGGCCTCGGCAGCGGCGGCGGCGGCGGCGAACAAGGCCAAGAGTTTCGTTAGGGTTGTCAGTCAAAGCCCTAGTTCCAATTCCAGCCCTAACCCTAATTTCAACCGCCCTGCTAGGGTTTTCAGCAGTGGTGGTTCTTGGGCGAGATCTGGCGGGCGGTGGGGTTAAGAGGGAGGCGGAGAGGGACGATCCGGTGGCGGAGATGGTTTCGTCGATAAGGTTGTTGGGGGAAGGGTTTGTGAGGATGGAGCAGAGGAAGATGGAGATGGCGAGGGAGATGGAGCATATGAGGATGGAAATGGAGTTGAAGAGGACCCAGATGATTCTCGAGTCGCAGCAGCGCATCGTCGAGGCTTTCGCCAAAGGCCTTTCTTCGCCTTCCCCGTCTCCGGCCAAGAAGAAGCCCAACCGAACGCCCTCTTCGCCTCCCGAGTCGTAGCGCCGAGGCAATTGAGTACACATGAAGCTTAAGAAGCTAAATTGGGCGTTTTTCGAAATCTCAATGTGCCAGGCACTTGAAAAATCAAAGCTTGGTGAGTATCAAACTTCAAACTGTGTCTCTTTTTGTTATTTATAACTAGCTGAATCAATGCCTAGGCATGTTTAGTTGTTGTGTTGTTTAGATGAAGACAATAAGTTCTCTTTAAAGCTTTCAGGTGTAAAGTTGCTTCCTTTAATCTTTATTTGAGCTTGTCTTGTACTATATCCTATCTGATCTTGGATTCTATCTTGCCAAAGTTCGGTTTTCGGAATTCATTTTGGTTGACAATGAGACATGGCCTTTTCTTTTTTGATGATGTGGAATCTTGTAATTTTTGTAATCTCAAGATTTCTTTTTAAGTTCATTAGAGTAGTTCTTTAGCATCTTTGTTCGGTGTCGGCTTATTATAGTTGTGCCTACAGTCTTGTGTAGTTTATGCCCTCGATTCTATTGAGTTCTAGGATCATTTGAATGTGTTTTAGTATCGGTTATTGAGTTATGATGTGTTAATTTGTGAGCATTTTAAAGCACATATTGGATGCTTTGGCCACATTATTAAACAAAGTAAAATATGAAATGACTTAATGATTCTCTTTCTTGTCATTGCACTGTTGATTGGTTTGGGACTGAAGTCTACTTTGAGTTTTTAGTGCAGAATATGCAAAGTTGTATTAATAATTCCTTGTTAATATTTGAGATAATCTTTATATGTGTTGGGGCTTCATTGTTCTAACTATATAACTGGGTGATGCATCTTATTTCTGGATTCATTTTTACCTCCACCTTGTTTGGGTAATTGTGTCCCATGAACTTGATAAAAATAATACATTGGTTCCTCCTCCAAATTTCTTTCTTTTTCATCAACGGCCAAAAAAATGGTTATTTTTTCTCAGTTTCATCTCGTGGTTAAAGAACTTAAATGATTGCAGAGGCATATTTTTCACAGTATATACCCTGAGAGCACCCGTTCTTGAGAGAATTGAGTGGCTCCTCTGGTGCAGCAGGACTAATAGCAGTGTGGCTCCTGAAACTAGACCGAACTCTTATCTTTGGTTTGCTCATTATTATGGGAGTCTGTACAAGAGTTGATGTTTTCTTCTGAATCTTTTTTTAAAGTGGGGAATTCAAAGCTGCTTGTGGAGCAATGTATCAGTGATCATTTTTATTAGGAGTCAGGAGTCCAGTTTGGAATGTATTTGGTTAAGTGCAGTTCATTTTTTGAGAAAAAAAAAAAAAAAAAAAAAGAAAAAAGAACTCCGCTTAACCAAATACATACCAAATTGGATTTTGGGATCACTGTTCTTTGTCATGTTAGTTAGTTGAACAGTTATTATTTTAATGTTATGTATTCTGACTCTGCAATTAGTCCATGTAGTACTGTAGAGGTCTTCTGTTCAGTTGTTTAAATATTAAATATTAATTGTCACCTTATTCTCCCTCTATTTCTTAAATCTATTGTGATAGTTCTGTGCTGGCATTAAATATCCTTGGCATAGAAAAGTTCTTTTGGATTTAGCATTGTGGAGCTACTCGCGTTATTTTAAATTTCAATCAAGCAGTAGTTTTCTATTTTCAGTGTACGATTCTTGTAGCGTTTAATGTGGTGAATCTTGTGAATGTGACTAAGTTGCATGATTCAGCACTTCAATATTGCACTTCTAGAATAAGTTGCAGAAGGTTGTTACAGTTTTTGCGCATCACAAAAATTTATATACAGATTTTGCTGCAACTATTGATGCCAACTGAGCGTTGTTTTTGCAGTGTTTGCTACTGTTAATGCTTAGGCCTTGTAAACGATTCAGTATCTTTGAATGTGGGCTCAATTTAGGCAAGCAGACTGTGTTGATGGGTGCTTAGTTATGCCTTGTGTTTTAGCGGGATCGCTTTGTGATTATGGTTAGTAACTTTCTGATTACGCTGCTCTCGCTATGATGTGACGTGTCCTTTTTAGTGGACTTGGGTTGGCTTATGCATTTTTTAGCTTTAACTATGATTTTTTGATGATTGTATGGTGTGGTAGTATGAAAGTTGGTATCATAGAAGATTTGTTCATATCATTATAATAGATGGGATTTAGATGCGGCGAAGAATAATCGTAGAAAAAGGCTTTCTTAATGATTCAAGTGGGAATATGAAGTTGCATTACTTGATCTCTGAGATCTTTATCTGGTTTTTGGATGTTTGAAGCATTTCCAATTCTACTAGTCTGTGCAGATAGCATAAAATTAAAGTCTGATGTAATTTCACTGATTGTTTTTACTCTCTCATGCTTCCTTGCCTTCTTTTATCCAATTTATACTAGAGTTGATTTACTATCTAAGCTGTTTTGGAGATTGTCAAGTTCGCTTGTTTTGATGTCAAGTCTTATGTGGTGCTGCCATTGCCTTCTCTGTTATTTACTTATTTGTATGTTGAAAGGAGACTATTATGCTCAAGTTTTATCAAGTTCGAGGCTGCATGCTTCTCGGAAATGGATTTGCGTTCAGCCATTTAATGTTTTGTAGAATAGGCACAGCAGGGGAAAAAAGATTGAACGTGGATGAATTATTTCTCAATGTTATTCCTTGGTTTATAGTTTTGCTCTACTTTGTATTTGAAGCCTGTTCTGATTCATCTAGATGGGTAAAAAAATTTTCCAACGAAAACCGACCATCCGAACAAAACAATACTATTTTTTTACTTCAAAACAAAACAATACATTTTTTTTTGGTAGGAGAAACAAAACAATACATTAGTTAAACGCCAAAGTGCAAACCATAATTCTTCAGTGTGTCATAAATTCTCCTCCATGCTCCAAATCTATTATTTTTATCAAATTTTGTATGAATATATAAAAGTTCTACTACACTCAAATTTGTTGAGGATCGCTTCATAAATTAAACTCCTCTATTCCACTTGATGTAATGCATTTGATGTTGTTCATTAAACTACAAACAAAGATTTATTTAAGCTATTGTTTTGGCATAATTAAATGTTATTAATTCAATTACATAGAAGATCATATACTATGCCCATTTGTAGGAAAAAATTAAGAACGGATTTAGATTTTTCTTTTCCTCGTTGTTAACGTTTACAATTTGTTATAAGAAACAGGTCTTTGCAAACCTGTATAACAAAGAGTATAAAATTTCACCCAAAAAAAAAGATTATAAAAGTAATCTTTTTTTTTGCTTCATAAAAAACACCCTTTTTTTAGGAAATATTGAAAAGTACTGGCAAACCCTACTTTCAAAATCTCTGAAAAGTCTTTTATATTAACAAATTAAGAGGAAAGTCAGAAATAAATGAACAGATTATGTATAATAAAGAACATGCAAGATTTCTTTCTTCAAAAAAATAAAAAATAAAAAAGTAATAAAAAAATGCAAGATTTCTCAAAAAAAAAAAATGCAAGAAAAAGATTAATTAATTCTATCTATTCAGTAATTCTACGACTTCAATCTTTCTTAATAAACATTGGATTTTTCTTTCTTCTTGGAATACCCCTTGCGAACCTCAGACCTACCAAACACGTTGTATTTTTATTTTATTTGATATGAGTTAGGAGATGTAGATCCCATCACAAAAGGACTAAGCGTTACAAAAGGCACAACCTCGGTAAGGCTACACCCCTTGGGGGAATCAGTTAGAACCATTCTCACTTGGACTGGAGGGAACACAAAAGCTGAGAGTCCCACAGGGAGTGTGGGCAAAATTAGCTGCTCAATTTCCTTTACGGTAAGTGAGGAAGAAAATCAACGTCCATTACATAGAGATGAGTCGCTTGTGTTGGAGATAAAAGGAGTAATCTCTCATAGACTAGCTGAAAAGAAATACAAAGATTATAGTAAGTTTGGAAGTCAAAACTTTAACTTGCATGTCTTGGTATTTTGGAGAACTCTCCCACTTTCAAACTAAAAAGCCACACATTAAATTAGTTACTCCTACGGCCTTCTACATTCTCTCATGACTTCAACTTGGGCCTATTACAAAAAATAACATGGTAACACTCCATTAAAGATCCAAAGTCCAAGAAAAAATTTGTAAAAAAAAATGAAAGGGTTGGAAAAAACAAAAATGATGAAGCTAGACCCATGTTAAAAGACCTGATGCCTTTGTGGTTTGAAAAAAACACAAGCCCATATTTGTTAGAAATATTGTGCAATTAGGAAATATGCATAAATCACTCTCGTAATTATAATGCAAACAAATCACTCTCATGATTATATTGTACACAAATCACTCCTATAATTATGTGCTGCCTTATTTTAATGTTTCCTTTTATATGTAATTGCATCTCTATATATAGAGACATGTAATAGATCAAATACAATAAAATAAACTTATCATATTCTGTCAAGATTTCAACATGGTATCAGAGACTCCGTTCGGTTATGGATAATCTTTTGTTTCTCCTCTCTTTTTGTCGACTTTCTCGACTTTGTTTGTTGTCCTAATTTTTTGTGTCATCATTCTTTCTTGTTACTGCTGTTTTAAATCTCGCATCACTACCATTGTTTTTGGTCCATCAATTCTTGCTTCTCTATTTTTGATAAAGTATCTATTGAGTATTTATTTTGGTTTACAAAATATTTCTAATACTCCCCTCAAACTCAAAGTGGGAACAACGAAACCATTTTGAGTTTGTAAACCAAAATAAATACCCAATAGATACTTTATCAAAAATGGAGATAGTAATAGAGTTGGCTGAGCTGATCAATTAGTAGGCTGTTCAATCTGAGAAATCGGTCACCCTAAGCCCATACTTACCAAATGTTGGAAGATCTGTGACCTCTAAGGTTAAAAAAAGAACAAAAACTTAGGCTTACTAAAATTAAAAGATACGTCACAACTTATTAGACCACTTGAACTTAAGGCAGAGTGTTGCGGATAGAGGAGTAAATTCCACATGGACTAGTTGAAAAAAAAATACAAAAATTATAAATTTGGGAGTGAGAACTTCAACTTGCCTTGACGTTTTGTAGAATTCACCACTCTCAAACTAAAAAGCTCACACATTAAACTAGTCACTCCTACACTCTCTCATGACTCTTGGACTTAGGCTTATTACAAAATATATAACTGCTTGATACCTCTAACAATTCAGAGATTGCGGTTCACTGAGTCGGAAGATCCGAGCACAAAGTTAGAGCCACTTTACATGTCAACGTCTACCGAAAACGCGCTTCTACCTGCCAGTAGAGGTAACGTTGTATTTACTTCACAGTAGAAGAAGAATACAATATTGTTCTTAACAAAGTTCTGCTTATGAGGGATCCCCAAACATACATTTTATTTTTACTTCATTTAGAAGATGGGGAATTATGTTCGAGATGTGTGGACTAAAACTTAGTCCCACATCAGATAAATGCAACTTCATGATTGATGAAGTATATAAGTGTGGATCTCCCTCAATTGCATACTACCAAGGCTTTTTGAAACAAAACCCCACCTATAAGTTGAGTTGGCGGTTAAGTTAGATACAATATAGATACAAAACCCCACATCGGATACCCTAAACCCTAAACCCTAAATAGTATGGGCGAAAGCGAGGGGGGTCGCTCCCCCTCGGCCTCTTGAGACACCTATTAGGCACCTCCTCGGTGTTAGACCCCTCGTCATTAGGGCGTCTGACCAGCCTAAATCAACCCAAACTCTCTGATAATCTATTCAACCTCTAATCTCCTTAAATAATTCTATTTTTGAGATTGATTATCCAAAATCCTCGTGATTAATGTTCATCCTCAATATTTAAATTCAAAGTCAAAATCACCAAATGTGAAGTATTTTAGGAAATCATTATATTAGAACTTCCATATTTTATAAAAATTTCAGCAGTCTCCCCTAAAAATGGTCTGTCAAGAAATTTCAGTACCTAATAAAAAGTAGTGGGAGAATGCCTAGAGAACTTATATCTTCACAACAGTTCACAATGTAATGTCAAAATAGACTAAAAGTTCAAATTCACATCAAGCCCACAAGTTTCATCCTTAAAACTTATTTACAGTGATATTAGCTTCATAATCCACATTTATACCATAATGAGCCATAAATCGTCTCAAAATACTTTGTTGGAGATGTTGGGGTAGTCCCACCACGTCGACTACTTAGAAAAAAAAAAAAGGGTTACAAGGTGGAGTGGACACTGTATTTTGCCTTAGCATTTTAGAGTGAACTCCACTTTACAATTGTAACCCATGCATAAAACTAATCATCAAACTCTCTTTACCTTGGATTTGGCCCTTATTATAAAAATTGAATATACTCTCAACTGTCTCATAATGTTTCTACAAAAATTTCATAACCAAACCACTATCCACTCTCAACCCGAGAATTCCAAAACATAATATTTAACAATATAATATACGACAAGAAAAGAAGTTAAAGAAAATCACCAACAGATTTCTACGATTGTTCTTCCCTTACTTCTGCATCTTATACCTGATATCATCAAAAACAACTCGAGGATGTTAGATAAGTAAATTCTTACACTGATTTGTACTCCTGCAAAAGTCCAACATAATATATGCATG
This sequence comes from Stephania japonica, assembly GCA_039657345.1. Taxonomy (NCBI): domain Eukaryota; kingdom Viridiplantae; phylum Streptophyta; class Magnoliopsida; order Ranunculales; family Menispermaceae; genus Stephania; species Stephania japonica. The sequence goes on from CM077557.1 coordinate 12,211,121, forward strand.
GAGAAATATATATAATTGCATTCCAAGTAAATCAATAAAAAAATGCGGCAACGTGAATGAGATTAACCTTGTTCTTGTTTCCTAACTATAAACGGACGTGCACTTCCAACTATAGTATGCAAACAATACTAGATGATCATGAATGCCAAGACACCATGTTAGCCACACCCTGACCAGTCCCATTGGCAATCGTGCAACCATGACCACATCAAACTATATAATCTTACATCAGAAATAATAATAAGAGTTAGTGTGGTATATAAGTGGTGTAGATTGAATTCTAACACAAGCCAATTGGTTTTGTGTAAATATGGGCTCCCACCCCATTTATATACCCACATGTGTGTGTGCGGCCTAACACTCTCAGAGCCCATGAATTTCTATATGGTATCAGAGCCCATTATTTGAGTGGGATTTGGGAGAAAAAAGTCCTCTAGTTTATGTGACTTTCGGTCCATGGGGAGTGTTGAAGATGTGTGAACTGAAAGTTAGTTCCACATCGATTAAATAAAACTTCAAAATGAAGTATATAAGCAATTAACTCATCCTAAATAGTATCACGACCTTTTGAGATAAAACCCCACACCTAGAGTTGAAGGTGGTTAAGTTGGAGACAGTATCGGTGCATGCTAGTGAAAAAAATCCACGGGCTCATGCGAATTTTAAATTGTATCAGAGCGGAATGATTTTGGGCTCGTATTTGATGACCTGGTTAGGTTAGTGGTGGAGTCTAGACCCATTTATGAACCTAGATCCTCTGAGAGTAGGCCTAGGCATGTTTATACGGATCTCTAAGAGTAGGTCTGTGTTTGGCAAGTGATAACTAGTTTAGCTTAGTTGCACTTGAGGGAGAGTGTTGCAAACTGAACCTATTCAGTACATACGATCTCGCTCATCATTTGTCCTAGGACATTGATTCTTGCTGAGACTTATGCCATGAGACATTGGCAACAATCCGCTTTTAGAGTCTTGCAAACTGAACCTATTCAGTACCTTGTTTATGTAAGCACTCTGACTTAGACCGATTAGCCTCTTAGATCTATCCCTATAGATCCTTATCCCTAGGATATAGGCTGCATCTCCTAAGTCTTTCATTGAGAAACACTTCCCTAACCAAGACTTGACACTCTGCAATATTGGGATGTCATTTCCAATGAGTAATATATCATCAACATACAGTACCAGAAAAACAACTACACTCCTACTGACCTTCTTGTATACAAAAGGCTCATCTTCGTTCTTAATAAAACCAAAATCTTTGATTGCTTCATCAAAACGAAGATTCCAACTCCGAGAAGCTTGCTTTAATCCATAAATGAATCTTTGAAGCTTGCATACCTTCCTAGAATTCTCAGGATGTACAAAACCTTCAGGTTGTGTCATATACACGTCCTCAAGCAGTTTTCCATTAAGAAATGTTGTTTTTACATCTATTTGCCATATCTCATAGTCATAATATGCAACAATGGCAATTAAAATTCTTATGGATTTAAGCATGGCTACTTGCGAAAAAGTTTCATCATAATCAACACCTTGAGTCTGCCTGAAACCTTTTGCTACAAGTCTTGCTTTAAAAGTATGCACATTGCCATCCATATCAGTTTTCTTCTTGAAAACCCATTTACATTCAATGATCTTACCACCTTCAGGTAAATCAACCAAGTACTAAACTTGGTTATCATACATGGATTGCATCTCAGAATTCATGGCACTTAGCCATTTATCTGAGTCTAGTCCAGACATAGCCTCTTGATAAGTGGTGGGCTCATTTTGATCCATAAACAACACATCACGACTATCAGTAATGAGAAATCCGAATCTCTCTGGCTCATGTCTTACCCTACCAGATTTACATGGGCCTTGTGTCACTTGCGGAGGTTCAACTGGTTCAGAATGTTGTTGAACTTCTAGTAGCGGTTCAGTGTTTATCTGTGATTCTTGAACTTCTTCAAGATTTATTTCTCTCCCACTAGTGTCTTTTGAAATAAACTGTTTTCCATAAAGGCACCATACCGAGCAACAAACACTTTGTTCTCGGCGGGATTATAAAAGTAATATCCTTTTGTTTCCTTAGGATACCCCACAAATAAACACTTATCAGATTTAGGTGCTAGTTTTTCTGAGACTTGTCACTTTACGTAAGCCTCACAACCCCAAATCCTAAGAAAAGACAAACTAGGACTCTTCCCGTACCATATCTCATATGGTGTTTTATCAACCGCTTTAGAAGGAACTCGATTTAGAGTGAAAGCTGCAGTTTGTAATGCATAACCCCAAAAGGATAATGGAAGATCCGCATGACTCATCATAGATCGAACTATATCTAATAAGGTTCGATTTCTCCTTTTAGAAACTCCATTCCATTGTGGAGTTGCTGGTGGAGTTAATTGGGAGATAATCCCACAATTTCTAAGATGATAATTAAATTCTTGGCTTAAATACTCACCACCTCGATCTGATCGAAGTGTTTTGATAGTTTTACAAAGTTGATTCTGCACTTCATTTTGAAATGTTCGAAACATCTCAAATGATTCAGCTTTATATTTGCTCTAAACACGCGTCCTAAAATCTAACTGGTAACTTACGCGATTCAATATCTTAGATTAAATATCAATGCATAACCCCAAAAGGATAATGGAAGATCCGCATGACTCATCATAGATCGAACTATATCTAATAAGGTTCGATTTCTCCTTTTAGAAACTCCATTCCATTGTGGAGTTGCTGGTGGAGTTAATTGGGAGATAATCCCACAATTTCTAAGATGATAATTAAATTCTTGGCTTAAATACTCACCACCTCGATCTGATCGAAGTGTTTTGATAGTTTTACAAAGTTGATTCTGCACTTCATTTTGAAATGTTCGAAACATCTCAAATGATTCAGCTTTATATTTCATAAGATATACATAACAATATCTGCTAAAATCATCAGTAAATGTAATGAAGTACTGATAACCTCCTCTAGCCATTGTGTTTATAAGACCGCATACATCAGTATGTATTAGACCCAATAAATCACTTGCCCTTTCACTCTGTCCAGTAAAGGGACTTTTAGTCATCTTGCCTAGTAAACAAGATACACACATTTCATATGATTTTAAATCAAATGAATATAGAAGTCCATCTTTATGGAGCTTCGTTATGCGTTTCTCATTTATGTGGCCGAGGCGACAATGCCAAAGGTAGGTTTGATTCAAATCATTTGACTTAAATCTCTTTGTATTTATGTTAAAGACTGGAGGATTAATGGACCTTTTCATGCTTAGAATATAAAGACCATCACACAAACCAACATTTGCATAAAAATGCCTTTACGAGAAATTGAACATCTATTATTCGCAATAATAAAATCAAAACCATCCATATCCAAACATGAAACAGAAATGATGTTTCTGCTCAAGGCAGGCACATAATAGCAATTATTTAAAGTTAAAATAAGTCCACTAGATAAGACTAAGTCATATAATCCAACCGCCAGGGCAACAACTCTTGCTCCATTCCCTACGCACAGGATGACTTCTTTTTCAGCTTCCTACTTCTGGTGAGTTCCTACACATTTATACAAATGTGAGATCCACATCCGGTATCCAATACCCAGGAATCACTAGTAGATAAATTAATTTCAATAACATAAATACCTGAGGTAGTAGTCGCACTACCCTTTTTTTTCTTTAGATCTTCTAGATAGAGTTTGCAATTTCTGAACCAATGTCCAGGTGCATGGCAGAAATGACAATTTCCTTCCTTTTCCTTTTAGTGCTTTGAAGTAGGAACAGGCTGGGGCTTGACTTGTTCCACAGGCTTTGCGATAGGTGCAGCAGCAGCCTTGGCAACTTTAGCCTTGCCTTTGCCTTTCTTCTTCATTCCCTTTCCCTTTTGGACCATCAACACATTACTAGAGGGTTTCTTGATATTTTGTTTAGCAGTTTTGAACATCAAATGCAACTCTGAAATTGATTTCTCCATATTATTCATATTGTAGTTCATCATAAATTGTGAGTAACTCTCCGGTAATGAATTTAGGATCAAATCCGTAGCCAACTCTTGGCTTATGGGAAATTCAAGTCTATCAAGTTGGTCAACATAGCCCTTCATCTTCAGAACATGAGGACTAATTGACGCACCCTCAATCATCTTACAAGAATGCAGGTTCTTAACTATCTCGAACCTTTCTTGCTTAGCTTGCTGTTGGAACATTTCCTTCAGCATTATGGCCATGTCGTAGGCTTCCATTAGTTCCATGTCCTTCTGAAGTTCAGGAACCATAGTTGCCAACATAATTCATGTAACATCAGTAGAATCGTTGACATGCTTATTATGCGCATCCTTCACCGCTTTCGTAGCATTGGCTGGTGGGTCCTCAGGGATCGAAGCATCCAGAACATACAACTTGCGTTCATGCTTGAGAACAATTCTCAAGTTTCTGAACCAGTCAAGAAAGTTAGTCCCAGATATCTTATCCTTCTCAAGGACAGATCGCAGTGACAGGAGATTATTGTTACTTGAAGAGGCCGTTGATCTACAATAAAGATTATGCAGAGTTTATTTTAGTATAGAGGAATAGACTCCCATTAAATTAACAACCCTCCTAAAACATACTGTTTATTTAGGGGACTTAAATCCACATTTCACCTAATTCTATAACAGGTATGGCATGAAACACAGAACTAGATTATTTAGGTAGATAACAGTTAACAATTACATCTTATGTAATTTTAGATACTTTTATGAGATACAAGACATCTTATGTCTTAGCATGTTTTTATCTCATCATATGCCTAAAGCCCAAAACTATTTTGATAGCTTTATTAAGTCAGACCAATTTAAACATTTAGGTAACTCTTACCAAACTTATCTCACCAAGATAACACAATACACCCAAATATATGGTGAAACTATATTAGTGCGATCGAGGCCTTGATAAGTGTTTAAAATTGGATTGCACAAGACTTAAGATTTAATAGAGGGATTTTATTCAGTTTTAGTGATTTTTAAGTAAACAATGAAATATCATATATTTTATTGATTTGTAGAACCACTAAACAATTTAGAAAATTTTTATGCTATTCACTAATAGAAGAATCTTCGTACGCTATGATTAGTTAGACGCCGGTCAGCGGGCGGTGGTTTCGCTGACCGGTCAGCGGACGGGGTACAGGGGGCAGTGCCCCTGTTTTTTTTTTTTTTAGAAGACGAATCTCAATTCCGAAAATTGAAATTCGCAATAGAAAATCATATTTTTCGCTGATTTTACTATACTAAATTTACCCCTTAATTTATCCAAAATTAAGTCAATTAAAATATTTTTAATTAACCCGGGCCCATATCTAACTAATCATCTTATCCTAATCCAATTAGGACTTTAGATATTTGAATCCTAGCATATCACCAATAACAAACTTTTCCATATTTATCTCCTATCCAATAAGGATAATGAAATCGATTTTGCATATATCTCCTAATCTAATTTGTTATCTATTTTTATCAAATAGAAACTTCATAACAAAATAGATATAACAAGATAAATAAATAATTTTGAAAATTAATTATTTGCAATTTTGATCTTCATCCAAATAATCACAAATATGTAGTTGAATCATGAACTACTATCTGAATCGAACCTAATCATATTAGTTTTGAATTAACATTCAGACTTATACAATTTAAGAAACTTAAATTGATGTAACCTAAATATGCATACTGAATTATAGAGATTTCATCCATGCATCAATACACAAAAATAAAGATTATACCTAATGGTGTCATGGATCACAGAATACGAAATTCAATTCATTAAAATTATTCGAATTAACCTAACATGCTTACTTGCATATACGAAACTGATTTCAATTAAATCACGAATATATGTATCATATACATAAACCATGATAATAAATCTCACAGAAAACATATGTATATCACATATACATCAACTATTAATATGCTTTCAATCATATATCATAGGAAAACATGCAATGAGTTTAATGGAATTAAACTCGAAGGCTCTGATACCACTGTTGGTGTTTGGGGTTCATACACAGCGAAAATTTTAAAAACAATTTTGAGAAAAACCCCAACAGGATTCGAATCTGATTCCATTAAAACACGTTTAAACTATGAAAACTTAATAATACCTCAGTCGCAATGTACCTTTCTAAAGGTTAATCGATGTCTAAGGCGCTGCCAACGACGAACGCCCTCTATCAGCAGTCCATACACGAATGGCGGCCGAGATTTGAAGTGCTAGCTTCGAGAGAATATCAAACCTTTTTGTTTCTCTCTAAAACGATCCAGAGCATACCAAAACTCTAAGTCGTTTCTTAAAATGAAAATAGAGTTTCGGCCCTTTTTTAATCTTTCATAAGTGTATTCTAACTCAAAGTGTCTATTTGTACAACCCTTGTATATAGACGGTTAAGTAAATTACACATATACCCCTACTTAAAGAGGTATAAGTATAATACACTACAAGGACATTTATGCCATGAATTTTATCATATAAAATTCATTCTTCCGAACCATTTTAAAATCTCGCAAAACCATTCTTAGTGTGCGACCCAATAGGCTCATACAACGTTTGCAGTGTGACGGCCCCAAATTTCCAATGCATTTGGGTACGCCCGGCCTAGACCCGTGCAGGTCCCTAATCAGTTTCTCAGCGAACCTGACGAGCCTAGTCAGCCTCAAATCATCAAATTTCAAGTTTTATGAAAGAGTTATTGCAATTATAATACAGCGGAAGCAAAAATCATATTTTTATCAAATAGTGGGAAATAACTCAATCAAAGGGAAATTAGGAATCTATATAAATGTGGAAAACCCCAATATGTTCAATTCTAAGTCAACAAAATGGATTGATGGAATCCACCTCAAAACATATTCCCCAGTTCCAAAACAACCATATATATAAACGATATACATAAAACAAAACATATGGAAACCTACAAGGTAGTCTCCAAGTCCAGCTGCTCACAAAAAGTCTCCTAGGCAAGGTCCTTTGCCTCTACTGCACTCCGCCCTATCTGCACCCACCGTCACAAACTAGACGGTGAGCAACTGAGAGAAAATCGAAAGTAATGCCAGAAGAATATAACAGTAATTCATGAAATAACAACCAAGGCAGTCTAAATATCATGCGGGTGCTGAAAGATAGGAATTTGAATAAACAAGAATGCATGATAGACAGACTGAAAATGAAAGCAATCGAAACATGCGTGTTCTACGAGTCAAGAGAGGCCATAAGTGGTCTATATTCCACAACAATACCACAACAATCCACAACAATATCCACAACAATCCAGTACATGGTATCACACAATCACTAGGGGTGGTCAAACACTCGTGCGCTCGAGTGCCCGCGTTTTATCCCTTCTAGTGCAGGCCGCATGTACCTTCGAGACACACACTTATGCCAAGAACACACATACAAGGAATAAGGAATGGAAAGCCAATAATTCGATAGTAACAAACACAAGGAAGTGAAAATGAATCACATGATATTTTCTAAACTGGCTTACTAACGTACAAATGCTTTTTAAGGCAAATGTACTTACCTGAACTATCGCGACCCGTGTGACAACTCCGAGATCCTAACGCGTCTCCCGTGATTTTCCCGATTACCTGATAAGGTTTAAATCTTGAATATTAGAGTAAGGGTTATGATTAAATCTTAAGTTGATTTGTACGGGTTTGTATCATTGTTAGACTCTAGTTGGATTGAAATATGTAAGCCCATTTTCATGAAATTATTTACTTGTTATGGCCCCATTTTATATTGGTTATGTTGGGCCCTTATTGGACCCTAACACAAGCCCATTTACATCACTTTATTTTGTTTATAAAGTGTCCATACTTCTCCTTTATTTTTATTTTATTTTATTTACACACCCATATTATATGACCACCACAACACTAAGTAAACCCCACTGTGAGGTGTACATAACACCCCACTGTTGTGTACCCCACTGTTGTGTGCACACAACACCCCATTGTTGTGTGCACCCCACTGTTATGTGCACCCCATTCACACTACACGCACATGCATTATGCACACACATGCATGCATATGCATACACACCACCCCACTACCAAACTGTCCACACCCCACTCCATATTTCCTTGGCTGTCCAGTCCACCACACCCCATCACGCACCCCAATCCGGGGTGTACATGGATACACATGCACACCCACATACACACACGTGTATGCATGCACATGCATACACATGCATGCACATGCACACACCACACACCGCAAAACCGCCCTCACCCCACCTTGACTGTCCACCCCACCAATGGGTGTACACACACGATCACACACCACCCCATTCGTGGGGTGTACATGCATATACATGCACACCCACATGCACACACATGCATGCATGCACATACACACACATGTATGTACACATGCACATACTCCACACCCCAGCCAAACCATCCTCACCACACTCCCCATCACCTTGACTGTCCACCCACACCCCTCACGCACCCCAACAGTGGGGTGTACACATGCACACATCACCTCACACACACACACAAAAAGTTTTAAACAAGCAAAACAGTGAGAAAAGAGAGAAAGAGAGGGAGAGAAAAGAAGTAGAGAGATAGAGAGTGGTCTCCAGTGGAAGAGGTGGCCTCGACCACCACCATTTCCGGCGAGAGAGGTGGTGGCATGAGAGCAAGGTGGCGAGAGAACCCGAGATGAGAGAGGGAGAGAAAACCGAGAGGAGAGAGAGAGATCGAGTGAACACAAGGGAGGGAGGGTGAGAGGCAACCTCCGGCGAGTTACTCCGCCTTCATGGACCTCCGACGACCGGCGAGAACACCCCAGCTGAGAGGTGAGTGGATCGAGGGAAAGGGAGACCGAGAGATGAGAGAACCGTGAGAGAGAGTGCATAAACCGAAAAAGAGAGAGAGAGAGAGAGAAGGTATACCTTGCTCCGACGAGACGTCCAGCGAGGCGGTCCGGTCACCGGCGAGGACGGGGCTGATGAGAGGAGGAAGAGGGTGCCGTGAGGGTTGAGTGTGGAGGAGGTGGGAGAGGTGAAACCGTGGTGTATATAAGGTGGAAAGTGTTGGTTGTTTGTTTTTTTTTTTTTTATATATTTTTTTTTCTTCCTTACACCAATGATGAGTGAATAGTAAGTTAGGTGGGGTGTTGTCTCAAGCATGGCCCTTCATCTCCACCTAACCACACATCTCGAGGCAAATCTAAGGGTGTTCAATTTTTGAATTGTGTCACCTTTACAATCCTATCCCATGGTTCATTTGTTATGTAATTATCCAACACCCGCGTTCAAACGACGTTCCCCGATCCGTCTGGCCTCCTCGGTTCGTATTTCTCTGTCACGCGCATACTTTCGTCTTGTCTCGTACAAATAAATAATTTATTCAATAATTCTTTTAATTATGTTGTTTATTGTATTTTTCTCCCCCGTTTACCTAAACGAAAACTCACTCATTTTAAAAATCGCCCGAATGGCTCGTGACACGCATTTAAACTATAATACTATTACACACATCAAAGAATCATAAAATTACCTCGGTGTCGACTCCCAAGGTTCGAAATACTGTCTAGTATCACGTAGCCGGGTCACGATTTTTGACAAGTACTATACAAGCCGGGTTAAAATTTGAGGGTTGTTACATGCAGTGTACCAAAACACATTTTGGTATACAAGTCATAAGCGGTCTCTAGCAAGACATTATAACTACCCAAGTTGTACAAAGATCAAATCGATACAACCTAATCCATAATGTATATAACATCCTTTTCTCACACGATATCCTTTTGATAAAACATAAGGCATGGAATTATCATCCAACATGTTCAATCGTACTAGTCTCGATCTCTAGGTAGACTAAAAATATCCAAGTGACATTGATCAATATCAATTCACTTGGACTAGGCCTTTTAATAGTCTAACACATTGAGGGATCCACTGAATATCTCTCTCTATATGAGAGGGACAAATTCTATCTCGATTACACAACTTCACCACATTATTCACATAGTAACCAATCACAACCTTTATAATCGTTCGGTTAAAGACAACGTTTGATTGCGTCAAATCACTATATTCCTAATGTTGAAGTCTCTGGTAATCTCAAGTCAGAGGACTGAATAATATACATATCATGAGAAACAACTATGACTTAATCCATGTGATGTTCTCATAGCGGGTCGGTCCAGTACTTTGTTCCCTAACAAGTACTCATGATCTTTATTCGTATTCCTATACGTATGATCATCGTATGATCATCAATCAAGATTCACACTAGTCTTAATTCATTATAGTTCCCAGTATAATAATCGACTAGGGACATTTAGGATATTTCTGTGAATACCCATGGATCTTATTATAATGTAAACATGCAAATCAATTATAATAAACAGCAAATGAAATCCTCTATTTTATTAACTAAAATGTATTCATAAAGACTATTAATGGATTGACCTAGGGCACATTTCCCAACACCCGGTTCGGTCCGGTTCATGGGATAAATAAATGAAAAAGGGGGGTTGGCTCCTGAATCGGGCCGGTTCGGCTCAACTGAGCCGAACCCGGTTCAGGCCAACCCATCCCCAAATTAAATTAAAAAAAAAACAGTTTTGAAAAAAAAAACTGGAAAATTCATATAAAATAGGAAATTTTAGAAAAATTATATTTTGATCAAATAAATGAGTTTTGGAATTTTATCGAAATTTTGACGAGATGTTGTCGAGGTTTTTATCTCGAAAAATGAAAAATTTACATAATTATCCAATTAAAGCTAATTCGAGGACAAATGGTCTTAGGTACATTTGGGTGATAATTTTGATTGTCGGATGATTATTGGAGTTAGACGGGGTTTGATTTTCAGAACGCGAAGTACGGATTGAGGTGTGTAGTATCCAACTAAAATTAATTGAGTATTTACTTCTTTCGGCATTTGAATTCAATTTCTTTCATTTCAATACTCTATTCTTGGTTATGTTTATATGGGCGGGCGTTGAGCGGGGCTCCCTCCGTTCCATTCTTGTGTGTATGTCCACTACACCATAGCACGTGCTACCAGATCGATCTTGGTGAATAGTACGACCCGAGTATCATTTCGTGGCGTGTGTCGGTGCGCCGTAGGTGTAACGCTGGCCATCGAGCGGATGCAGATGCTTGCCCTGCTTGAGTTGGACTCGCCGACAGTATTCTGTGGAAGAGTCCGAATTATGGTGTAGTCTGACCCTAGGGGCTAGGAACACACTTTGACTTTTTCCTATTATTTATTCATGCGATAAGCGCAGTTGCCTGTATTTATTTCTGGATGTTTATTTAATAGCTTTATTTAAATTTCAGTATTTACTTCCAGTATTGCTCACTTAATTTCCTTAGGAATACTTACTCTGGATTCGTCATCTGTCTTTTGTGATGGATTAAGTGCAGATCCTAGTACGAGTAGGGGCAAGGGTAAGCTGCCATAGTACTGTTGATCTGAGATTGCTTGACTCGTATATTTGTATTATATTTATTTTGTTTCATTTTGGGTTTGGAAATTTTGAGATACCTTGTGTATATTGATCTTTTTGTGACTTTAGAGGTATTTATGATTATGTATTGGTTTTCCACATTAGGTTTATGGTTTAGGTTACACATTTATAGTATCATTATCTGAGTAAATGTGCTAGAAAGGCTTCCACTGTGTTCAATTAAGGATTTTAGGATCATTTAACATATAATTTATTTTCAATACAACTTAATCAGTAAATGGACAGTTAATAAGGTTTAAAAAGATAAAATGGAGAATATAATCCAATGTAAAGCACAGCTGTCACTGATAAGATAGACTGTGAGTCCGCATTGGCCCCTGTGGCGGTCTATTTGGAAAATGAGCCATTTCAGGTTCCAACACCATTTATATACCCATGTTTGCGTGTGTGGCCCAACACTCTCCGAGCCCATGGATTTTTATAGATCGAAATACAATTCCTGTCTAACTCGGAGCCAACAAACCTACCTTATCCTATATATGCATAACCAAGCAAATGAAAAGCAATGCTGATTTAATACAAATGATAGGTACATAAGTATTTCAATAAATAGTAAAGATCTATGTAGGTTTACTTACAACTAACCAACTTTAAGCAAACTTTTTGGGGTTTCCGGAGCGTCAGATTACCTTGAGAGTGGCTTCAAAAGCTTATTTACATACCCAATTATAGTTGGGGCTAAGCTTTAAGTGAAACCAAAATCATGAAACCACACAAAAACTGTGATCAGAGTACGCTCGAAAATTACTTCTAAAAACATTAGTTTATAATAATTTCAACTATCTTTCAACTAGCTAACTTGGGGTAAATTGTTAACCTTGAAAACCTCAATATTTGTTATGCTCACCAAAAAGGAACTTGTAGTACTCATTTCATACTTTTCATAGACTCTAAGAACACTTAATTGGATCACAAATGGAGAAGTTAAGAGTTTTCTAATATAGTCTATTGATTAGGCAAACTTTATTAAATTTAAACTTATAAAACTTCTCCAAATCAATATTTTCGTAGTTAAATCCTTCAATCTTAACTACAAACACCACAAAACCACTCGATACCAACTTCCAGATATTCCCACAACCCGTGGAGTCAAATTTGATCAAAACCAATAATCAATTTATCCAGAATCCTAATGTAAATCAATATAAACTATAAAAATATCGTTAAAACAATTATCAACTTAATCGCATCAACTTGATTCACAAAAACTTTAATCCATGTCGGTGGAATTTATCCCAAATAGGCGCAAATTGTAACGACCCAAATTAATTTAATCAGAATTAGTGTTAATCACATGGATTAACGAGTTAATTTGGGCGTTATGTGGACAACTGAGTGACTCAGATGTGGGAACCCAGGTTATATTTATAATATTTGTGCATGGTGTGATGCCTAGTATTGCGATGTTGAGTGTATTAATTATTATTATGTATATAAACATCGCATGTGTGAATGTTGATATCATACAAGGTTACAAGTCGGGTATGTGTGCCCAGTTACCGTTAATGGTTCGAGTGTGGTCTAAGCTTGATGTGCTCAGTTGGGGCATCTGAATCTACGAAGTATAATCTATTTTTCGTTAGACTTCGTCACACCTCTATCTAGTTTTAATTGATATCGTTGGTAGAACCGGATTACTTGAATGATGCTTTATATTCATTGTGTGATCGATATGTTTGCTGTGAATGTTGTTTGCTGCCACCTATGGGAATATGATTCCTATTGCTAGGGTCATATTCACATGTCTCGCAGGTTACTGTGGTTTTCAGGGTTATCGTGTAGATTTATCTTGGGAATTTACTCACTGGGCTCGTTGCTGTATGTGTTGGGCAATTGAGCGCATATCCTAGTACGAGCAAGTGCAAGGGAAAAGAGGTACTAGGCGACTATCTCTGAGGCCATTGTTGCTGACAGCTCGTGTTTTAACTATCTAGTATGTATAATTTATTTTGCTGGGTTTTGAAAACTTTAGAACTTTGTCACATGTATATGGATTACTGTATATTTCGTCTCAGTTATATACATGGTGTTTATTTTCGGGTTTTCCACTACTTAGGTCTAATAAATTCTCATAATATACGCATTAAAGGCTTCCGCAACTATTATTAACTAACTTGTTAGATATTTAGGAGAATTTAATAATTCAATATAGTAGGATTAGTTAAACGAAGCGTCACATCACAGAGCTGTGGACGTGGCAGTAGTGATGACGTGTTCGGTGACGTGACAAATGCTGCTGGGCTTACGGGCGTAAGGCGTGGGTAACAGGATGACCTAGGAAATTGGGGCCATCACACAAATCAACCCAATATATATATATATATATATATATATATATATATTAAAGGAAGGTCTTAAGATGCCACATGACTTCTTCTCATGCTTTCATTGTGCCATGTCACAACACATCATCAACTCCAACTCTAGTCTATTTCTATATCTATATATCTATATATCTATCTATATATATTAAGGAAATGTTTTGGGGTTGCCACGTGGCAATTTTCAATTGATCCTTTCGACGTGCCACGTGACACATCCCAAAGTCTTCCCTCATTAAACAAAAGATAAACAAAAGACAAATGTTTCTATATTTATTTTTTTAAAAGTAGAAGAAAGAGAATATAGTTAATTGTTCCATATATGGTATAGATAGGTTAATTGTTCCATATTTTTTTCTTCCTTAATATGAAATGTTTCTATATTTGTTTTTTTATGAAGTAGAAAAAAAATCCATAACTACTAATTATTGCCTCATAGTTATTAAACATTTCCATACATTTAATTCCTTAATATGAAACGCTTCTATTTTTTTTTTGAAACGTTTCTATACATAAAAAAAACTAATTGAACCCACGTTACATTGAAGAGAAACCCACGGGTGTGCATATTTTAAAATTAGAAACTAATTGTTCAGGCAATTCAAGCACGCCCTTCATTTCGATTTTAATTTTGCGTATCATCAAATCCGTTCCCTTGAAAATAGGCATAACTTTAGCAAATGAGTTTTGAAACGATTCATGTCAGGATCCATTTTCCAGATGAATCTCGACTGGCCTAGCCCGATCCATGACTCGCCAACCAACTCGATCATTGATTTATGAACCAAACTAGTAAGCCTTCTATCAACACTAACTCTTTATCATTTATCAACAGTTGAGATTTAATAAATGAATCATAATCGTAGCGGAATCTTATTAAATAAAATTAATCAAAGTTTTGACATAAAAATTATTTATGGCCTTCAAAAGTTCTCAATTAGTATAATACCTCTCTAGTTCAAATTATTCAAATCCCAACCTCATGATAATAAATATATATAAAAACAAGGTGAATGGTTCGATCTCGAACCATACCAAATCAGAAATCAGAAATACTCCTCTAGATAACCAGAACTACTCATTTCTCTTTGTTGACTCTCGACGAAGAACCTGTGGGGGAAAAATGTTGGGTGAGCACAAATAGTTCAACGATGCTTAGTAAGTTAGGTTAAGTTACGGGCATTATTAACATTCCATTTAGTAAATGCAAAATTAAATAAAATGCATGACTTGCAAATATTTAATATGACGAAAGGAATAAACAAGAAAGTATATAAACAAAGTATACACCAATGCATCAAAATGTGCAAATAATAGACATGTATGAGCTACTGTGATAGACTTCTCAAACAAACTAAAATTCATGAAGGTTGACCCTACTATGGTCTTAGTGGTGTCAACACTCCATTACCTTACACTGTGCAAGATTCACCTATCACCAAGTTCACATCTCGTCCAACTAGGCATAACACCTACTACCAAAATTTATTGAGAACATTAGATCTTATTCTTATTCTTAATTATTAAATATTCATTATGGGCAAGCTGACCTATTTTGTTCTCCCTTGTACGGTCCAACTGTCTTGAACTCCTGGTCGAACTGGTAGCATCTGGTGCAAGGACCCCTAGCGAGCTCCACTAAGTTGTCTACATACAATGTCTAACAATACTCCCCGATCTACCCCATGACTTACTTACATGATTCCTATCATATAGTCTAGTAGAGAGGTAAATAATCATAAAGCGAATAACTTAAATCCCAACTTACCTGGTATGCTAATTTCCAAATGTCTAGTTGGCACACATGAGCGTACTCCAAAGTTCAATCAACCTAAATAGGTTAAATGCTTATAGACCATAGAAGTTGACTTGAGTTTTTTTTATAATAAAACTAATTTTGAAAATCTTTCAAAAAGTATCTTTAGAAATACTTATTCAAAACATTTTGAAGAATCTCTTCTTCATTCATATTTGAAAACCTTCTATTTATTTTTTTTAAATCAATAATAAATCTTTCGACAAAACTTTTCTAGTTTAAAAGAATTCTAATCAACAGGAAACTTGTTTGAATATCTTAATAACATATAGATCTCACATAATACTCGAGTAGATTGATAGAAACTCGATTAAACCTCAACATCAATAGAAAAAATTTAAAAACTACATTAAAAGAGATTACCTAACGTGAGAAGCTCTAAAGATCGCATCCCTCTTTCCCCTATCGGTTCTCTTTATTTTGTATGAAGCCTTTCCGCACACGTTTATTGTTCTAAAAGGAGATCAATCAAGATCCTAAATTTACTCCTCGAATCACACATTCCTTAATTCTCTCTCCCTCCCTTGCACACCAAGTTGACCATTTTCAACGTACCTTCAATTTTAAGGGTTTCAAGATTTAAAATCTCCAACTTCCTAAATAATGATATTTCAAACCATTACTTCCGAAAGTAACGGTCTCCTCAATTAATGAAAAATTTAATTCTTACTTTTCATATTGGTTTGTTCAAAATCAAAAGTATTGGCTACTCCAAACCCTAGTGTCTTCTAGTCTTAATCTGTGGACCTCACAAGCTTTTAAGTGAGTTAGGATTTTCTAGTTTACACAAACATGGCATATATTATTTTGTTTAAAATTAGAGTCTTCACAACCTCCCCAACTTATGAAATTTCGTCCTTGAAATTCAAAAGACAAATCCTACCTCAATTTAGAACAAGCCGAAAAAGTACTCGCGCATATAGCTATCCTTCTCCCAATTCGTCTCCTTGACATCGTGAAATTGTCATTTCACTTTCTCCAGTGGTATCTCCCTCCTTTTGAGCTTCTGGACCTTCCTATTTAGGATCTGGACCGACTACTGGCAATAGGAAGCATTTTCCTGTAGCTCGATGAGCCCAAATAATGACCCACGATGCATTTGAGAATCACTTTCTCAACATTGAGACATGGAAGCTGTTGTAAATTGATGCTAATTGCTAAGGGAGTTCAAGCTAATATGCTACTGTACGAATCTTCTCGGTGATGCTGAATGGCCCAATGTATCTCGGCGCAAGATTTCCTTTGATCCCGAACCTTTGATGTCCCTTGCATGGAAAAACCCTCAATAATACCCATTCGTCCTTCTTAAACACGACCGTCCTACGTTTCTTATCTGCATAACGCCTATGCCTTTCTTGTGTTGCACTCATGCGTCGTCGGATTAGTTTAATCTTCTTTGTATAGTCATGCACTAACTCTAGTCCCCAATAGGCTGCCTCACCAACCTCGGTTCAACAAATTGGCGAACGACATGGTTTGCCATAAAGTGCTTTGAAAGGAGACATCCCGATGCTATATTGGTAGCTATTGTTGTATGCAAATTCGCACAAGGACACATATATCTCCCAACTGCCCCCAAAATCTAACACACAAGCCCTGAGCATGTCTTATAAATTATGTATAATACATTATATCTGACCATTTGTCTGAGGATGGAATGTTGTGCTGAGGTGTACTCTGGAATCCAATTGTCTCTGCAAACCTTGCCACATCATCGATGCAAATCAAGGATCTCGATCTGAAATGATGGATACTGGTACTCCATGCAACCTTACAATCCAATCAATGTAGAGTTTGCTCAGCTTCTCAAGTGTCTTAGGTAGCTATGGGTAGAAAATGAGCTGATTTTGTCAAGCAATCTACTATGACCCAAATAGCATCATTTCCCTTCTATGATCTCGAAAAACCTACTACAAAGTCCATCGAGATGTGTTCCCACTTCCATTCAGGAATGGATAACGGCTGTAACTGACTACCTGGTCTCTAATGTTCTGCCTTTACCTGATGGCATGTATCGCATCTCCTAATGTACTATGCAATATTGGTCTTCATCTTCGGCCACCAATACGTCAACTTCATATTCCGATACATCTTCTTACCTCCTGGATGAATGGTGTATTTGGACTTGTGTGAATCTTGGAGTAGTTCTTCTTTCAACTCTTCCTAAGAAGGGATCCATAATTTGTCTCGATATCTTAAAGCTCCATCTGCCGACTCTCCAATTTGGATACTCTGCATTGTCAGCCCAAGTCTTGTAATAATCATACTCTGAGTCTGTCTTCTGACACTCGATAATTTTGGTGATTGTCTCTAGCTCGACTCTTAACTATACACACACTGAGTTCCCTGGCAAGTCATTATGAATGCTAAACAATGACATATTTTCAAGTAGTTGGTACTCCCGTGTCATCAATGAGGCAACTATCCCCGTTACACGTCTTTATCTACTCAAAGCATCTGCTACCACATTCGCCTTCCCTGGATGGTACTCTAAGCTGAAATCGTAGTCCTTCAAAAATTCAAGCCATTTCCTCTATCTCATGTTCAACTCACTTTAAGTGAAAAGGTATTTCAAGCTCTTATAATCTGAATAGACAGTAAACTTTTCGCCATAAAAATGATGTCTCCAAATCTTTAAGGCAAATACAATTGCTCCTAACTCGAGATCATGAACCGGGTAGTTCTTTTCATGAATATTGAGTTATCGAGATGCGTAAGCTATCACTTTCCATCCTACATCAACACTCCACCAAGTTAGTCCCTGAAACATTTATATAAATTGTCAGTCCCATCCCTGGTTCTAGTAATGTCAACACTGGGGCTGTGGTCAATTTCTACTTCAATTTCACAAAAACATTTTCACACTTATCATTCCAATCAAATGGTGCATTCTTTCTTATCACCTGTGTCAACCGGGCAGCAATGCTATAGAAACACTTAACAAATCTTTTGTAATAACCTCCTAATCCCAAGAAACTTCTGATCTCTGTCATTGAACTCGGCTTCGACCAATCAATCACTGCCTTAACTTTATCGCAATCCACTGTCACCCCATTTGCACTGATGGCGAGTCCCAAAGACTTCACTTATGTCACCCATAACTCACACTTATTGAACTTAACGTACAATCTGTGGTTCTTTAATGTATGTAATGTAATTCTGATATGCATCTTGTGATCTTCCCGGGACTTCGAGCAAATCATTATGTCATCAATGAAAATGATGACAAACTGATCTAGATAAAGTCAAAATACACGATGTATGAGATCCATGAACATCGCATGCGCGTTTGTTAGTTTCAAAGGGCATAACTGTAAACTCGAAATGACCATATCTCGTACTGAACGCGGTCTTCGAAACATCCTCCTCCCTGATTCTAAGCCGATGACCTGACCTCATATCACTCTTCGAGAAAAATTTGGCTCTTCTTAGCTGGTCAAATAGATCGTTGATTCTTGACAATGGGTATTTTTTTCTCACAGTTGCTCGGTTCATCTGATGATAGTCTACACATTCTCATACTCCCATTTTTCTTCTTTACAAATAAGACTGGAGTGCCCCAAGGTGACATACTCAGGGTTATGAAGCCTTATTCTGATAACTTTTCCAATTGGATCTTCAACTCCTACAACTCCTTAGGTGCCATACGATAAGGAGGTATGGATATTGGCTTCGTTTCGAAAATAAGATCGATGATGAACTCAATCTCTCTAAGTGGAGGAATACTTAGTAGATTGGAGGGAAATACCTCCGGGAATTCTCGCACAATAGGTATATTCTGGATCTCATCTTCCTGGTCTTTTTTTAAAAGTGGTTACTTCCATCATTCGTTCAATATCCTAAATGGTCACCATTTTCCTTGAGTGGTGAGTCGAGGAAGTATTCCGCCTTTAAATAAAAATAGAGGTAGATTTGGGACTTTAAGAATGAATGTATTGCGGAAGCAATCAATGTGAGTGTAATAAGTTACAAGCCAATCCATTCCCAACAATGCATCATAATCAAGGAACTCCAAAACTCTATGGTCCATGGGTAGGTCATGCTTACCAATCTTGACCACACAATCTCGACAGATAAGATTTAGGTATATTTTCTTACTCACTGTGATGCTCAAGACAAGTAGTTCATATCTTCAACGAGTTGATAGCTATGTCTCGATCTAACTTTGCTACCATTTTCATTTGTCCTCTGATCGACTAGGCCACACTACCCATCAATATCGTTGGAGCACTCGGACACTGACTCTGGCAGTGACTCTGCCTTTTGCACTTAAATCAAGTATGTATGCCTGAAACTCTGGTTGTCCCACCTGTGGCATCTGCTGCCTACTTCCGAACCTCAAACTGACTTGAGTCTTTGGTGCCTTTAGCAGTTTCATGGCCCACATAATGATTGTTGGTGTTGCTGCTGCCACTATCTAGTCACCCATCCCATACCTCTTATATTGTAGACACTTTGAGAAACCCTCATCTCCACTTCCTTTACCCTAACCCTAGTTTGGTTGTACTAAAATTTGAAGCTCGTTGCTTCTTCTCATTATTGCCTCGTAGTGAAGTACACTCTTCACTACTTTCTCATAAGTCTAGTGTACGAAAGTCGATGTGCCACCTCATATCTCTGGTCTCATCATAACCTTTACGAGCCTATATCTATCCGATATAATATATACATAGAAGCAAAAGTATCATAATATAGCTTCTAATTTCCCCTCCCAACTTAGTCATTTCTTAAAACTCTTATTAATTACTTAGGTTCTTGAATCTGTTCTCAAAATAATCTTTCTTTACTTTTCAACTTTTAATAAACTGTTCTAATACCAGCATTGTTGGTATCTAAAATATTTCTCAACTTATATCTTTCCCTTAGCATTAAGCATAGCCTCTAATACCAACGTTATTGGTATCTTAACTTTTAACAATTTATGTCTTAACCGCTCTGATACCACGTTGTCAGGACCCATTTTTCAGATGAATCCTGACCGGCCTAGCCCGATCCATGACTCGCCAACTAACTCAGTCATTGAGTTATGAACCAAACTAGTAAGCCTTCTATCAACACTAACTCTTTATCATTTATCAACAATTGAGATTTAATAAATGAATCATAATTGCAGCGGAATCTTATTAAATAAAATTAATCAAAGTTTTGACATAAAAGTTATTTATGGCCTTCAAAAGTTCTCAACTAGTATAACACCTCTCTAGTTCAAATTATTCAAATCCCAACCCCATGATAATAAATATATATAAAAACAAGGTGAATGGTTCGATCTCGAACCATACCAAATCAGAAATCAGAAATACTCCTCTAGATAACCAAAGCTACTCCTTTCTCTTTGTTGACTCTCGACGAAGAACTTGTAGGGGAAAAATGTTGGGGGAGCACAAATAGTTCAACGGTGCTCAGTACGTCAGGTTAAGTTACGGACGTTATGAACATTCCATTTAGTAAATGCAAAATTAAATAAAATGCATGACTTGCAAATATTTAATATGACGAAAGGAATAAATAAGAAAGTATATAAACAAAGTATACAACAATGCATCAAAATGTATAAATGCTAGACATGTTTAAGCTACTGTGATAGACTTCTCAAACACACTAAAGTTTGTGAAAGTTGACTCTACTATGGTCGTAGCAGTGTCAACACTCCATTCCTTTACACTGTGCAAGATTCACCTATCATTAAGTCCATATCTCGTCCAACTGGACATAATACCTACTACCACAATTTATTGAGAACATTAAATCTTATTCTTATTCTCAATTATTAAATATTCATTCTAGGCAAGCTGCCCTATTTTGTTCTCCCTTGTACGGTCCAATTGTCCCAAACTCCTGGTCGAACTGGTAGCATCTGGTGCAAGGACTCCTAGCGAGCTCCACTAAGTTGTCTACATACAATGTCTAACAATGCACCCCGATCTACCCATGACTTATGCACCCCGATCTACCTACATGACTTACTTACATGATTCCTATCATATAGTCTAGTAGAGAGGTAAATAATCATAAAACCAATAACTTAAATACTAACTTACCCGGTACACTAATTTTCAAATGTCTAGTTGGCGCACACGAGCGTACTCCAAAGTTCAATCAACCTAAATAGGTTAAATGCTTATAAACCATACAAGTTGACTTAAGTTTTTTTTATAATAAAACTAATTTCTAAAATCTTTTGAAAAGTACCTTTAGAAATACTTATTCAAAACATTTTGAAGAATCTCTTCTTCATTCATATTTGAAAACCTTCTATTTATTTATTTTTAAATCAATAATAAATCTTTCGACAAAACTTTTCTACTTTAAAAGAATTCAATCAACGAGAAACTTGTTTGAATATCTTAATAACATACAGATCCCACACAATACTCGAGTAGATCGATAGAAAACCCGATTAAACGTCAACATCAATAAAAAAATTTAAGAACTAAATTAAAAGAGATTACCTTCTCGGCTCTCTCTATTTTGTGTGAAGTCTTTCCTCACACGTTTATTGTTTTAAAGGGAGATCAATCAAGATCATATATTTACTCCTCAAATCACGCATTCCTTAATTCTCTCTCCCTCCTTTGCATACCAAGTTGACCACATTCAACGTACCTTGAATTTTAGGGGTTTCAAGATTTAAAATCTCCAATTTCCTAAATAATGAGATTTCAAACCATTACTTTCCGAAAGTAATGGTCTCCTCAATTAATGAGAAATTTAATTCTTACTTTTCATATTGGTTTGTTCAAAATCAAAAGTGTTAGCCACTCTAAACCCTAGTATTTCCTAGTCTTAATTTGTGGGCCCCATAAGCTTTTAAGTGAGTTAGGGTTTCCTAATTTACACAAACATGATATATCTTATTTTGTTTAAAATTAAGGTCATCACAGTTCACTTCCACTAAACAAGTAATAAACATGATTAAAAGAGGAAGATGATCGATTCCCCTCGCGACCACTTGCTTTTGTGGTTGATCGCACCTTTATTGCTTATTGCAGAAGGGGAAGATACATATTAGCAAAGATTCATGCTTGTAAACTGTGGATTCATAAGCTATCAAGGGGGAAATATATATGGGCAAAGATTCCTTTTCCTTTTGCCTGCTTTCTTTTTTTTTTATTGTTTGTATCTTACAATTTTTTGTGATTTTGCTTTGTATTTTTCTTCAGGTACAAATAATAAGGGACATCTTTGCAAAAAAAAATTGTGAGTTGACTAAGCCATCTTAAATTTTTATATTATTCTAAAAAATTACCTCTCTTTTTTGTTTCTTGTCGTGGTTGATCAATATAAGAAGAAAACACAATTCATACAACTTGGGAAATCGATATTTTAGTTCATCTATGTATCTCTTGTTTTGAAACCATCTATATATGGATTCTTACAATACTTTATATTTTTTTATTCTTTTAACATGTTTTTGTTGTTATTACATATAGTATCATGTTTTTTAATTAGTTAATATTTGATTCTTTGGTTTCAATAGTTTATTTTTTCTTTGATTTTATTTGTTTGAATTTATATATTTGTTTTATTTTTTGGATGGATCATACGTAGTTATTGGGTAGATTGTGTTTTTTCATTATTCTCTTTTTTATGACAGATTCGAGAGGTAGGAATTCCTAAACAAGGTTAATGGGCAGAGATTGAGACTTCTTATCAAGTGTGAATTCTAATTAGCAAGACTTGGAAATAAAGCCAAAAAAAGTGGTCTCAAGACTGCAATATTCAGATGTACTCATTTTAAAGTAAATCAACTTTTACTCATGTTTCACTAATGCCAAATTAATTTAATCTTTATACATACTGATGAAGTATATGACTGCTTCCTCCAAGAAAGGTTATTTGCCTCAAGAGAGGGAATCAATGATACCACCCTCAAGAGAGGGAATCAATGATACCACAGTACAAGGCATAGATCAAATGGAAAATAATGAACCCAGTCCCTGATTTATGTTTGCACAGGATGATTTTAATGTACTTCTAAATCCGCTCCGGTAGGTAAGATATATCACCATCATAAGTTAGTGTAGAATATAACTCTAATCATCTGTATATCTATTTTAATTTAGAAGTCATGCATTGGAAAAAAAGGGAAGGATTAGATTGGGACGAGGGGTGAAAATTTGGGTTGCAATGCTTTTAATTCCCCAACCCATCTTACCTACCAATTTCTGATTTTAAATTTGTGGTCTACCGTATTTTTTTTTATCAAATCTGTAATATGTAATTGAGAGTTAAAAATAATGATTTTTTTCCTTATTTTAAGTTCTTGGGAGGTCCACCTTTCCTATACTTCTATTGACCAATATATGCATAAATACATATGCAAGATAATTATCATTTATCCGTGTTTAAGGTCTACATTTTAATGCGGTTCAACGTATAAGATTAAACTTTTTTGTTTGTCACATAGTTTTACAACTATTTTTAGCTATTTTCGTGCTATATTTAACTATTTTTTAGCTAAGATATATCTTCAATTCTTCAAAAAAATAGATATACCTCCAAAAAGGCTCGATACATTAGTATCTTATTTGGATTAAAATGAAAATTGATTATCTATATTTTCTTTTGTAGTGTGATTTTTATGGTACGTTATTATCCTATTTTATAGATTTCTTTCCAATCTATATACATAAAAATCGTTAATTAGGCTCACTTATTTGTCATATTTTTTTCGCTTTCTTTAGTTGTGCGATCATACTTTTTCGTTATTTTTTTTGTAGTGTGATCTTTATGATACGTTATTATTCTACTTTATCGATTTCTTTCCCATATATATATATATATCGTCAATCAGACTCTCTTATTTGTCATGTTTTTTCGGTTTCTTTATTTGTATGATCATACTTTTTGAATTTTTTTCCATTTTATAGTTGTCATTTTTGTATCTTTCAAGGTTTCATAAGTAAATGGAGCAATTTAGTGATTTTTGAAAAGATATTGTATTTCTTCAAATATATGTATGTAAATAAAATATCTTTTAAAATATATGTTCTCCATTGTTTCACAATGATATTGGCTTTGAGTTCATTGGATATTACACAATACTTTTTCACACATCACCTTCCCCGTGTGTGAAGCGCGGATCCCCGACTTGTATATATATTAAAGGAAGGTCTTGAGATGCCACATGGCTTATTCTCATGCTTTCTTTGTGCCATGTCATCAACTCATACGCAAGATTATCAACTCTAACTCTAATATATATATATATATATATATATATAAAGAAAGGTCTTGAGATGCCACATGACTTCTTCTCATGCTTTCTTTGTGCCGTGTCATCAACTCATATGCTACATCATCAACTCCAGCTCTAATGGGAATAAAGTCACGTCTTTGGTTGCCACATGACACATTCTCCACACAGTATTCCGTCACATCATCCTCAATTTAAATACATGCCACGTGGCGTAAGTTTCAAAACTTATCACCCTTCAACTTACACTACTTGAGTTCATGACAGTTAAAATGAATAAAAACCAAGAATAAAAATGAATAAAAACCAACAATTTCAATCATAAAATGGTAGGTTTTTAAAACTTATCACTCTTAAACTTTGATTGCTACGTGGCACATTCTCCCGACAATATTTCACATCATCCTTAATTGAAATATATGCCACTTGGTGTAAGTTACAAAACTTATCACCCTTCAACTTCCACTACTTAAGTTCATGACAATTAAAATGAATAAAAACTAAAAATTAATCATAAAATGGTAGGTTACAAAACTTATCACTCTTCAACTTCCATTAATTAAGCCTAAATTACTAACGATAGAATCTAAAAGCATTCAATCCCTTATTCTCCTTATAAATATATAGATAAGGGACCTGGATCCGTTGCAAAGCATTCGGTCCATCAATATGTCTTTTCATCATATTTTTTCTTCAACCATGGAATGTACGAGTTTGCAACCATGTCTCCTTCTAAAGTGGTATTTTTTATTTTTATTTAAACTTGAAAAATAACTTTTTATTGAATCTAATTAGCTTATTAACTAATTTTGTTTGCGAATTTTTTTTTGAAAAATAATTTTTATTTTTTTATTTCAATAATCATGATGAGATTTGATGTAGTTTATTAACTTATAAATTCTTGATGTAGGGCTATTTAATTTTTATCTATAATGATTTTCTTTAAAAAGTTTTTCGATTTCAATGATATAGGTTCGTTGTTGCATCTATTGTCATACTTTGATTTTGAAATAATAACGTTATAGGTAAAAATTAAATAATGAAATGGCAAGTACCGAAGAGGAATTTCTTGAAGTGTAACGTTGATGCTTCTGTTCTTGAAGACATAGGATCTAGATATTATGGAGCGGTTGTGCGAGACGACTCAAGAGTTTTTGTGAAAGCATTAGGGGGTTCATTTGATAAAGTATACGAACCAAAGCTAGCAGAGGCACTAGGAGTCAGGGAAGCCCTGGTTGAAGGCGGGATGTCATCAACGAGTAGTAATTGAATCGAATGTTTTATTGATAGTCCAAGCGATAGTGAAGAAAAGGATTGATAACTCATACTTTGGTATGATTATCGGAGATTGTATTGAAATGCTAACAGACATGACGTCCTATTCTATTGTTTTTGTTCGAAGATTAGCGAATGTAGCAGCCCATACCATTGTAAGGGATGCTCGTTCTATATCTGGTTAAAATGAATGGCGGGTAGTGCCATTATTTCTATCTATTGTTTTGAAGTAAGATTTGGAATAAAATATAGGAGTGAGTTATCAGAAAAAAAACATTATAGGTAAAATGATTATACTCAAAAGGAATAGTAAAAATGATATTTTATTTATATATTTTGGTTTATATTTATTTTTAAAACTACACATATTAATGTATTTTTTCTAGTACTAATACTCGATCTCTCGTGTACTAATACTCAAGACTGTCTTGACTTTTGAGTGCGAAACGCGAGATGCTGATTAATTAAAATTGAGGAAAATATCAGGCATTCCAAATTTTGAGCCAAATACCTCATTTTCACCATGAAATTTTGGCTCAAACCAACTGTCTCGTGATTTTCTACTGTTTTGCGAAGAGAAATCGGACGGAAATCAGATGTTAGGAGATCCAGGAGTTCCAGGAGTGAAAGATCTAATTGAACGGTTTAGAAACCAAATGTGATTTTTTTTTTGTATTTCTTATATTTATATATAAAGTCTCGTCTGCCTATTTGAACAACTTAATTTCTTTTTTTTATTAATTTCAAAAATCCTTATTTTGATGTGTTGTTACATTCTATGCTCATTTTTTTATCTAATTTTTCACCAAATCTAGCCAAACTCTCGATAAAATAGTTCATATTTATAAAACGTCCTTAACACTGGTTTTAGTTATACCAAAATCTCAACAATCTTAACTTTGTCCACAACATACCAAACTCTTATAGACCATTTGTGACTACCCCAATCCCATAACCCTAAACTGGGCCCCACCCGGCCTAAACTTAACTGGACCCCTGAGATCACCTCGTGAAGTCGACACAAGCCTAGCTAGCCTTACTTGCCATTTACCATCATTATAACAAATTTGAAGTGAGTTATCCATAATTAGTGAGTTATAAATTAATAGTAGAAGTAAATAAACTCCAAACTAATTGAATAACCCTAGACACAAGTCATGACAACCAAGTGTGGAAACCCTGCATATGTATACATCCATCAAGTACCATAAGTTAAAAGAGAATCAACATACTATATACATGTCCCAAGGTCTATCACAATCCCAAAAGATTCCATTTGTCAAAAACATATAAATAAATAATACAATCAACCTACTCAGTAGGCGAATGGAGGTCACCTCGCTATCCTCAACAAAAGTCGTCTATCGTCGGTCCTTTACCTTTGTCTATCCTTCAGGTCAATGGGGTTTGTAACGACCCATATTTTCTGTGTGATGGTGTGTACTATCGACATATACTCGTGTCTATATGACAGGACGGTGACGCCGAGTTGTGAGTGGAGTTTGCCTTGAAGAACGTGACAGACGGGTATCGACGGAAGAATTACGAGTACGTGGGTCGGGGAAATGAAGTTGGTGGATGACCAAAAAATAAAATATAATAATAAATTAATTCGAGAAATTTTATGGTTTGTTAGTAACTTCATTCACATGCGATGGTGCGAGTCGTGGTGCATGTTGGGTGTAGGAACGCCCGAGGAAACTTAATTATTAGTCAAAAAGAGGATAAGGACAAAAGGGGAGTCACACATGTGAGTGCCCAAGAGTGGTTGGCTGGTGTGTTTAATGGCCATATGATGTGCCTCGGGATAAGAGTGTGAGCCAAGATGAGGCCAACATTATAAAAGGTGGAGTCAACCCTTCTCTCTTATTTTCTCTCTCTCCCTCTCTGTAACGGCCCCAAATCCATCGACCACTATGACGTGCATCGAGGGCCCACAACCTAGCTAACTCACCTCCCAGTTGTATCCCACGAGCACTCAAACCTTAATACCAATCAAAATCTCATTAACTTATGTTGTTTATTATTAATTGTTGAGTCAAGTTAGCTTAGAGCTCATGATTATCATTTAACCTCAAAATGCGCAGTGTAAATCTCAAATCATCAAATGATACTAAATAGTTGTTTAATATCAATTAATCTAATGTGGAAACCATACCAAAATGTAGTCCATATATATAGATTTCAAGTGCGGTCCTCAAAATATCAAAAATTATACTTCAGAGTTATATACAGACCAAAATATGTCTCTCACAATCCATACCCAACATAAAATAATAAATATAAACAAACATACGAGTAGGGAAAATCGTCGTCAGTCACAGATAATCCTCAAACTTGTACTTCTCTCTGCTCATACCAGTATCTACACTCAAACCATCACAAAAGGCAGATGATGAGTCCAGAGTGAGTAATCCCAAAGAAATTCACCAAGTAAATACATAAGTAAAACTACTGGAATCAAAATACTATTAATAAACATGCAGAACAAAAGAATACAGGCAACTGTGGAAGATCATCGCATGAATATGAATAGTAGAGAAAACAAAGTGCGTACACAATTAAAGTCAAACTAGAGACATACTTCGGGCTATCCGCCAGGCACGGCCCATGAGGATACCTCTAACGGGTGACCCTGGACCCTCTAGGTGGCCGACGTTGGCCCACGGCTCACCCACACATGCTTAGCATACTCGGGTAGCATATTCACCGGCGCATGACTAGAACATATGTTATGGCCTAGTGGACCCTATGCCCCCACAATGAATAAACACCAGGTGGGGACAAACACAACCATTGTAAAACAATAGGAAACAAAAATTATTGAATAAACTGGACATAATTCAAATATCAAGCAGTAAGTACTAAAGTGAATTTGAGTTGAGGTACTACACACCTCAAACCGCACTTCAATTACCTGATATCTGTCGTTGTTCGATCCTGTTCTTGCCTTGGAACATGCGCCCAACAATCAACTATGTTCACCTAATTCATTTTACTGTGTTTAGTGTATTACCATTGAATTAGATATGTGGTAGGGTCAAAATACCCAAAACAACCTTAAAATTGGCCTATGTCCTACACTCAACACGCCGGAGAAAATGCCTAGTGCGCTGGGCAGTCATCATTATCTCCCTAGAATTGCCAGTGCGCTAGGCAGTTATCATTATCTCCCCGAACTGCCAACGCGCTGGGTAGTCTGTGCCCAGAATACCAGCAGTCCAGAACTGGTTTCTAGCCTTTAAACACCACAACAAAAACATCAACCACCATACCCACAACACCAAAACCAACCCCAAAACAGTGGTTTATACACCCTATATTCAAAACACCATGAAAACCCACAAAAGTGGTACCAAAACATAAAGAAAGTAGAGGAGATTAGTGATCTAACATTTATTTGAGGATCCACCAAGTTTTCCTCCTCCAAAACCACCACCAAAATCACTTAAACCATTACAAGTTTTCTCTCATTTTCATCCAAACATGAGGAGAGAAAGTAAAAGCGGTCGAAGGAGTGGAAAATGTGTCTTTTATAGGAAAAAGTTCATCAAGACACACACACATCACAAGGCCTATTTGATGGATGAGATGAGGTCAAAAGTCCTCCAAATAATGCCAAAATTGACTCTCATGTCCATTCTTTGTCTCTATTCACATGGCACCAATTATATGCATGTCGGGCGTTCCAATATCCGACTCCGAACCTCGACCCGTGCCGTTCGTGCCCAACGACTGTACCAACCCGCCTCGACATCATTTTATATGAATTATTTAATGAATTTTATCATTTATTATGTGTATCTAGTCCCCCGTCCTAGTGTGCTAATTATTTGCCACCTGGTCCACGCGCCTATGCGCCAGTTGCAGCGAAAACGTGTCACACCATCTCACTCATCAATAAACAATATAAACACACATATTGTGATGCAATTTAACTAACTTGAACATATACATCATAACTTCACAACAAGAGCACACAAAATGGACTGTATACCTAATTTGGGTGTGCTCCGACCTTGCTGTGGGACCCGCGAACCTCCCCACTAGCTTCCACGTCTGCAATGACATCATAAATAATGGCAATTATAAATTGGGTTGTTACACTCTCTTTCCTTTCTTTCTTTTCTCTTTCTCTCATCACGTGAAGGACAAACTGGTGGAGGGGAGTTCTGGCACTTTCGAGCACGGATCAACGCCGGGGATTGACCAACTACGCGATTTAAGGTGAGATCCCCATGTCCCTACTCGTTTCTCTACGTTTTGACACCAATTTTGCGGGTTTTCGTCACGATGTTTTCACAACCCAAGTTGGGATTTCAGTTTTATCGAGTTTTCAATGTGGTTTTGTCAGGCTTGTGGTAGCCGAAAAGGGTTTTTACGAAGTGGGGATGGCGATTTGGAGGTGTTTGGATTTTTGGGTGATTTTGGTGATTTACAATTGATTCAGGAAATGGGGTGTTTTCAAGTGTTTTTTATAACAACCCCAAATTTTTAACTGACTTGTGTTACACTTGTCAGGATTGTGACCTAGCTACGTGAATACTGGATGGTATTTCAAACTTCGGGAGTCGACACCGAAGTAATATTATGATTCTTTGATTGTATGTATTAGTATTTTAGTATTTTACGAGTCTCGAGCCGTTCGGGCGATATTTAGTTGAGTGAGGTTTCGCCTAGTTAAACAGGGGATAAAAACTAATAAAGAATACAAATAAAAGAATTTTCCAATAATTTAATTAATTAGTTAATAGGATGTGGCGAGAAAACGGGCGCGACGAACCAATTTACGAAGAAATACTGACCGAGGAAACACAAGATCAATGTGGGAGTTGGATAGCTTTGCAACATACGGACTATGGGATATAAATTGTTAAAGTGACATAGCTTAATGAAGAGAGCCACGAGATTGGCATCGAGATTTGCATGTATGTTGAGATGTGATAAAGGGGTAAAAGACCCATAAGGGCAGAAGTGTGTGAGAAGGAAGTTGAAGGGCAAAAAGGTCATTTGACCAAATAAAATGCATATAAAAGAAATGAAACCCTTATTTCACTATTCATCTTCTTCTTTAACACATACTTCCGCCAACCCTCCTGCTCACCCCACTCGGCCTCACCGAAATCGTTACACCGGAAGTCCGTGATCTCTCTCTCTCTCTCAAGCACATTCACAGCAGCCATGCATTTGGGCACTGCCGCCACCACTGTGCGTCCCTAGCCGACTGGCCGACGTCGGAGACGACCCTACAGCCTCACTGGAAGCTCGAGGGATCTTCAAATGTGGGATGATGTGAGCGTGGTGGTGGTGCTGGCCATCCTTGGCTGCTGTGCATCTTGAACTGTAAGTGTCCTTCCCCTCCTCTCGTCACGTGTGGTCAGGGGTATGGGTGGTGCCGTGACCAGGGGTCCGGTCAGGGATGACTCGACGGTGCCTCACCGAAGTTCCATCGATCCCAGAGCACCCCCACCCCAATGTATGTGTATTAATAACTATGTATGACATTATACCCTGTTTTGGATGATGTTTTCGAAATTAATAGAGTGACTGTCTTGGCGGTGCCGCTGCCGGCGACCACCGTGGCCTGGGGGACTGCCGGGGGGTCATTATGATCATGTTGGCGTCGCCCTAAAGTCGAAACCAGTAGCCTTGTGAGTAATGTCCACTATTTCATGTATTTGATCATTTCTTACTGTTTTTCATTTTAAGCGGGGAACCACCGCAACTGGTGGCGCCGTCGCTGGACCACCTTGACCCAGGGTCGATGGGAACCACGCGACATACATGCTAGTGTCCCATAACCCTAGAGTGGTCCATAATCAGTGAAAGTAGGGAAGAATCGATCAAATCCCTTTTTATTCTAGTTGTCATTTCATGTGATTATATGTCAAAGTATAATGCTATTTACGGTGAGTAAACGAGCAGGCTGAGGAGTTCTCGGCAACCCAATGGCGCGGTAACCCCTCCCCAATGTCGAATAGCAGCCACATGGTACAATAATAGTCCGTATTCTTGATTTGAGTTTGGTGTTGATTATGTTCGAGGATCCGTATGTTGGGTTCTTTCAATAAGGAACTCACGACATGAATACATGATTAAGTGATTAGAGTTCATGCATACGTAAGAACATTCATGTGTCGAGTACGATATGGGTTTTGAGTATGTGCGTGTGTTATTGGTCGGGGTTTCAGGATGAGTATGGTTATGATTATGGTTTGGTGTATAGGTTGTGTTTACATGTGGACGAATGGTCATGATGTCGTGATCACGCCGCCGGCTCTCGAAGCTATGACATGATTCACATACGACCGAGCTGAGCCTAAGACTTGTAATTAGGCTTACATAAGTGTAGTTATAACACCCAAAAGAGTTATTGTGTTTCGTTGTGTTTTTTTTTGTTTGATGTACCGATTGAATTTTCGAGTTGTTCAAGTTATTAAAACATTGGGACAACACTAGGGTGTTGTTAATGACTTGACCCATTAATTAGAGTTCCCGAACTTGTCAGGTAGCGAGAAACTCGGGGATACGCGTTAAGATTCGCGGGAGTGTTGTTATTCACGGGCTGCGTTGTCAGGTAAATACACTTGCCTTAAAAGCTTGTGTATGATTTGTAAGCCAGTAAGAAAATGTCATGTGATTCATTATCATTTATTCAGATTTGTTATGCTCTATTATTGGTATTCCATTCCATTCCTTGTTTGTTTTCCCGGAGTAAGTGTTTCGTCTCAAAAGTACTAGGACCTGCACTAGAGGGATAAAACATGGGCACTCATATACAAGAGTGTGTGACCACGCTTAGTGACCGTGTGACACCGAGTACTGGATGGGTGGGCTTGTGTAGCTCCCATCATAGTTGTGTCTTCGCTTGTGTCGATGCCCGGGAAGACCTCACGAGGTCTTTGCCGTTATGCTATGATTTAGACCACTAATGGGCCTCTTTTCATTCCTTGGAACACACTTGACTTTCGATTGATATCTATTAGTCTGTTTATCATGCATCTTGTTTATTTAAATTCTTGTCTTTCTATTACTGCATGATATTTAGACTACTTTACTTGTTATATCAAGAATTATTGTTATCTTCTTCTGGCATTACATTCGATTTCTTCAGTTGCTCATCTTCTAGTTTGTGACGGTGGGTGCAGATAGAGCAGAGTGCAGTAGAGGCAAAGAGCCCTGCTTAGGCGACTTTTTGTGAGGATTACCTGCTGGACTTGGAGACTATTTAGTAGGTTTTATATTTTGCTTATTTGTATATCGTTTCATACTTATGTTATTGGGATTATTGAACTTGGCATTTTTGGTGAGACTGGTATCATGTATATATGCTTATTGAATTGTACATAAATACTCAGGGTTTTCCACATTTATAAAATTCTTATATTTCCCTTGATTGAGTTATTTCCCCTTATGTTTAGTTTATTTACTTTCTGCTGCATAAAATTTGCAATAACTCTTTCACAAATTGTATAATTAAATGATTGGAGGCTGACTAGGCTCATTAGGTTGCCGAGTGATGACTCGGGGCCTGTACGGGTCTAGGCCGGGCGTACCCAATTGCACAGGAAAATTGGGGTCGTCACATTTTTGGCGTGATCCGAGGCCATGGTTGGGCCAGTGTTGAAGTCCTGAGCACATTGGGATCGGTTCGGCATTCGCCAACGCAAGCCGAGGTGGGAAAACCCCCAACAGTCCCTTCGGGTAGCGACACTGCGACCGACGCTAAGGAGGCGCCACCATGGGGAAAACCCTACGGCGGCGCCCAGGGCCAAACTTGAATAGTAATTTTGGGGTTTTCAGGGGATTTTTAAAACGGATTGGAGATTTTTTGGGTATTCTAATGGGTCCAAACACAATCTAATGCCCGAAAAATTTACCCGAAAACACAAACGAGTAAATTATGGAACATTATAAGGGGATTTCAATTAAACGCGGAACAAAATGTTAGTACTACCAAATTAAAACGAAAATGCTTACCAGGTACTTAGTGGACCGGTGACGGGCGTGCAGGGACGTTTTGGTGGTGTTTGAGAGCCACGAGCACGGAGTTACGCGTGGTATTTGTAAGTAAAGCCAACCAGAGTATTTACATTATTTCATTTGTGAATTTAATTGGGCTATTATATTTGTTGAGCAGTACTTCCTTGTGAATGATGTATTCTTGAATTCTCTTTGGATATATCTATCCTTGATGGTTTATCAGCTTGATTTTTGCTTGGATTCCTTAATGAGTGGTCTATTGGGTCTAAGTGGACAATATGGTGGTCACAGTTTATACCGTAAGTACACGAATTTTGGACGTGGTTAAACCTGCAGTTTGGGATTGCGGTGACTGTATGTTGAACTAAGTGTGACACTGCGATGCCCATATACGAACTAAATGTGACCTAAAGCTAAGTGTCTTATTCTAAACTACCTTAGGTTTGTGTAGGTCCAGAATCTGTCTTGGACGTCAGGTTGTAAACTAAGTGTGGCAACCTGGTGGACTTGGGACACTTAGATGCCTTTTATTTTGTTGTGTGCTCTCGACACTCATTGATCGTTGTTATGTCAATGATTCACTTATCATGCTGCCTTTTTATAATTTTTGTGATATCCATGCATGATACTAGTTTAGCCATTTATGTGACATTTGAAATGTTGTTAAGTCTCTATTGTCGTTTTACTCTCTACATCACTATACTCACCGTCTAGTTTTTTACGGTGGGCAGACTGACGAGCAGACAAAGGCAAAGGACTAGTGCTAGGCGATTGAAGTCGAGGACCACGAAACGGTCTTCTATCGCATATTGAGTATGTCTTGTATTATGTTTTTATATTTTTAAGAGATCTTAGGCATGTATGACATTATTGGTGCTCTTTTGGCTATTATGGTTAATATACATTTATGGGGTTTCTACACCCTAGGATTTGTCTTAACTTAGTGTCTTTGAAGTTCATCGATTAGTTTGGAGCTCAATTACTTCCACTTTGTCTTTGATAATAACTCACTAATTGATTAATTTCACTTATAAATGTTAAATAAATGGTTTAATGGAAAGGAAAGGCTGACTAGGCTTGCGTGACTTAGCGAGATTGGCTCGGGGGTCTACGTGGGCCTAGGTCGGGTGGTGCCCAATTTAGGATTGTGGTATTGGGGCCGTCACAGGGTTGCATCCACTGTCATAAAAGGGACAGTGAGTAGAGAAAGAGTAACAGTAACAACCAAGTGGAGTTTTAACATAATCTCAAATGTCAAATAAACGACTCATCAAGTATCATGCATGGATATCACAAAAAAATAAAAGACTGCACGATAAGTAAATCACTGAGATGTCAACGATAAATGAGTGTCAAAAGCACAAAGTAAAAATGCATCTAAGTATTCCAAGTCTATTAGGTTGCCACTCATAGTACACAACCTAACTTTCCAAAAAGATTATGGACATAAACAAACCACTTCAGACAATTTAGAGTGAGTGAAAAAGATCACAAAACAATTCCACCCCACCCTAAACTGTAGGTTTGGGCACGTCCAAAAATCCGTGTTGTCACGGTGGTGAAAGCGATCACAAAGCAGTTTAATGGCACCTGTGACCACCATATCGCCCACTTAGACCCAAAAAACTACTCATTACAAAATTTAAGAAAGCACAAGCCTAACAATCCACCAAGGATAGATATCATAAATAAAATTCAACAACACATTTCACAACGAGATATTGCTCAACAAGGATAACAACCGAGTAAATGCACAAATGAAATAATATAAATACTCCGGTTGGTTTTACTTATAAATCACCACGTGAAACTCCGCATTCGCAACTCTCACACGTCAATAAATTGATCACGTACGCTCGTCACTAATCTACTAAGCACCTGGTA
This sequence comes from Stephania japonica, assembly GCA_039657345.1. NCBI lineage: Eukaryota > Viridiplantae > Streptophyta > Magnoliopsida > Ranunculales > Menispermaceae > Stephania > Stephania japonica. The sequence continues at coordinate 12,247,128 of CM077557.1, forward strand.
TTCATTTGCATCCAATTTGGTCGTGTTAGAGTCTTGTCTTTCATTTAATTTAAATACTTGTTAATTTCCCCATTTTCCAAAATATTATGCATTTCCACTGTTTGGGTCTATTCCCCGGTATTAGGTCACATTTGAACCCATTAGAATACCCAAAAGAAGTCTCGAAGTTTTCAAAAATTGGTATAGATGAACATTATCACACCGTGGGGGTGAACACCCGGCGGTGTCACTTAAAGCGTGGAACAGGGCAGTTCCTGTCCCAAACGTCGTGACTGACCCAGTGGGGCTTTAGGCTCCATGGCGTCCCTCGTGGTGTCATATCCAAAAATGAAATATCGAAGTTTTCACAACCACGGCTAGTGTCGCCGTGTTCCGAGCCTATTCCAAACTCGTAGGGACCTCGATACTAACCCAAAACCACCATTGAACTATACGAAAATCGTTCGCAAACCATCGATCCAAAAATCGTGACAAAAACACATAAAGCTAATGCCAAAACAACAAGAATTGAATGGAGAATCGGGATCTCACCTCGGTTTGCGTGATTGGTCGCTCCTTTGGCATCGATCCTTGCTCAAAATCTCCAAACTCTAGCCCCAAAAACTGATTTCGTTGAGAGAGTAAGAAAGAAGAGAGAGAAAAGTTGGTGAAACTAATTAGCACTGCTCCTTTTATGCCTTCACCTCATCATCATCCACGCGCGAGTGTCGAGGATCATCTTGTGGTCTACCATCACACCAACTCACCTAACATTGTGACTTGTTTGTGTGACTCTCCTTTGTTCTTGTAACAACTCGAAAAGTATGTTATGTCTGTGTGACGACGTGTATTACCTATTCATACTCATGTCTGTGTGACATGATAGTGACGTCAATTTGCGAGTAGGGTTTGCTTAGGAAAACGTGTCGAACAGGTAATGGGCAGACATAATAAGGGTACACAGGTCCGAGAAACGATTTTCATGGCCAACCGGCACATAAAATACAATAATTAATTAATTTAGAAAATTTTTTGGGTCGTTAATGTTTCTATTCACGTGCCACGGTGTGAGTCGTGGTGTGGTCCAGGTGCAAAAATGCCCGGGAAAGCCTTATTCGGTATTGGAATGAATTGGGAGTATATAAGCGTCCAGTTGAAATGTTAGCTAAGTGAGACAGTTTGATGGCTGGTTAGGATAGGGATCGTCGGATGCGCCCTGAGATACGCATGTGCGTAAAGATGATAGAGATAAATATATAAACTTTTTTTCACTCTCTCTTTTCACCTCGCTTTCACTTTCTTCGTTCCCTCCTTCGATTCACACAAGAGGTTTGGTTTCGACAAGTTTGAGCTTGCAATGACGTCGAGAGATAACCAAACACCCGAGTTGAGGTAAGATCCTGATTCACCGCGAAATTCTCTACATGTAGGCATATGTTTCGTGGGTTTTTGTCGAGGTGTTTTCGGTTATTACATTAGAGTTTTGGTTTGAGGTTTTGAATAGTGGGTTGAGTTGGTATGGACGTCCTTATGAATTTGGGATAGGATCGGAATACAGCGACATGAGCCGAGGTGTCGAAAAACCCCGAATTCGTGTTCAGGAATTGACGCAACAAAGGACGTTGTGAAGCCATAAGGCACGATGTCAATCATGACATACAGAACATAAGGTTTTGTCATTCCATGCTTTAAGTAATGTCGTAAAACAACTCACCCCACGACGCCACTCACGACGTCTTGAACAGTGGAAGTTGGGATTTCACATTTTAAGTGAGGCCATTGGGCTTTTGACCTTACGGCACCACTCACGGCGTGGAATTGTTCATCAGACTAAAATTTTGGAAATTTTTGAAAACTTTGGGACTTTTCTCGAGGATCCAAATGGGTCTAAATACAACCCAATACCCGGGGAATTGACCAAAATAGTAAAAAGGGTTAATGTTTGGAAAATTGAGAAAATTAACGAGAAATTACAATTAAACAGAAATACGACTTTACGCAACCAAATTTGATCGAAACCGATTACCAAATGCTTAGTGTTGGGGCATGGGCCTTAGGTCAATCTGCAAACATTATTTATTTTACAGTTTTTTTAGTTAATAAAATAGAGGTTTATCATTTGTTGTTTTATTATAAGTGATTGCATATTTACCTTATAATAAGATCTATGGGTATTTGTTGAAATATCCTAAATGTCCCTAGTCGATCATTATACTGGGAACTATAATGAATTAAGACTAGCATGAGTCTTGATTGATGGTCATGTGATGATCATACGTATAGGGATATGAATTGAGATCATGAGTACTTGTTAAGGAACAAGTACTGGACCGACCCGCTATGAGAACACCACATGGATTAAGTCATAGGTGTTACACTTAATAGATATATGATTTAGTCATTCGACTTGAGATTACCATAGACTTCAATATTGTGAGCATGGTAATTTGACACAATCAAACGTTGTCTTTAACCGGACGATTATAAAGATTGTGATTGGTTATCATATGAGCAATATGTGAAGGTGTGTAATCAAGAAATAATTTGTTGCTCTCGTAAAGAGAGAGATATCAGTGTATCCCTCAATGTGTTAAATTGTTAAATGGTCAAGTCCAAGTGAATTGATATGATCAATGTCGTTTGGATGTTTTCAATCTATCTAAAGATCGAGACTAGTACAATTGAATATTAAAGGTAACTTTCCATGCCTTATATTTAATCAAAGGATATCGCACGACAAAAGGATATAATATATGTTATTCATTATGTTGTATCGATTTTGATATTTATGCTACTTGGGTAGTCATAATGTCTTGCTAGAGACCGTTTATGACTTGTGTACCAAAATGGTTTTGGTTTACTACCAACGTCACATGAACCTATTGTGTTGCACATAAAGAATGGCTTTGCACAATTTCAAATGGTCCAAAGTATTGAATTTTATAAGATAAAATTCATAGTATATAACCCCTTATAATTTGTTATATAATAATTTATTAATAAGGGTATATGTGTAATTTGCTTAAACAACATAAATACAACTATTGTATTTACGATGTTTAAGTAAATTCGAAATACAACTATTGTATTTACGTTGTTTAAGCAAATTACACATATTCCCTTATTAATAAGTTATCATATAACGAATTATAAGGGGTTATATACTATGAATTTTATCTTATAAAATTCAATATTCTTGACCATTTGAAATTGCCCAAAGTCATTCTTTGTGTGCGACCCAATAGGTTCATGCGACGTTGGTAGTGAACCAAAATCATTTTGGTACACAAGTCATAAACGGTCTCTAGCAAAGCATTATGACTACCCAAGTAGCATGAATATCAAAATCGATACAACCTAATGAATAATGTAGATCATATCCTTTTGTCATGCGATATCCTTTGATTAAGCTTCCATGTGTTTCATGTCCTTCTGAAGTTCAGGAACCATGGTGCATGCAACATCGGTAGAACCGTTGACATGCTTGGAATGTGTATCCTTCATGGCTCTTGCAGCATTGGCTGGTGGTTCCTTAGGAATATAACCATCTAGGACGTACAACTTGCGTTCATGCTTAAAAACAATTCTCAAGTTTCTGAACCAGTCAAGAAAGTTTGTTCTAGATAGCTTATCCTTTTCAAGGATGGGTCGCAGTGACAAAGGATTAGTGTGATTTTATGAAGCCATTAATCTACAACAAATATTATGTAAAAGTTCATTTTTAGTATAAAGGAATAGACTCCCACTAAATTAACAACCCTCCTTAAAACACTATGTTAACTTAAGGGACTAAAACCCATGTTTCACCAAATTCAAAGATAGCTAAGACATGACACTTTAAATTAGGTTATGTAGGTAGGTATCTTTTACCAATTACATCATATGTAACTTTTAGTTGTTTTTATGAGATTATAACATCTTAATGCTTAGCATATTTTATCTCATCTTGTGTCTAAAGCTCAAAACCATTTTAATAGTTTTATCAAGTCTAACCATTTCAAATAATAGAGTAACTATTACTCAACTTGCCTCACCAAGATAACACAATACACTCAGCTAGGGCAAACCCATATTGATGTGATTGAAGCCTTGACAAGTGTTTGCGAATGGGTGGCACTTAACTTAAAATTTAAAAGAGGGATTTTATTTGTTTTAGTGATCATATCATAAACAAAGATAAATATCATATATTATATGGAATATACAATCACCAAACAAGTTAGAAAATTTCTAATATTATGTACTATACGAATTTCCTTATGCTATGCAGAGTTATCGGCGGTCCCGCTAGACGGTCAAAGGGCGGTGGTTCCGCATTGTTGTATTTCGAATTTACTTAAACATCGTAAATACAACAGTTGTGTTTTGAATAGGATTTAAGTGAGAGCTTATCTACACATATAAATAAAGGGTGATACCAAAAAACGTAATATAAGAATTTCGTTTTTTCAATTTTCGAACTCTATGGATTTTAGGAGAGAAAGAAAAACGTTTTCAATCTCTCTTGGGGCTAGCACTCCAAATTATGGTCACTGTTCGTGTGTGAATTTCTAATACAGGATGCACGCTTGAACGTCTTGAAGATCGAACAATTAGAGAAGGAAATCATGAATCAAGGTATGGTTTACTTTTGTTGATCTAGTTTAATGGACCTTATTAGCGATCCTGTTGGGGTTTTTCAAAAATTGTTTTGAATTTTCCGCTGCGTACAAACCACATAACCCAACACTTAGTGGACGGGTGTCGAGTGTAAGTGATCGATTTGGTGACGTGTGAGAACCACGAACACAAAGTTTAGTGTTGTACTATGAGTAAAACAAGTGGCGCCTTTATGGGTGCGGTGAGACTGCTTAGGGATATCTTTCCCGACCGTAACTACATGGATTCTGGATGTACCTAAACCTACAATTAAGGAGACATTAAGGAGACAGTAGTCTGACCGTGAGTTGAACTGTGTGTGGGTTAGGATAGAGTGACTCATTCTAAACTGTCTCGTGGTTTATTTAGGTCCATAAATATGTCTGGGAAGTCCAGTTGCGTACTTTGTGTTGCAATCTGATGGACTTGGAATATTTAGATACCTTGTTGCTTTGTGCTCTCAACACTCATTTATCGTTGATATCTCAGTGATTCATTATCATGTTGTCTTTTATTATCTTTGTGATATCTACGCATAATACTCGATTAGCCATTTATTTGACATTTGAAATTATGTTGATACTCCACTTAGTTATTACTATTATACTTTTTGTACTCACTGTCCTTTTTATGACGGTGGGTGCAACCTCATTATACTGCATGATTGATGAGGGTAAATGACTAACAATAGACAATTAAGGTTAAGGACAACTAGGTGATCTCCTCTCGCTTATTAGGAATGTCCACTGTATTATATATATATATATGTTTTTTAACATATTGGGATATGAGTTTATGAGAGATCTTGAGACATGTATATTATGATGTACTCTCCTCTTGTTTAATATATATGATGATGGTATGCATATGAGGGGTTTCCACACTCTCGGTTGTCCTGACTAGTGTCATAGGGTTATTTCATTAATTTAGTTTTAGTTTAATTTGCTTCTGTTGTACTTTGATAACTCACTAATTTGAATAACTCACATTTAATATAACTTAAATTAATGAATAATTTAAAGGAAGGCTGACTAGGTTTGCATTGACAGCGTGAGTGTTGACTCAGGGTCTACATAAGTCTAGGTCAAGTGGAGTCCAATTTAGGGTTGAGGAATTTGGGTCGTCACAGTTCCTATCATCATTTGACCAATAATTGGTTTTTCACAAGCATTTATGCGTCCAGCATGCACCACAACTCACACCATCACGCGCGAATGGAAATATTAACTACCCGAACATATTCCCACATTAATTAATTATCATATTTTATTTTGGTCGTTCATTAAAAAATCGTTTGCTAGACCCGTGTAACTGTATTTCATTCGTCCGATACTCATTCGACATGTTTTCCTAAGCGAACTCTACTCGTAATTCGACGTCACCGTCCTGTCATATAGACACGAATATAAATAGATAGTACACATTGTTACACAGACATACCATATTTTTCAGGTCATTACACCAACTCTCTTATTATACATAACCAAACTTGCACCTATTTAAACCCAACCTCAACCTCGATCACTGCCAATCGATACGAAACTCGAGGCAAGGTATTGCACTAACTTTTTTCTCATTTTACACTACCACTGATCTCGACTTGTATGCAAATCGAGGCAAAATCCTCATGTGATACTTAACCTTTGATTTATGAGTTCTTGCACAAATAATAGCTTATTTTCACTCGTGTCCTTTAGTCACGCACTTGCAACCTCGATTATAACAAAAATTGAGGGTATACCTCAATATGCTCTAACTTTGAAATGAAATATCATATATTAAATACACTAGGCATTCACCAACGAAAAATAACATTTACATAGTGATTTTCTTTTTTCACCGATCCAAGTCCTAATCCACAAAATTTAATTAAGACCCACTAATCTCGTAATTAAGTCCTAACACAGGTTTATTAAAACCAGGGATGTCACACCCAACCCTTCCTTGTCCCCCGCTCCCTTTCTCGCCCCCCATTACACGTGACTGCCCCTTGAATTTGTTTTTTGCCCCCTCACATGTTTTTGCCCCTAACTTATTCCCGCCTACTTACTATGGGCATTCTTTCAGTAGAATAATTGATCACGTTAATAATATATGTGTAGTAGAACCCTAAAAAATAAATTTCTTTATGTATTTTTTTAAAACCCAATTTTTTATGTATTTAGGAACATTGTAAAATAAAACTTGTAAAAGTCAAATAAGTTGTAAAGATATTGAAGCCTATGTAACGACCCGAAAATTTATGTTATTTTTGTGTAATGACGTGTAATATCGAGTTAAACTCGTGTCTGTGTGATAGGGCGGTGACGTTGATAAACGAATAGTGATCGCCTCGAGAAAACATGTCGAATGGGTTTCGACGACGGCGAATTACGGGTTACGACGTCCGGGGGAACATACATTTAAATAAAACACGGACAAAATAATAAATTGATGGTCGCCGAGTGATACACGGGGTTATAGGCGACACACGTGGGTCGTATGGTAGTGTGCACGCCCGAGTATGCTCGTTGGCGCGCACAACGAAATTGTAGGCAAATATATATATATATTTATATATGTATATGTATGCAAATTATTATATACATACATATATAAATATTAAAAAAATCAAAATTTAAATGCAAATGACCAATAAGGGCAAACTATTTATTAAGTAATGGATAAAAATGGAGGGGTATTTTAGTCATTTGACCAACCCTCCAAAATATCCACACCCACCACCGTCCTCACCATTGGAAAAGAGAAGAAGAAAGTGAGAGAGAGAGTCGCCGAGAAGAAAGAGCGGGAGACGAGATCGAGTGCTCGAGGGAAGCGGCATTGGCGGCGTTGGCGAGGTGAGGTAAGTGTGAATGTTGTGATTGTTGGTGCCATTGTTGTTGTTGTTGTTGATTCGTTGTTGTTGTTGTTAAGTTGGGAAGAGGCTCGGACGAATGCGCTGCGTCGTCCGAGATGATGATGATGGCGGGGAGACTACTCCCCGCCTAGATCGAAAGTTGGGGTTGGGAGATCCCAACCCAAAAAAAAAAAAAAAAATTTACAGCGAACGAGCTCTCTCGCTCTGTTCCGCCGAAGAAGAAGAAGGGGGTTTGATCCCCCAAACCGGATCGAACCGGTCCGGTTCAATCCGAACCGACCGGCCCGGTCCAGAGGATCAAACCCCACCCAAAAAAAAAAAAAAAAAAAAAAAAAAAAAAAAAAAAAAAAAATGTTGTTCCAAAGTCTTGGAACGAAAAGGAAACGGGTCGGGTCAAGGTGACCCGACCCGGTTGGTCGAGACGGGTTTGACCGAGTTGGATCGGTCCGACCCGGTCTCGACCCGGCCAGTCGGGTCCAGACCCGACCCAGTTGGGTCGGGTCAGACCCGACCCGGGACCCACCTCTATTATTATATTAATAAATAATTATTTATTTCAATTAAATATATTTAAAAAGGGTTTTAATTGAAATAAAATTCCAGAAAATAGGAAAAATTCATGAAAAATTCTGGAAAATTATAGAAAATTATATTTTCATGAAACAAAGAGAAATTTGGAAATTTTCATGAAAAGTGAAGTATTTGAGGTTCTTATGACGCATTTTGTCGGGGTTTTTGCCTTGAAATGCGTGAAATTGACAAAAATAGCCAAGAAATTTAGAAAAATTTATTATTAAGGAAAATATGGGAAATGGATTTAAAAATCCATTATTTTTAAAAAAGGCCCTAACATGATGTAAATGGATCAAAAAAAATAATGACCAGGTGTCTAGTAGATTGGTGACAAGCGTGCGAGTCGTTTGGTGGCGTGTGAGAACCGCAAATGCGGAGTTACGTGCGGTATTTGTGAGTAAAACCAACCAGAGTATTTACATTATTTCACTTGTGCATTTAATTGAGCTATTATGTTTGTTGAGCAATACTTTCTTGTGGATTATGAATTGTTGAATTCTTTTTGTTATATCCATCCTTGTTGATTTATTGGCTTGGTCTTGATTGGATTCCTTTTCTTTTGGCTTTTCGCTTGACACTCATTTATCGTTGTTATCTTCGTGATATCACTTATCATGTCATTTTTATATTCTTCGTGATATCCATGCATGATACTAATTTAGCTATTTACTTGACATTTGAAATACTGTTTAGACTCTATTGGTATTTTACTCTCTACATCACTGTACTCACCGTCTAGTTTGTGACGGTGGGCAGACTGGCGAACAGACCAAGGCAAAGGATTAGCGCTAGGCGATTGAAGGCGGGGACCACGAGGTGTTCTCCTCGCGCGTATTGAGTATGTTTTGTATTAAATACCTATATTGTTTTGTTGAACATGGAATTATGGGTTATGAGAGATCTTGGGCATGTAGGACAGTATTGATACTCACTTTTGATTCATATGGTGGATATGATTACGGGGTTTCCACACCCTAGGATTGTCCTAACTAGTGTGTCTTGAAGTTATTGATTAGTTTGGAGTTTAAGTGTTTCCGCTCGTATTTGATAATAACTCACTAATTAATTAACTTCACTTATAAATATGTAATAAATGGTAAATGGTAATGAAGGCGACTAGGCATGCGTGACTCAAATGAGACCGACTCGGGGTTTGCGTAGGTCTAGGCGGGCGCAAGTGCCCAATTCAAGGATTGTGGAATTTGGGGCCGTCACAGTTGGTATCAGAGCCTAAAGTTTTAAACTTGGTTACTAAGTTAAATCACAATCCACTAAGACACAAACGGCGTAAGTTAGGACAACGGTTGAACTTAGAGTGGAACCCTATGAAACTAACTTAAGTCTTAGTTGGGAAGTGAGGAGAATTGGGGAAAACAAAATTTGAACTATATGAGCTATTTGATGTATTGTATACTATTACTACCGATAGCTACAACTCGATCGAGAAACCGCTTTCGTGACGAGATAGCGATGGCCGATCAACCGGATTCTAGTGGTGGTGGTACGAGAATGCTCATCGAGACTTGATGAAATGTCTCGGTTGGTCTCTTTACATGGCCAACAACTCGAGGAGATTCTTCGATTATTGAGGGCACAGATCGTACCAGAGGACTGTAGTGACCGAGGAGGTACGAGTTCGGGACAGAGGTGGTACCACCTACACACCGACGAGATGATATGTCGAGTACTCCTATCGACACAAGTATTAGAGCGACAACTGAGGCGAGACAGGCTCGTGAGTTTATGAGACATCATCCGGAGAAGTTCCACGGGGGAACTGACCTTGAGGCCGCAGAGAAGTTTATGAGGAGCCATGAGAAGATACATGATGTATTGGCTACGCCGGCACACATGCAGCCGAGTATATCTTCAGCCTTATTGTTCGGCGAGGCCGATATTTGGTGGCGCACTATGGTGGCATCGAAAGGGAAACCTAAAAACTGGGCTGAGTTCAAGGAGAGGTTCGAGCGAAAATACATCCCTCCTACAGTCCGTAACCTGAAGAGGACCGAGTTCCAAAACATTCGACAGAGGTCAGACGAGTCCGTGATGCAGTATATGGACCGATACCTGCGATTGATGGAGTATGCCGGAGGAGCAGCTAACTCTGACGCCGACCAGGCGTATTATTTTGTGCATGGGCTACTCGACTCGATTGGTGCGATAGTTGTGACGACGGCTCCGAGTACATTGCAAGAGGCCTACGAGAGAGCCATGGCCAGTGAGGGCTTTGTTAGTATGCGTACCGTGGAGGTTACCACATATCCAATGTCAGGACTGGATGGTGATTATGAGGACGATGACATGGAGATGGCTGCACCACAGACACGTCCAATACCTACAGTGATGGTTTCACATGCTCCAACTAACCGTGTCGCTGCGATCACCTCGGGGTGCACGGGCGGGACGACAACAACCGTATAGTAACCGAGAGCGGAGGTAGTAGATCGCAAGGAGGCGAGACGATGTTACCAGTGCAGGCAGCCAGGACACATAGCCATCCATTGTCCTCAGTTGGCGAGCATGTCGCAGGCTAGCGCTCCGTTACACGTGCAAGAGAGAGCACATGCCATTACAGACCTAGTTCCGGAGATGACGCGAGACCCAACGACGGGTAAGAGTTATTTTGCGTCTTGGCATAAATTTGTTATGTTTGGTCGGTAGTTTATATTCGACTCGAGTGAACTCTAGGTGAATCTGAGTTAAAAAAAAAAAGACTCTAGGTGGGTCAGTGGTAAAAGGTGAGTCAAGGACTAGCAACGACTCTAGGTGAGTCAGACTTGGGGAGACTCTGTGTGAGATTGTTAGTTGAACGTGCTCGTGTGAGAAATGGTGAGAAATTCTCAGTGAATGCACCCTTCGAGATATGATAGATATTTAGCTGTGTGTGCGACGAATACAGTGTGAGTCAACTTTTGAAGGGGAGGAGCAAACGTGTGTGATACTCCGACTCAGTGAGAGCCCGACTGTGTGAGTCTAACCTTTGAAAGGATATCTAGCTGTGTGCAATGACTCTGTGAGTCAATATTTCGAAGTGGTGGACGAGGCTGTGTGCTAGGACTCTGTGTGGGTCTGGAAAAAAAAATGGACTGGGTGTTAGGTCTTTGTGAAAGTTTAGACTCTGTGTGAGTGAAAGTAGACTGTGTGTCAGGACTCAGTGTGAGTAAGAATAGACTGTGTGTCAGTACTCTGTGCGAGTTTAGACTCTTTGTGAGTGAGAGTAGACTGTGTGTCAGGATTCTTTGTGAGTAAGAATAGACTGTGTGTGAGTACTATGTGAGAGTTTAGACTCTTTGTGAGTGAGACTAGACTGTATGTCAGGACTCTTTGTGAGTAAGAATAGACTGTGTGTGAGTACTCTGTGAGAGTTTAGACTCTGTGTGAGTGAGAGTATACCGTGTAATAGAACTCTGTGCGAGTTTAGACTCTAGGTGAGTTAAGAGGGTTGTGTGCATAGATTCTTGGTAAGTCTAAGATTTATGTGAGCCTGAGTGGAGTCACATGTTTTGACTCTAGGTGAGTCTACGTTTTGAGGAAAATGATACTGAGCTAAGTGTGCAGATTCTATGTGAATTCGGCATCTACCTTATAACCTTAAATGAGTCCATAGATTCAAACAAGATATCGAGTTAAGTGCACACATTCTATGTGAATTCGATATTTATTTATTTATTTTTTTTCTCTAAGTGAGCTCTGTAATTTACTGGAACGACCATAGATCGGTTAGTTAGTTGTACCCACCAGCTTATAGAGCATGGTCTTACCTACTCACACTTGGACGGGTCCATGTGAGTATGGTCAAGGATTGGTTAGACAAGATTTTCCCTGTTGAGTGCGTTTTATTAAGATTTCGCTTGAGTTAAGTTTAATTTCGTGGACGAAATTCTTATTAGTTGGGAAGACCGTAACGACCCGAAAATTTATGTTATTTTTGTGTAATGACGTGTAATATCGAGTTAAACTCGTGTCTCAGTGTGATAGGGCGGTGACGTTGATAAACGAATAGTGATCGCCTCGAGAAAACATGTCGAATGGGTTTCGACGGCGAATTACGGTTACGACGTCCCGGGGAACATACATTTAAATAAAACACGGACAAAATAATAAATTGATGGTCGCCGAGTGATACACGGGGTTATAGGCAACACACGTGGGTCGTATGGTAGTGTGCACGCCCGAGTATGCTCGTTGGCGCGCACAACGAAATTGTAGGCAAATATATATATATATATTTATATATGTATATGTATGCAAATTATTATATACATACATATATAAATATTAAAAAAATCAAAATTTAAATGCAAATGACCAATAAGGGCAAACTATTTATTAAGTAATGGATAAAAATGGAGGGGTATTTTAGTCATTTGACCAACCCTCCAAAATATCCACACCCACCACCGTCCTCACCATTGGAAAAGAGAAGAAGAAAGTGAGAGAGAGAGTCGCCGAGAAGAAAGAGAGAGCGGGAGACGAGATCGAGTGCTCGGGAAGCGGCATTGGCGGCGTTGGCGAGGTGAGGTAAGTGTGAATGTTGTGATTGTTGGTGCCATTGTTGTTGTTGTTGATTCGTTGTTGTTGTTGTTAAGTTGGGGAAGAGGCTCGACGAATCCGCGCGTTGCGGTCGTCCGAGATGATGATGGAAGGGGAGACTACTCCCCGCCTAGATCGAAGTTGGGGTTGGGAGATCCCAACCCCAAACAAAAAAAAAAAAAAAATTTACGACGAAACGAGCTCTCTCGCTCTGTTCCGCCGTGAAGAGAAGGGGGGTTTGATCCCCCAAACCGATCGAACCGGTCCGGTTCAACCAACCGACCGGTCCGGTCCAGGGATCAAACCCCACCCAAAAAAAAAAAAAAAAAAAAAAAAATTGTTGTTCCAGTCTTTGAACGAAAAAGGAAACGGGTCGGGTCAAGGTGACCCGACCTTTGGCTTTGTCGACCGGTTTGACCGAGTTGGATCGGTCCGACCGACCGGCCCGACCCTCGGCCAGGTGTCCAGACCCGACCAGTTGGGTCGGGTCAGACCCGACCCGGGACCCACCTCTATTATTATATTAATAAATAATTATTTATTTCAATTAAATATATTTAAAAAGGGTTTTAATTGAAATAAAATTCCAGAAAATAGGAAAAATTCATGAAAAATTCTGGAAAATTATAGAAAATTATATTTTCATGAAACAAAGAGAAATTCGGAAATTTTCATGAAAAGTGAAGTATTTGAGGTTCTTATGACGCATTTTGTCGGGTTTTTGCCTTGAAATGCGTGAAATTGACAAAAATAGCCAAGAAATTTAGAAAAATTTATTATTAAGGAAAATATGGGAAATGGATTTAAAAATCCATTATTTTTAAAAAAGGCCCTAACATGATGTAAATGGATCAAAAAAAATAATGACCAGGTGTCTAGTAGATTGGTGACAAGCGTGCGAGTCGTTTGGTGGCGTGTGAGAAGAACCGCAAATGCGGAGTTACGTGCGGTATTTGTGAGTAAAACCAACCAGAGTATTTACATTATTTCACTTGTGCATTTAATTGAGCTATTATGTTTGTTGAGCAATACTTTCTTGTGGATTATGAATTGTTGAATTCTTTTTGTTATATCCATCCTTGTTGATTTATTGGCTTGGTCTTGATTGGATTCCTTTTCTTTTGGCTTTTCGTCTTGACACTCATTTATCGTTGTTATCTTCGTGATATCACTTATCATGCTGTCTTTTATATTCTTCGTGATATCCATGCATGATACTAATTTAGCTATTTACTTGACATTTGAAATACTGTTTAGACTCTATTGGTATTTTACTCTCTACATCACTGTACTCACCGTCTAGTTTGTGACGGTGGGCAAGGTGCACTGGCAACGTACCAAGGCAAAGGATTAGCGCTCGGGGTTTGCGTAGTTTCACCAAAATTTTATGGAACTCAATTCCGAGTTTTTGTTAGAAAGTTATGGTCAAAATACACACTTAATTAAAGATGATAAAACTTATATTTAATTACAAAATGTCTCAAAAAAATAAAGTTTAAAAGCTCTCAAACCTTATTTTTTATTGTTTTAAATTATAAAATAATTAAGTGAAAGCTTGGGAGGAGGAAAAATAATTGATCTAATATAGTTCTTTTTTTATTTTACATAAATTACAAAATTAACTTTCTTCTTGTGAAATTTTGCTTGTATCTTATTAATTTGTAATGACCCTCAAATTAATTTATGTCACATGTCGTGTTTCAGGACTGTGACCTAGTTTGTAACAACCCTCAAAATTTAACACGACTTGTGTTACACTTGTCAGGACCGTGACCTGGCTATCGTGATGCATCGAGTATTTTGGACTTCGGGAGTTGGCACTGAGGTAATTTTATGTTTATGTGATGTTTGTATTAGTAATGTAGTCTAATACGAGTCTCGAGTCATTTGGGTGATTGTTTAGTTTGAGTGAGGCTTCGCCTAGGTAAACGGGGGAAATTAAACACAGAAAACCTTAATAAATAATTTTTGAATAATAATTATAATATTTTATTTGAGTCAAAACGCGGGTGCGATGACGAGCACACAACGGATAGGTTGTAGTGCGATTAGGGCCGAGGAGCGCAAAATCAACATGGGAACTGAATAGTTAAGTGACACCTAAGTCACTTAAAGGAGTCAACAAGTGGAGTTAGAAGGATTAAACAACTTAAAAAGGGAAGGGTAAGATCTACCTAGAGATGAGTGTGTGAGTTGATCAAAAAGAGATCATATATAAGGATCCTCTCATCATTTTTCCCCATTCCTCTTTTTTTCTTTCTCTCCTCTCCTCCTCTTCCTCTCTTCTTGCTTGGGGAACAAGCCACCACAGGGGGTAGTGCTGGACGGCGGGAAACTGTAACATCCCTCGATTTTTTTAACCTGACTTGTGTGACACGTGTCAGGACCGTGACTCGGCCACGTGATACTAGACTGTATTTCGAACCTTGGGAGTCGACACGGAGGTAATTTTATGATTCTTTGATGTGTGTAATAGTATTATAGTTTAAATGCATGTCACGAGCCATTCGGGCGATTTTTAAAATGAGTGAGTTTTCGTCTAGGTAAACGGGGGAGAAAAATACAATAAACAACATAATTAAAAGAATTATTGAATAAATAATTATTTGTGCGAGCCAAGGCGAAATTATGCGCGTGGTAGAGAAATACGAACCGAGGAGGCCAGACAGATCGGGGAACGTCGTTTGAACGTGGGAGTTGCATAGTTTCACAACATACGGGCTATGGGAGTGAAACTGTTAAAAGGACACAACTTAATGAGGAGAGCCGTGAGGTTGGCATCGAGATGTGTAGGTACTTTGAGATGTACTAAGGAGAGGAATAAATGAATAAATAAAGAAAAGACCAAAAAGGGCAACTATTTGTAAATTGTATAAAAATAAGTTGGAGGGCAAAAGAGTCAATTGAGCAGATTTAAGACATATAAAAAAAACAAAAACCCTAATCCTACCCCCCTCACTGCCGCTCTCTCTCTTTCCCTCATCTTCTCCAACTCTCGGCCTCTCTTCACACCCTCCCTCACGACCTCTCCTCTCCACTCTCGGCCTCTTCTCTGCTCACTCGATCTCTTATCTCTCCTCTCCACTCTCGATCTCTCCCTCCTCTCCCTCACTCTTGGCCTCACACCTCTCACCTCACGGTCTCTCTCTCTCGGCCTCACACCTCTCACCTCTCACCTCACGATTTCCCTCTCTCGGCCTGTGCTCTCTATTCTCACTGCTGGGGTGCATGAGGTGATGTGTGGTGTGTGTGGACAGTTTGGTGGTGTGTGTGGTGTATGCATGTGCATAAATGCGGGTGTATGTGCATGCATGCATGTGTGTGCATGTGGGTATGCATGTGTATGCATGTACACCCCGCGGATGGGGTGTGGTGTTGGTGTGGTGTGTGATCATGTGTGTACACCCACTGGTGGGGTGCATGATGGGGTGTGGGCAGTTTGGTAGTGTGTGGTGTGTGCATGTGCATGCATGCATGTGTGTGCATGTAGGTGTGCATATGTATGAATGTACACCCCACGAGTGGGGTGCGTGATAGAGTATATGTGTGGACAGGACAACCAAGGTAATATGGAGTAGGGTGTGGACAGTTTGTTAGTGGGGTGGTGTGTGTGTGCATGTGTGTGTGCATGTGTGTGTAGTGTGAATGGGATGTAAAACAGTGGGGTGCACACAACAGTGGGGTGCACACAACAGTGGGGTGTTGTGTGCACATAACAGTGGGGTATACTTAATTGTGTGGTTATCACATTATGTGTATGTGTGTAAATAAAATAAAATAAAAATAAAGGAGAAGTATGGACATTTTATAAACAAAATAAAATGATGTGAATGGGCTTGTGTTAAAGGCCAACAAAGGCCCAACATAACCAATATAAAATGGGGCCATAACAAGTAAATAATTTCGTGGAAATGGGCATACATATTTGAGTCCAACCAGAGTCTAACAAATGATACAAACCCATACAAATCAACTTAAGATTAAATCCTAACCCTTACACTAATATTCAAGATTTAAACCTTTATCAGGTAGCGGGAAACTCAAGGATACGCGTTAGGAGTCGCGGGAGTGTTGTACGCGGATTACGATAGTTCAGGTAAGTACACTTGCCTTAAAAAGCATTTGTACGTTAGTAAGCCAGCTAAGAAAATATCATGTGATTCATTTTCATTTCTTTATGTTTGTTATTATCAAATTATTGGCTTTCCATTCTATATTCCTTGTATGTGTGTTCTTGGCATAAGTGTGTGTCTCGAAGGTACATGCGGCCTGCACTAGAAGGGATAAAACGCGGGCACTCGAGCGCACGAGTATTTGACCACCCCTAGTGATTGTGTGATACCATGTACTGGATTGTTGTGGATTGTTGTGGTATTGTTGTGGAATATAGACCACTTATGGCCTCTTTTGACTCGTAAGGCACACATGTTTCGATTGCGTTTGTTTTCCAGTCTGTCTATCATGCAACTTGTTTATTTAAATTCTTGTCTTTCCATTCCCGCATGATATTTAGACTGTCTTGTTTGTTATTTCATGAATTACTGTTATATTCTTCTGGCTTTACTTTCGATTTCTCTTAGTTGCTCACCGTCTAGTTTGTGACGGTGGGTGCAGATAGGGCGGAGTGCAGTAGAGGCAAGGGACCTTGCCTAGGAGACTTTTGTGAGCAGCTGGATTTGAGGTACCGAGATGTAGGCTCATGTTTGTTTCTTTTTGTATGACGTTTTTATATATATATATATATATATATATATATATATGATTTTTGTTTGGAACTGGGAATAAGTTTTGAGGTGGATACCATAAATTTGGCTATGTTGACTTGGATAGGAACTTATTGGGGTTTTCCACATTTATATAGATTCCTGATTTCCGTTTGATTGAGTTATTTCCCATTAATTGATTAGTATTAAATTGTTTTCGTTGTATTATAATTGCAATAACTCTTTCATAAAACTTGAAATTTGATGATTTGAGGCTGATTAGGCTCGTCAGGCTCGCCGAGCACTGACTCGGGGCCTGTACGGGTCTAGGGCGGGCGTACCCAAATGCATTGGAAATTTGGGGCCGTCACAGAAACCTTCGCCGGAGTCCTTTTCTCACTGGATTAAAGGTGAGACACTTTGCTCTTCCCTTTTCCTTTGTTTAGGTTTTGTAGAGTTGTTCCACCTCTTTGTATTTGAGTTTTGTTGCTTATTTTGTTGTTGTACTCATGCTATGATCAAAGGTGGCTTGCCGAAGATGATCTTAGTGTTTCACTGGTGTCTCAGCAACCCCCAAAGCGAGCAACACGCGACGTTGAGCCTGTGTTGTTGATGGATGTTGGGGTTTGGTTATTATTGTGTGTTTTTCAATTTAATTGGGGATATCTCGAATCCCCAGAAATTACCGATGTTTTGACAACGATTTGAAGTAATTTTGATTGGTCTTGATGTCTGGAAAGGTGTTGGCAAGAATCACCGAGAATGGTGTTGATTTTGGTGATTCTGTAAATATTGGAAAAAAAAAACCAGTTTAGAAACCATGCAGTGGAGACGTCGTGCATTCTGTGGCGTTGCGGCGTCCTCCACACGAGCAAAACCCATAATCCTCATTTCGATAATACGTCGTGAGAGACGTCGCACAGTTCACTGTGCTGGCAGCATCCCTCACATACATAAACAACAGAGAAGCCATAACACGCCGTGACGACGTCGTGAATACATTGAACACGGCGGCGTCACCACGGCGTGTGTTAAAAAAAATGTTTCTATATTACGCCGCCAAGACGCCGTGAAAAAGAAACTTCACATGGCGTCTCACACGGCGTGTTGTCTAGAAGTCTGGAAACTCAATTTTTCCTAAACATCGCGAGGACGTCGTGGTCTGTAAGGTTTGGCGGCGTCACTGGCGGCGTGTCGACCAGTGGGTAGGAATATGACGCCATGAAGGCGCCGTGGGGACGTCCTTCTGGACGGTGTCACCCACAAAGTCTCAGGCAGTACATTAACAGAAATTTCTGAAAAATTATAAGAATATCCGGGAAACTTTGGGGCTTTATCTTAGGTTATATATTGACCATAAACCCTATCCATTTGGGGTTCAAACCTTTGCCAGGTAGTCGGGAACCGTAGGAAACGCGTTAGAGTCGCGGAGTGGTACCGGAATAGCATTAAACAGGTAAGTACACATGTGCTATGTATGTGTGTATGTTAGTAGGCCAGTAACGAAATATCATGTGATTCATATATCCTCTTTGATTGTTATTGTTGAATTGATCTCATGCTTGGTATTCTATTATATTCCTTGGTTGTGTGTTCTTGGCGTGAATGTGTCAAGAAGGTATCATGTGGCCCGCAATAGTTGGGACAACGCGAGTACTTCCTGCCAGGGCACTGGCCACCCCTAATGTTATGTGTACCTAGGTACTGGATTCGAGAGGTGTTATAACCCCCTCAATTTCAAGCTGCGCTAGTGTTGCGACATTGCCCGTGGAGATATTGCGAGATCTTTGTTGTATTGTTATGAAATTAAACCACTTATAGGCCTATTTTCATTCGTAGAACAAACATGATGTCGTTGTAATCTATCAGTCTGCATATCATGCACCTTTACTCGTTCAATTATCTAATTATCCATCTCTTTCAATTACTGCATGATATTTGGACTGTTTTATTATTAAATCATGAATTATTGTTATATTCTTCTGGTACTACTTTCGATTTCTTCAGTTACTTACCGTCTAGTTTGTGACGGTGGATGCAGATAGGGTGGAGTGCAGCAAGGGGAAGGGGCCCTGTCTAGGTGATTTTCTTTAAGGACTTAGTGGCTGAATTTAGGAGACCATATAGATTAGGTTATGTTCTTTTCGATCGTACGATGCTTTACATATATATATGGTTTGGTTGTTGAAGTTGGGATATGATTGTTATGGATATCATGTACATACTTATTTGGTTCTTATTTGTTGTACATGAATATTTCCCACTTACGGGGTTTTCCACATATTTATAGATTCCTGATTTCCCTTGGACTGAGTTATTTCCCATATTGTTAGATTAACTATTTTTCGTTGCGTTAACTTGTAATAACTCTTTATAAATTCTATAACTTAAATTAACGGAGGTTGACTAGGCTCGTCAGGTTTACCAAGTTTTGACTTGGGGGCTTGCATGAGTTTAGGCGGGGTGTACCCAACTGCATGAAGAAATTGGGACCGTCACATGGTTGTCGTGACTTGTCATATTGTTTAAGCCTCGAAGTCAACACTGAAGTATATTTCATTTTTTCTGTGATTGTACTATTAGCTATACCCGAATGTGAATGTCGTATGTCCTAGTGTGTGATTTTGTTTTGTTTATAGCACCAAATTTGTGAGTGAGGTTTCGCTTAGGAAAAAATGGTAATTTTTAGGCAAATGGGTATAATTCGAGTATTTAAACGCTGGAAATGATAATTAGTGAATTATTAGAAAATAATAAATAAATAATTAACATGCGAATACGTTGATGTGTCCAGGAATGCAAGACGTGCCAGTTGTGAGGTGGTACTAGTACGAGTCCGAGAACGCAAGGGTTGAGCGAGAAATGACTAAGTTATGAAGTCCAAGTCACCTATTGAAGTCATAAGGTTGAGTCATAGTGGTTGGCTGGATTGAAGGAGGTTCTTAGGATGTGTCTCGAGATACGTGCATAAGGGAAGATGAGTGAGGGAGTATATAAGTCACCACCTACTTTTCTCTCTCCTCTCTATCTCACTCTCTTCTCATCCAAACACAACGAACGAAAACGTGGGAGGTTTCGTGATTTTCGAGCTCGGAGTGACATCGGGGATCGATCAACTACGCGTAATAAGGTGAGATCTCGACCCATTTAGTGGTTGTCTATGTTTTGACGCCTGTTTTAAGGGTTTTGTCACGATGAATTTGAACAGTGTTTTGGGGCTTTGGTGTTATTGAGTTTTAGTTGAAGTATTATGATCAAAGGGTTTATCAATTGTATTTTGAGAGTTGCTTTGGTGATTTGGAAACAATAGGTATTTTTTAGGATTTTTGGGGGATTTTCAATGTAATTTTCA